>CM076575.1:1523106712-1523444505 GCA_034641835.2 Pinus albicaulis | reverse complement strand
AAAATCTGAAAAGGGCTAGATAGCCTTTGAATCTCACCCTCTCTTTAGAGGTGACATATTTAATAAATTCCCCTTCAGTAAATATTTGGTTTAGATAATATTTTTGATTGTTAATGTTTCAAAAAGATGACATTACATTGATACCAGTTGTGGGAGGTCTGTTTAGCAGATCTAACTTGATTTTTTTTTTAAGATATTTCATATTTGCGTCCCACACAACATATTCAAGAGGAACCAAGCTTTGTCCTACATTTTATTTGTCCATATTTCCTCATACATAGTTCCTATTTAGGAGCTTGGAAATATTCCTGAAAAAGGGATATTACACCTTTGAAAGAGGAGCCTTCTCTTCTTTTCCCTTTGATGGAAAATAGGGCTTATGCTCAAATGTTGCCTTTGCTTTTGGCAAGGCATCTTGAAGATCTCTAGCCCTTTCAATGACATATTGTAGGGTAGTGGGCTTGGTAGACTTAACCAACCCATGAAGAGGTTCATCTAACCCATCAATGAACATATACACCCTTCTTGCTGCAAATAATTCAGGAACCATAATAGAAAGTCTTAAAAATTCAGAAATGTAAGTTTCTTGATTACCTGATTGTTTTGGTTTTGCAAGCCCCATGAATGGTGCTTCAGGATCTCTTCTATCAAATATTTCCACCAGATTTCTAGTGAATTTTGAATATGCAGTCACATTGGCATGACCCAATGTAGACAAGCCATGGAACCACCAGTCATGTGCTTCACCCTCAAGGTGTAGCGCTGCTATCTTAATGGCCTCCATTTCTGGAACTTTGTTCAACTAGAAGTAGATGTTAAGCTTCTCTAAAAATGATTTGGTAGTGCACTTGGATGACCCATCAAATTTTGGTAAAAATAATCTTCCCATGGTGTGGTGTAGATCATGATTCTGAATGAATCCACCACTTCTATTATGATGCTTGGGTCTTCTATTGTCCTTGATTTGACAAAATTCATGAAAACTCAAGTAGTCCTTGAATCTCTGAGTTTGAGACTCATACTCCATAAAGTAGTCTTTAAGGGATTCTTTCTCTTGAAACCTATCATTTCCCATAGCCAAAAATGTAGGCATTGTAGAGCATTGGGAAATTTGTTGTTGCTGCACTGGTTGATCACTCCAGTGATGAGACATGCCAAAGCCTTCACCATGATGAAATCCTTTAAGGGATTCCTTGCATCTATCCATCCTCATTTCTTTGATCTCTCTATAAATATCTTCCATGGATCTAAGAAGGATATTAGTGAACTCCTTCTCTTCATCTTCTCCTCCAGATAAAGGGGTTCTACCCTTGTCTTCTTTGTCATTTTTATAATCAAATTTTCGGTGTCTTCTTCTTTGGTACCTCTTCTCTCTATCAGTAAGAGGATCTCCTTCTTCAGATGAAATATTGGCTTTTTAAGATGCATAGGCTATGCCAAGATTATGCTCTAATACCACTATAATATTCCCAAATGGGAAAAGAGGGAATACAGTGCAAAATGCTGAAACAATAGTGGAAAACATCATTTAAAAGCAAGAGGCCAATATGGACACCTTTAATATCTTATAACAGCAGCAAAATATTCATAAATAATGGTACATAAGATACACAACAAGAAATATCAAACCTCCATTGAACAAAATCTCTCAAAATGAGGTGTTGCTACTATATATAAAAGCTGGAAGACCCTTATAGTGATGTATTAAAAGCACTGCTACAGAAAATTATTATACATCATATCTAGGGCTGATATGTGCCTCAAAAGATAGATCCAATATAGATATGAGCACTATACAACCTCCTTTGAAGAACCCCTTAAGGTTTTTCAGCAAAAGACCATGTACAAGATGGGGATCTGGGCCCTAGGGCTGAAGATACACTGCAGAATATAGATATAGAAAGTGTAGCTTATCTGATATGATCAATACAATAGCCTCCTCCAATAGATCCTCTAAATGAAAGGAAGACCCCTTTCACTAGAAAACCAACTCTCCAAATGGTGTGCCAATCCACCCTGCAAATCCTCCCACAAAAATAATGCAGATATGGAAGTAAAATGAACTATAGGGATAAATAAATAATTGGCCTGATGCCAAGATATGAAAATAAGCTCAAGGGCCTTCCTTAATATCCTCCCAATGGAAAGGAAGCCTCCTCCACTGAAAATGAGCAATGAAATGACCCAGATCTAGTCTCCACTTACTGCAACCTGCAAAACAACCAAACCCTCAATAGGATCTATGTTGTTGATGAAAGAAGAAGCTTGGCCTTAACCCTGATAGTGGAAAATGTAGTACAAGACTCCTCCAAGAGCTTCACAATGGAAGAGTTGGGATTCCCGATCAAGAACACCCTATGCTAAACAACACTCAATCTCAGCTAAACAGCAAGAGAAAGACATATTTCTAAACAGACCATTTATGCAGAAATATAAATATACATAAAAATCATGCAAAATGGCTGCCATCCTCTTCCTTAAATAATATATGAGCTTGAAAACCCTAAGCCCCATCCAATAATAGCACTACTTTGTAATATTCCCAAATGGGAAAATCAGCAATACATGCAATAAAAACACATTTTTCAGAAATATGTGTGATGAAAATGAATAACAGCCCATGGATCCTTTAGATTAGACATTTTAAAAACCAAATCAGAAAGTAAATTAGAAAAAAATCATTATAGCCTAGTTAAACATGCCTCCCATGCTCAAAACAGCCCAAAACCACTGCAACCCCAAGACTATTGCAACACAGAATTACTGTAGAAAGTGAAAACGTATTTTATTGAGGTTTTACACTCAGAAATAAAGAGACAAAATATATCTACTTATATATTAATCAATGAGGCTCAAAAAAAGAGATCTAGTCTCTTTTACAGAAATCCAAGATGACCCGACAAGGGTTTCTTGATAAACATGAAGTACAAGAAGAATATGCTACAGATATATGGCTGAATCACATTGTATGGCTGAATTACTACATAAATATGGCTTATCATGCAAATAAATGGTTGTAGCTCCTCCTACTAGCTTTCTGAGAAAAAGGTTGATCCTTCTCCTGGGAAACTAGCTCATAAAACAATGGTTTAAACCCTCCCACTTCAACACCATATAAAATAACATAGATCCTCCTAGAGAATTTGTTGTGGTTGTATGTGAATGCTTGGAAAAGTGCCAGATAATGGAAATGAAGTCCAGAAAACTCCTTTCAGATTTCTTAATCAAGATCTCCAAGGAAGAGTGTGGAATTCCTTCCTGAGAGAACCCTTGCACTAAACAGTACAGCAAACTTAGAAAAACAACTGAAGTATGAAAAAAGTCTAAACAGGCCCAATTATCAAATCATATCTTCAATCATGCTCCATATGGTTGCCATTCCCTCCATTATATAGTTGATGAGCTTCCTCACCATGGGTCCCACCCAATTATGAGGTTTCTTCCATGCAAAGGCTCCTCCTCCAAAATTACGTTGTCTCCATTAGTCCTACTCATTTATTTACAATGTTGTTTTATTTGGTCAATCATGACTTAGTCTCCATGCATTTTCTCCTTTCACACCCAAGGTGTCTTTATTCTGACTAGCTAAACTGACCCTCATTCACATTGAGTTGTCTTTATTGATGATCCATTCCTCCCATATTAATGTTTTTGACCTGGTCAAACTTGACTTTGTCCACATATATTTTACCTTTTTCACACATTAGGATGTTTGATCTAGTTATTAACATGATCCCCATTTACATTAATAGGGATTTTATGCCTACTAAGATACTTATGGGCCTCCTTACCCATTTATTCATCTATCTAGATGTTAAGACCAAAATTAATATTCCCATTAGTTTCATGCTAATTTTAGGAATATTATAGTCTCCCCCTCCCAAATGTTGCTTGTCCTCAAGCAACTGCAAGGGTGCTACAAAATCTCCCCTCCTCCTCTTGTGGCCTTCACTTCCAATAGTCTCCACCACTACTTCAGATATACTACACCAATTCTGTCTCCCAATAGTTCCTTCCAAATGTGTAATTTGGCCTTTGGTGGATAAAACAAATGGCTCTCACCATGAAATAATGGGAGGTCTATATGGAAACCTTATTGCTGTTCAATGGCCTCCTCAAGGTAGAAGTGATGACAATCATAGGGGGCGTCATTTCTAATGAAAGACTCCCATCTCCATGCTATCATCCAAATGAAATGAATCACCTTCCAGCTTCGTAATTCATAGAAAATCTCTATAGTGTCCATATCATTTCTCATGCTCCCCTAGAAGCATGAAGTGAAAAAGGTGTGGGAAATTTATTTTCCTGATGACACATCCAAACAATTTGTCTCTCCTCCAATCATGTTCCAAACAAATGTAAGTACATATTCAGCATATGGAATCATAATTAAAGTCATGCTAGCTGCCATATGTAGTAAAGGAGAAGGAAAATGGTCCCTCATGTGCAATCAACGTATTTTTACTCCTAAATGTCATAGGATATGACATAACAAGCGTTTCTCCCACCACTTGTTTGCTGCCCCATTATTCTTGCATGTTTGGAGAAGGTGTACGATGGTTGGTGTTAATGAATCACACCATGATGAGTAATTCATTTCCCAAAAAATTTCTAGGGAACGGTCAACATCACCATTTCTCATGGCCCCAAGTAGCCCATGAAGCAAATAAGAAAGTGTGCCTCCTCTTGGAGCAATATCCTGCACATGTGTGGTAAGAAAATACAAGTATATAGTAAATATATCATGATGTTGAGAAATACAAGCCTTACCATACACTTGGTTTGAATCAGTGAGGTAGCTCATGAATGAACTCCCTCTCACACTTAATGAATAAGGAGGTGGTAATGATAACACTTCCCAAGATCTATGTCCCTCCTCAACCTGCAAACAATCTATGCAATTCCTCATGTGATAGTGCATCTCCTCTTTGAATTTTTCACACATGAATCCCTCCAAGATAGTATGGTGTGCTCTAATGAAACTAGTGGGATTAGAAAGCAAGATCTCATAGGCTGCATATAGTATTTTTTCCTTGAGCATGGAGTCTTTAGTCAAATATATCTGATCATGAAATTAAATTACTCCATCAACCACTTTATACCTCCTATCCATCACTTTCCCATCAAGAATATTACATGTGAAAAGGTTCTTGGAATATTCCACCAAGAGTTGGGACTCCCGAAATGGATCTAGGCTTCCTAACAATGACAACGTCGTAGAAATTTGAAATGAAGTGCATGCCATATGATAACTCTCCTCTTTGATATGCTTAATGCTAAAGCCACATCTTGGAGTAATGTTACTTCTGTTTTGATGCCTCTCTTGTAGCTGATCTTGCCCAAGACGAGATTGAAGTATATGAAAGTCAACCTCCTTTTGAAAGGTCTCTCTCTTCCAAAACTTCCATGGTTTGGCCCATCCACACAAGGGTGGTAATAACCTCTTGTCATATTCAGAAATATTCATATGTAGAAGTATCATTTGTTGCTTCAAGGCTATGGAGTGACCATTTGACACCATGCCCATGTCACCATAGATTTATGAATCCTCCTTTTCCAGCACAAATAACTGAGTGGAAAATAACAATGTCCATATCATAAAATTTCTCATCTTTCCTTGGAACCCATCAAAGGTTCTTAACACTATGGTGGCTTCTCCCAAGGCTCCTTCCTCAGCCAAATATGTCACTGCTACACTAAGTTGAGAGAACACCTTATTCTTCTTCCAATTAGGGGGTATCCCTGGTGGAATGCCTCCATGCAAAGAGACATCAAGGCATAGACCAGGATGCATATGTGTATGGACTGATTTGTCCTTGCCTTCACTGCACAAATCCTCCTGCCTCTTTTGTGCATCAATTTTCTGAAATAGAGAGGGGTGTGTGCTCCTCATCATGTGATGCTTGTCATCCCCTTTATCTCATTCTACCTTCAATATCTCACCATTTTCTAATGATGGCACATGTTGCACATGGATTGTGTCATGATCTCCATATGTGAGATTATTTGGAACTCCTTGCAAGAGTGCAAGGGTTTCTCTCCTTGGAGAAAATGATCCATATTCCTATTCATGAGGTACTGGATGTTCTCTTGATATGAAAATGTTGTTACCTCCAGCCTTCTCTTCCTCCTCATCAATATCTGAGAATGCCTCATCAACAATGAGAGACCTTAGATCTTGGTCTTCCCTTGAAGGAGGAATCTCCATGTCTTTCTCTTGAGAAGAAATATCATCATGCAATGGGGAATTTTCCCTTGGCAAGGCATACAATTTTTCATCCCCCTAAATGGGTTTCTGAAATCGTGTTGGGTTTATAGATCCTTCCAACCCATGCAAAGGTTTTATTTGTTTTGGTTTGATTAGCTCCACAGAAGGTGTTTCATAAAACTTTTCATCAAACTCTTCTAATGAACATTTCATAAGTAGATGTATTTGAATTCTTTAATGAAAATGACTCAAACAAACTCCAAGCATAAGCCTTACCTTCAAAATGCAGCGCTACTACTTTAATGGCTTCATCTTCTGAAACTTGATGTTGTTGCACATAGGTGTTTAGCCCCTCCACCCAAACCCTAGCTGGACATTTAGGTGAGCCATCAAAAGTAGATAGAAAGAATCTACCCACACCATGTTTCTTGCTCCTTGTGCTCCTTTCCTCCTTGATCTTGCAGAGCCCTTGGAATTTCAAGTGATCTTTGAACCTCTTAGACTGAGATTCATATTCTTGCAAATAATCACCAAGAGTATCATTCTTTGGCACATCTCCTTTCTCCATCTCATTTTTCATGAACATATGGCTGGTAGAGCATTGTAAATCTGATTGTGTAGCTGAATGCTCAAACCCATAATATGAGGAACTAGAGATTTCTTCATGTAAAAATCTTGTTGAGGGATCTCCATGCTTTTCCCTCCTCATTTTTTTGATTTCTTTGTTGATACCATGCAGAGTTAGAAGAAGAATTTTTGAGAACTCCTTCCCTCCAGACAATAAGGGTTTGCCTTGATCCCTTTTGGATACCCTCTCCTTCCCATGAGAAGACTCCATAATGGTTGAAGTACAAAGGCTGAGCCAAGATTAGAGCTCTGATACCACCATAATTTTCCCAAATGGGAAAATTTCCCTCCAGACAATAAGGGTTTGCCTTGATCCCTTTTGGATACCCTCTCCTTCCCATGAGAAGACTCCATAATGGTTGAAGTACAAAGGCTGAGCCAAGATTAGAGCTCTGATACCACCATAATTTTCCCAAATGGGAAAATAAACAATACATGAAATAAAAATGCATTTTTAAGAAATTTGTGTGATAAAAATGAACAAAATCCCATGGATCCTTTAGATCATACATTTTAACAACCAAATCTGAAAGGAAATCGAAAAAAAAAATCATTATAGCCTAGTTAAATAGGCCTCCCATGCTCAAAACATCCCAAAAACACTGCAACCCTAAGACTAATGCAACACAGAATTACTACAGAAAGTGACAGTGCAGTTTATTAAGGGTTTACACTCAGAAATAAAGAGACAAAATAGATATGCTTATATATTAATCAATGAGGCTAAAAAACAGAGATCTAGTCTCTTTTACAGAAATCCAAGATGACCCGGCAAGGGTTTCTTGATAAACATGAATTAAAAGAAGAATATGCTGCAGATCAATGGCTAAATCACACTGCATGGCTGAATTACTATATAAATATGGTTGATCATGCAAATAAATGGTTGTAGCTCTTCCTACGATCTTTCTGGGAAAAAGGCTAATCCTCCTCCTCAGAAACTAGCTCATAAAACAAGGGTTAAACCCTCCCACTGCAAAACCATGTAAAATAATGCAGATCCTCCCAAATACTACATTGAGGCTATAGGTGACTACTTGGCCAAGTTCCAAATAGTGGAAATGAAGTCTAGAAAACTCCTCTCAGATTTATTAAACAAGATCTCCAAGGAAGAGTGGGGAATTCCTGCCTATGAAAACCCTTGCACTAAACAATGGAGAAAACTTAGCTAAATAGCTGAAGTATGAAATAATTCTAAATAGACCCAATTATCAAATAATAACTTCAACCATTCTCCATATTTCTGCCATTCCCTCCATTATATAGTTGATGAGCTTCCTCACCATGGGTCCCACCCAATTATGAGGTTACTTCCATGAAAAGGCTCCTCCTCCAAAATTACATTGTCTCCATTAGTCCTACTCATCTATTTACAATGTTGTTTGATTTGGTCAACCAGGACTTAGTCTCCATGCATTGTCTCCTTTCACACCCAAGGTGTCTTTATTCTGACTAGCTAAATTGACCCTCATTCACATTGAGTTGTCTTTATTGATGATCCACTCCTCCCATATTAATGTTGTTGACTTGGTCAAAATTGATTTTGTCCACATATATTAGACCTTTTTCACATAGGAGGATGTTTGATCTATTTATTAACATGATCCCTTTTCACATTAATAGGTATTTTATGCCTACTAAGATACATATGGGCCTCCTTACCCATTTATTCATCTATGTAGATGTTAAGAGAAAAATTAATATTCCCATTCGCTGCATGCTAATTCTAGGAATATTACATACTTCCATGTGAAGCATCTCCATCTAAAACTATGTTGTCTTTCATTGATGACCACTCCTCCATGACAGTGTTGTTCATTTGGTCGAAGTTGACCTAGTCAAGGTGTTCCAGCATAAGCTACCAAGATCTATCCTTTTCACATTGGCATTGATTTATTCATTATTAAGGAGAATTATGGACCTCCATTGTCCTCTTATTCATAAAAAAAAGCAGTAAAACAAAATTTTATATTCCAACTAGCTTATAGCTAATTTGGAATATTACATTCATTTATGCCATCCTTCTTAGCAAGCATGAGAAAATACCAAAGCTTGTTATTAGAAAAAGTTCTTGCTAAGTAGCATTCTTCTATGAGATCGTAGATTGGATCATGAAATTCAAAACAATCCTCTTGAAAACCCAAAATCCTTGAAAATATGAATTTTAAAATAGAATCATGGGGTCAACATGAGAATATTGTGAGGGAAAATGGATCTAATCATATTCAGATGACATGTCAAGATAGTGAGGACCTGACATAAACATCAATGAAGGTTGAAGTGCCTCAACTACTTGGCTTGTATCTAGATATTGAGAAGATAAATCATAAATATGAAAGGATGTAAAGAAATATTCATTGGATGTGTTGATGGGAAAACGGTAAGTTAAATGATAGTCATCAGAGACATAATAATGATTATATGGGCTGATTAAAGCATCATATTTCCAATTTTTAATTAGCAAGGATAAATCAATTTGAATAGTTCTATGAATGCTCTGAAAAATAGAACCAACTTCCTTACATGTCGAATGTGGAAAATAATCTTCCCATAGCTGGTGAAAATTTGTACAAGCATCGTAATCATTCAAATAATTGAAGAGGAATGCTAGTATAGAATATATATGAAACCAGTCAGGGTGTAATGTAAGAAAAGAAGGAACTTGATTCAACAAATAACTCAAGCACTTGCTAACACTTAAGAGGATTTATGATTTCATCAAGAGATCCACAATAAATACTAGGAGTTGATTATCCACCATAGCACTCAACAAATATGAATTTATCGACCAAAGATAATATTCAAATAAATCAACTCCGTAATTTCGCACATTCACAAAAGGTATACACTCCAAACCATGATTTGATACAAGATATATGAATATGGATGAATTCACCACAGTAGTATGATCAGAAGCATGACCTTAAGAAATAGGAAAATTTTACTGAGAAATCCCAAAATCCATCAAGGATGAGCTTGCATCTAGCGAAACAATATGAATGAAGGTATTCTACGAGAAAATCCAGATTTGAGTTGAGAATTTCACCAGGATCACATGAACCTAACATAACCATCAACAATATTTGAAGTGTGTCGACTTCCTGAAAAGTTCTGGAACTTTGAAAAGACAGATAACAACATTTATAAATGGAGTCATATCATAGTTTTCATGTGGAAAACCGCCATCGATTAAGTTAACGGGGTCACCATTATCTATATTTGAGATATCTCCATCATTGGTTTGATTAGATTTTACAACTTCAATAAACATATAACTCAAGCCTTAAGATTATTCTGATCACAAATTTGAAGATATATGAATCGGAGAAATCTCACGAGCTAACTAATTCAAAGATTTTCCCCCAGGTAAAATAGGGGATAATGAGGAATGAAATGGGTGCTCTATAATTTCATTTCTTTCTTCTTCCTCATGGATAATCTCACTACTTTGTGTCAATTGAGAAGTTAACTTATGAGATGAAGAAATTGAAGAGAATGGAGTATCTTCATTGCAATTTGGTGCATTACAAATATTAGAGCACAAGGGATAGGGAGGTAAAGAGAAGAAGTGTTCATAAGTGAATCTTCTTTGACCAAAACAAATTTGAAATATAAATCTTTCGAAACAAAATCTTCTTGAGAAACTGAACATTCATCATCATATATATCAATGGAGCCATCCTCTTGAGAATGATTGTTTCCAAAGACTTCACATTGATTAGCATAATTGATTATATTTGATTGAAAAACAAGATTACTAGATTCATTATCAGCCAAGAATGAGGAAACACCATCTTCACACAGAGAATTTCGAGAAAGAAAAAGAGAGAGTGAAAGAAGCTTCCCCTTCCTTCTCCTCTACATACGAAATGTGACTATCCTATTAGGGTCCTATAATAATAGGGTTCATAAATTTTGAATTGAATTTTATAGTCTTGTAAATATGTACATACCTTTCTTTTTGCAAATTTTTTTCCCATATTTTGAAAAAATGAAAAATAATAAAAAAGCCAAAAAGAGGGTAAAAAGTCCTAAAAGAAAAATCAAAGGACTTAGAAAAATATAGACCCCAAAAGAAAAAAGAGATAAAATAAGACCTAAAAGTGAGCAAGTCCAAATGCCACTACTTTTACTTTTACTGCAAGAATAATGATTATGTGAAGAGCGTTAATAAATGCCATAATCCATGATCAATTAAATTGTTTAAATCTTAACTTTTTATACTTTCAATTTCATGTTTTAGATAGAGAATAAAGATTTTTCAAACAACTTAAACTTGACAAATCAGTAGATAGGTAGAGAATAATGAGGAGCTCAACAGTTTAATCTGAGCCCTCGGATGAAATAAGGTTGATTTAGATAGTTTTATGCTTTGAAAGAATTTTTTTTTTAGTGTTGCAAGTTTAAATGCACCCAAGAAAATGAAGTAAAAGCGTTAGAAATAAATATGGGTAGGTAGAAAGAAGTTGAGAAATCTTGTAATAAAGCATCATCGGGCAAAAAATTACTAATTTCCCCTCCCGTCCAAATATTCAATGTTCTAAAACTATCAGTCAAAAAGGCTCAGAGCATTTCTCTAACTTTTGTTGGGACCAGACCCAAGGCTCGATGACTGGTTAGTTAAAAATATTGAATTTCCACACTAGACCCACATTCATCAAAATTTACCCTTCATTCATAAAGCATAATTCCTTTTCCTAAGTAAAAACCCATTTTTACTTAGTAAAAGTTAAACCCTAAATAGCTAATCTCATTCCCTTTCAAAAATCATAAACCCTCAAAATACATTTTATCCTAAGTTAAAAGTGTATCCTAATTTGAAGTGTTAAATATAATAAAGATAAAGCAATGCCTTATTTTTGGCACTTTAATTAGAGTTAACATGTATTTTATGTCCATTACACTATCCCTTTTTTCATATTAACACCTAACTTATTGTATTAAATCCCTAACTTCACCATCCCATATAATATTAATTCCCTTATATATTTAAAATAAACCCCCAAACCTTTTATTTTAAGTTTATACCAAGGTTTAATATCCCATGTGCACAAATATAAAACTTGCCAATCATCCTATTGGTCTAAACATATCTTTATGAAAAATATCTCGCCCCATGTAGTTGAAACAAGTGTTATTTACATTTGATAAAACTATATAATAAGCGCCCACTCTGATGCATTGATTGAAACATCATGAATGTTTTAATTAAATAAGCCTAACCCCTTCACCATTTCATAAAACCATAGTTGAAACTTTATTAAAATCTGATATATAAAGTTCAAACTATCCCATTCTGTTATGAAACTCCGGTCCCACCACTCTTATTCCGATGCATATCTCCAACTAATCTGAACCGCTCTCAAACGAACCTCAGATCCAACGGTGGAAGCTCGATATCGTGTAGAAAAGTTGCGCAATCACCCCCATGCCAAATCTACACGAAATGGGTTGTTTTACAATTTTATCTCTCCTCCATGTGTTAGATTCTTGTAGTATTGCGTGGGTTAAGCCTGATACTACTTAGCACCATAATGTCACGCGATAACCACTGGCTGTTTTCAATCCTTTGAAACCTGAAACCACCATTCCCATCCGATGTGACTGCAATTGAATGCCATTTCCCATTAGCCCTAATATGCATACAATACATTGTAAATGCATTCATTTCCTTATTCTTCTGCACGTTAACCCTGCACGAAACCTCCCGACTGTAAAAACAATTGTTTCTACCATTCTCTTGTCAAAAATCCTGCAATATTTACCCTGTGACCATTGAAGACTGCCGAGGAGCTTTACATTGCTCCAGAAAATCCACAGAAGTTGTTGTCTCATTCAAAAACTCTAAAACTGTTCTGAAGCCTAAATAACTTCATACAAAAGGTATTTCTCTAAAAGTTGAGCCTGCAATTAATTTTAAAGGCCTTTTAAAAAACAAATTTCATTCAGAGTATGAATACTTCCATAACCAGGTTTATGGTTAAATTTACAAATTTGAGGCAAAAAATACTGCCTAACATTATAGTCATTAATGATAAACTGATGCCTCAGAATGACTATGATAAGAAAATTAGAGTTTGCAAAAGAACAAGTAAATAAACCACAAAGACAAGGCATTCCAACTGGGAATGTCTTACTCAAAAGCTTTGAATACTTATTCCATTTGCAACATGAGATAAAACACTTGTTTATCATCAAGCCAACCTTTGCTAGATATACTGAAGCTGATGAAAACTTTAGGAAATTAAAGAAAATACAAATTCCTAAAGATGAGGATTGGTAGTCACTCACAGATTTATTATAAAGGATGAAAGACAAACAGATGAAAGGAGAAGAAAACTATTTTTTGATTTATAGTCAAAATAGAATTTTTACAATAGTAAAAAGTTTTTAATTATGGTTAAAGAGTATCAGAGTTTAGGGAGTATCAGTGAATAAAGAGAATCAGATAAAGAGTATCAGACAAGGCAAATCATATTCCAAATACAAATTTAAATATATAAATCCAACAAGGAAGACACCAAGGCATCTAGCTGCATCTTATCCTCAAAGCAGCTTCTATTTATTTTGGATAAATAGGATAGCTTGATGATTTGTTAAGAAGATGTCCCTATTTTTGTTGTAAAGATATTTTATTTTCCCTTAGATAATTCCTAGAACCATTCTAGGATATTTTGTAAATAACTATGTATATATACTTCACTTTTGGAAGTATTTTGTGTGGAATAAAATTGCTGGAGATTGTTATAGTCATTTTTGTCGAACTTGAAAGCCTTTATGTGTCAAATTTCGAGTAGTAGGCTAGATCAAACAAATTGGCATCATACTTCAGGATTCCTATGATGAGCTATTTGTATTGAAGTATTTCCTTACTTTTCATTGTTATCATTCTTTGTTACATGCATCCATCTATGTTTTTTTCTAAATCTGAATGAATAACTAGGAGTATTACTACAGGATTTGTGAAGAGAACCCTGTTTTTAACTAGTTATCATTTATATGTTTTCCTCTAATTACCAGTGTAGGGAACCCTTAATTGCTCCCTCTCTCGTTTGACCTCTTCCTACTACTTCATTTTACAGATCAAAGGATTCTTAAGTGCCCTTTATCCCGATCATATCACCTCATAAAAACAATTTTCCAAGATCTTCAAGCATTATCTATCTTACCCTGAAAACATTTGACCTTTTGGCCTTGATCCCAGTTCTGTTTACTTGATTTTGACTCCTTAACCTAATGGACAAATATATTTCCCACTATCCTTCTTTTCAAGTGATTTTTCCTACCAAATCTACCAAAACCAAACCAAAGCTGCACATTCATAACTAGCCTAATATTTACAAATTGAAACAAAGTTAAATTTTAAAGAGAGAGCCCTCTCTGAACCTTAGGAAGGCTAGATTCTAGAGTTTGAAGTTGGTTTATGGTTACCTCTAGTATTCTTTGACTAAAAACCAAAATCTCACAACTTTAGAATTACTAGAGTGCTAACATTACTGGCGACCATACTGGGGAACTAACCAATCCTCAGTCATAAAACTAATCTTAAATAAAATATTTTTATTCATCCTTTTACTTTAAGATTGATTTTATAAGTTGTGGGTATTAAAAACTGTAATTCTGGCTTCTAGGAAAATTTACTATACCAGGTCTAACCCGGATCCTAAACCTGCTGTAATATTAGACAACGTAGACTGAATTGGAAAAAAGAAAAAATAGATAGAAGATTTAGAAGCTGAAGTGTCATTAAAAAGAGTCAATTCATTACCACAAGAATTAGTAAGTTTGCAAGATATAGATTTTGATATGAAATTTGAGCATTATTTATTTAAAAGTCAATCTGAAAGTGATCTCTATACTTCTATTTTAGACCCTATTTTTATTTAATATTGGAAACAAAACATAATTATATTACAATAGAATCTAAATTAAAGAAAGTTGAATATCAGACTAAAATTGAAGAACTTAATACTACTATTCTCAAGGATATTGATGAAGTTATTGAATTAGCTCAGTTATTAGCTTATACCACTAAACCTTAAGTTTAACAGTTACATACCACCATAATACCAGCTGTATATTCATCTCTATATGTTGCTACATCATATATAGCTTCCAATACCACCACATCTATAGATCCATTCTTCCCAAAATTACCCTTATAGCCTAGAGTACTATTTCCACCACTCACTTCATCCACTATATCCGCTAGCTCATCTTTTGATTTTTAAAACACATCATCCTCATTCCCTAGTAGTTCCACATATATTCCAATTTCATTTCCCAGCATCTGAACTATAGCTTTTAGTTCATCATCTATCACTTCTAGTTCAGCCCCAAGCACTTCTACTTTACCTCCTAGCCAAACTAAAATTCAAGCTATGGCTGCTAGGTATGGTCCCCTAGACTTACCACAACAGCTTCATGACATGCCTCAATACTATCATAGTAAGATACCACAGTTTGATTCCACTATCCATTATATATGTCAACAACACATAACTAAAATGACATATTTCTTTGAACTCTATGAGATTGATGATTCAGATGTTCAAATGAGGTTATTTGTGCAAACATTAACAAGGGAAGTTAAGAAGTGGTTTAGAGGTCTTGCTACTAGTAGTGTAACTGATTTAGTTGTGTTTCATAGATTATTTTTAAATAAATGGGAAAAGAAAAATAATCCACTCTAGATATTGTCTGAATTTAATGCCATGAGAAGAGATCCAAATGAGTCAGTCCAAGACAACTGCACTAGATATAACAGTGTTTATAATTCCATCCCTGCAAATATTAAACGCACTCTTGATTCTGTCCTACTAAAATTCCCTAATGGATTTGACACAGACATGGATTATCATTTGAGGGAAAGAAATGAAGAAACCTTAGAAAGAATGAAAACAAATGTTGTTAGTGTAGAAGTAAACATTTTAGCCAAAAAATCTAGACTGAGAAATGAGAGAAGAGTAACCATTAAAGAAGAAACT
Organism: Pinus albicaulis; assembly: GCA_034641835.2. Taxonomy (NCBI): domain Eukaryota; kingdom Viridiplantae; phylum Streptophyta; class Pinopsida; order Pinales; family Pinaceae; genus Pinus; species Pinus albicaulis. Next base: position 1,523,428,683 of record CM076575.1, on the reverse strand, counting down.
TCCAATTCAGACACAAAATAGACATGTTAGCTAAAACTTTAGACATGATGATGGATAGACTAGATAACATAGAGAGAAGACCTCATTGGGATAACCAACAGAAAACCATAAATCCCAATTTTAGGAAAAACACAAATTTAGGAAAAGCAAAAGAAATAGCCTTAGACCAAACAATAAGGTCCCCTTCCAAGCGAAATATGCTGAAAGTTCTCAGAATGATGATGATGAGGATGAGGATGCAATAAATCTAATGGGAATAGATGATAATAATACTAATTTTCTCACTCAGGAAGATCGGGAATTATTTGAACTCCAACAACTAAAATTAGATGTAAGTGAATCCTTTGATTATAAACAAGGTTATGATTATGCTATAAATGAAATACACAGTCAATATAACCTTAGGAATAAGAAAAAAATATATTTTTCTACCAAGAAAACTTCCCAAACTCAGAATAAGAAAACAGTAGAAGCTCCCAAAACAAAAGTTCTGCAAATTCTCCCAAGGGAAAATAAGCAAAACACTAGTTCTTCCCAAAACATTTCTAGTCCTAAAAATGTACAAAGCTCTAAGATTGTTGATATTACTGATGAATTTGCTCGAGATACAAAATATTCACAGAAATCTACTACTGCTAAAGCTTGTAATTCTGTTAAAACAAAAAATTTAGATCCTAAAATACCCTCTGCTGATCCTAAATCAATGGATCCAAAAACTGCTACTTCAAACAAAACTGATGATAATTCTAAGTCTAAAAGAACATCTACTGCTTCACAAAAAATCCCTGAAAAGAAAATTAGGAGTAGTAAAACATAAGAGACTCAAACAGAGAATGTAAAACCAATTGAAAATGAAAACATAGCTATAGAAAAACAAGAAAAACCAACACAAACTACAGTTACCAAAGAAGAATTGATTCAAATCAGTAAATCAAAACCTAAATTTAACATACAATCATAAATTGCAAAGCTAAAAATACCAATTCCTCTAACATAATTGGTAAAACATTACTTGTATAAATCAACCATAACTGAAACATTAAACATAAATGATGGATATTGTGAAACCAACTCCAAAAAGAGAAGAAAAGAGATATCAACGCCTTAGAAATAAGCCACTTCGAGGGGGAAACCTCCAATACATTACATGAATGAACAATTATTGGATGATTCAAATTACAAAACCTCCTTTCTATATATAGGAGTCCATGGGGCCATAGTGTAATCCTAGTGGGGCCACAATGTAATCCTAGCTGACCTAACAATAATAATTTAAGGGCACAATAATAAAAATATGGGGGTTACAAGGGTACAATAATAACAATAAGAGGGTTACACTAACAGAAATAAGGGACTATACTAGTAATATAGGGACCTAACATGCCCCTCTCCTTCAAAAAATTGTTTTCCTCAACGCTTGAGTAGCTCTGGGTGCTTCTGTATAAAATTATCATCCTCCCATGTAGAATCTTCAGTGGGTAATTTCTTCCACTTGATGAGATACTCTGAAATTGATCGATTATGTAGCTGTTGAGTTCTTGTTTCTGTGACCTCTTCAGGTTCCAATATCATTTTTCCTTCCTCATCAAGTTTTGGAAATATTGTTTGAACAGGAAGATTTTCACCTATAACCTTCTTTAAGCATGAAACATGGAAAATTGGATGCACTCGTGAAGAAGCAGGAAGCTCCAATTTGTATGCCATAGTACCAATATTTTGCAACACCTTGTAAGGACCATAGTACTTTGGCGATAATTTAATATCATTCTTAGCTTGCTTGAGGGACATTTGTTTGTATGGTTGTAGCTGTAAAAATACCTAGTCTCCTACATAAAAACTTCTCTCGCTACTATGTTGATCTGCCTGTTGTTTCATTCGATTTTGTGCCAAATTCAGGTTGTCCTTTAAGAGTTGGAGAACTTCTTGTTGATTCTCAATGTGATCTTCCACTGCTTGAAGCTTCGAATTTTCTCTTAAAGATGATGTGATGGATGGTGGATGATATCCATAAAGTGCCATAAATGGGGTCATTTTTGTTGTAGTATGGAAGGAAGTGTTATACCACCATTCAGCTAGAGGTAACCACTTGACCCATTGTGTTTGTTTATCATATACAAAACAATGAAGATATCCTTCCAAACATTTATTTACAATCTCAATTTGACCATTGTATTGAGGATGATAAGATGAGCTATGAGCTAATTGAGTACCCAAACAAGAAAATAACTTCGTCAAAAAATTTCCAGTAAAAATGGGATCTCTGTCACTCATAATAACCCTTGGATTTCCATGTAGCTTTTGAATTGTGTCCATAAATGTAGTAGCAACTCTGCTTGCTTTAAATGGATGAGATAATGCACAAAAGTGTGCATACTTGGTAAGTCTATCAACTACCACCATGATGACACTCTTTCCTTCGGACTTAGGTAAACCTGTGATAAAATCCATTGAAATCTACTCCCAACGTTGACTTGGAATGGATAAAGGTTGTAGAAGTCCCGGGGTCTTAATTGTTTCCACTTTATTCTGCTGGCAAACCAAACATTCCGCCACAAACTTTTGAATATCAGATTTAAGGCCATCCCAAAAATATTCTTTCTTCACCCTGTGGTAAGTTTTTAAAAATCCTGAGTGTCCTCCTAAAGGAGAAGTGTGCAATTCCAAAAGAATCTTTTGTTTTAGTTGGGAATTCTTACAAAGATATAATCGATCTTTGTACTATAAGGAATCATTTTTCCAACTAAATGTATCAGATGTACTAGGATCTTGCTGCAAGTTTTGAATGAGTGTCCACACTTCTTCATCCTTCTTCCATTCATCTCTTGCTTCAGTTATCCAATCTAGTTGGATAATAGAAATGGCACAAAGCAATGCTTCCACCTCTTCATTCTTCCATGAGAGTGCATCTGCAACAAAATTTAGCTTCCATTTTTTGTATATTATTTCAAATTCATAACCCAACATCTTTGTGACCCATTTTTGCTACTCTTCTGAAGATAGTCTTTGTTCCAAAAATTGTTTAAGACTATCATGATAATTTTTTACCTTGAAGTGTCTTCCCATTAGGTAAGTTCTCCATTTCTTTAGTGCATGCAGTATTGCTAAAATTTCCTTCTCATAAATAGGTTTCTGTAAATACTTTCCTTTGATTGGATGACTTTCAAAAGCAATGTGTCTTCCTTCTTGCATTAAAACAACACCAATTCCATTTCCTGAGGCATCACATTCCACAATAAAGGTTTTTGTGAAGTCTGGCGTAGCTAAGACCGGTGCTAGGCACATTGCCTCTTTAAGATGTTCAAAGGCCTTAGTTGCTTCAGGAGTCCATGAAAATGCATCTTTCTTCAATAATGTTATTAGAGGTGCTGCTATTCTCCCATAATTCTTAACAAACTTGCGATAATACCCTGTTAACCCGAGAAATCCTCGCAACTTCTTTATGGTTGTGGGGACTTTCCATTCCTTAATGGCTTTAATTTTGTTAGGGTCTACCTTAACACCCTCGTGAGATACAATATGACCCAGATATTCCATCTCTTGTACTCCAAAGAAACATTTGGATGTTTTTGCATATAATTGTTTCTCCTGCAATAGTTTGAGCACCCTGTCAACATGTTGAACATGATCCTTCCAAGACTTATTGTAGATTAGTATATCATCAAAAAATACTAGCACAAATTTTCTAAGGAAGGGTTTGAAAATGGAATTCATCAACCCTTGAAATGTAGAAGGTGCATTGGTAAGGCCAAAAGGCATGACCAAAAATTCATAATGACCCTCATGAGTTTGAAATGTTGTTTTCAAAATATCTTCAGTCTTCATTCTAATTTGATGATGCCGTGAACAAAGATCCAACTTGGTAAAATAAATTGCTCCTTGTAATTCATCCTATAATTCATCAATCACAGGAATGGGAAATTTATCTTTAATGGTGAGCTTATTGAGCTCCCTATAATCTGGACACATGCGCCATGATCTAGCCTTCTTGTGTACCGATACTACAGGAGCAGAGAAAGAACTTTGACTAGGTTGAATTATACCCACCTCTAACATTTTTGTAATCATGCGTTCAATTTCGCTCTTTTGGACATAAGGATATCTATAAAGCCTGATATTTGGAGGAACACTTCCTGGAATCAAATGAATAGCATGATCATGATCATGAATAGGTGGGAGTCCTTTTGGAGTTTCAAAAACCTTGGAATGATTGTCCAAGACTTTTTGGAGATCTGCAGAAATAGATGATTTTGATGTTGGAACTTCTAGTGAGCATAATTGTGCAATTATGCCTCGTTGTTCTTTCTTTAGAAGCATTTTCATGAAATTAGAGCTTATTATCTTTCCCGGCTTCCCTGTAATACCTCGTAATTTGACTTCCTTTCCTTCTGAAAAAAAATTCAAGAAAAGTTCTTGAAAATTAAAAGCTACCGTCCCCAAATATCGTAACCATTGTACTCCTAGTACAACATCAACACCTCCCATAGGAATGGAAAGCATTAGAATATTCAATACATATTCCCCCATGGTTAGCTTGATATTATGGAATTTTCCAGAGCAATTTATAGTTCCTTCATTTGTAACCATCACTTGACATTTTGGTGCTGGGTATAGGAAACAATTCAATTCCTTGGCTACCTTACAATGAATAAAATTATGTGTACTACCTAAATCAATCAACACTATTACCATTTTCTTCTTGATATGTCCTCCTATCTTGAGAGTTTGAGGAGTGGTAATTCCTACCAATGCATTACATGATATGGTCGGATTCATTTCTTTCTCTTCTTGGGTTGGTTCCTGCTGTATATCCACTTCTTCTTTATTTTCTTCTTCCTCTTCACAATCTATGTAAAACAATTTCTTCTCAGCACACTTATGACCTTTAGTGTATTTTCTATCACAACTGTAGCAAAGCCCTTTTGCTCTTTTTTCTTCCAATTGTTGTGGTGTCAGCCTTGTAGGTTGTGGAAATCTAGGCGTAGAAACACTTCCTTCTTTATAGAATTGAGTGGTAGGCTTCCTTGTCGCCATAATTTTACATTCAACTTTTCTTGCCAACCTGAATGCCTTCTCCAATGAATCAGGTTCCAAAACGCGAACTTCATTTTGGATGTTATCCTTTAAAGTGCCTATGAAGAGATCAATCCTGTGTTCCTCTGGAATATCAGTTACCCTTATATTCAATTTTTGGAAGTCCTCAATGTGCTGCCCCACTAAACCCTTTTGTTTGAGATTTATCAATTGGGTAAAGAAGGTGTTTCTCTTTGTATCCTCATAATCTGCTATCATTTCCTCCGTAAAAATTGACCAAGTGACAATTTTTTTACGGGAGCAAAGCCATCGATACCATACAAATGTATTTTGTTCTAAATGTAAAGTTGCAATGCATACCTTTGTGTGTTTTGCACATTATGGAGATCAAAATATTGCTCCATCTGTAGTATCCATGTTACAGGATCCTTTCCATCAAACTTCCTCATATCCATTTTTGGAATATGGTGGTTCTTCTTGCCAACATTAGAGTTTATGAAATCACGATTAACATTTATTTTGTTCTCATCATGAGGTTCTGCTGCTATCTTTTCACCATTAGGAAACATTACTTGTATCAACTTTGTCAAACCTTCTATGTCTACTTTTAGATCATTCTTCATGTTTTCCATGTTGTCTTTCATGTCATCCATCTTAGCTTCCATGCCATCCATCTTAGCTTCCATGCCATACATTTTATATTACATTGTACTAAATCCACCTGTTTGGAGCGAGATTCAAGGTAACACCAAACCACAGCTTGAGTACGGCAGCTAGCCCTACCAGAACAGGAGAGGGCTCTCTCTGGGTCAATCTCAGGAAAAATGTATCAATAGGGCTTGAGATGACTGAAATGAGTGCTAATTTTAGGCTAGGTATATGAATCAAGGAGTTTGGAATGATTTTTAGGGGCTTTTTTTGGAAAAAGGGAAAGGCAATTTTGGGCTTGGGGATGAGGCCAAATTCTTGCAGAGTTTCAAGTTGGGGCAAGGAAAGCAATGGATTTGATGTCTTAGATTCAATGAATGAATAGAAAGACTGCTGAGGAGCTGAAGAGGGCAAGAAGGTGCAAGGATCCTCTTCAAACGGAGGAAAACATATAAAACTAAACAAAATTTTAAGGCAGAGCACCAGCAAACTAATGAGTTCTACCTTAGTTACTCATTTGTTTAATTCAGAAGCAAAGAGAAGGGAAATGGAATAAATATAACATTAATGAAACTTACAGATACATCGAGAAAAACATAATCAAAACTCAGAGCCACAAGGATCCCAACAAGTGCTGCAAAACCCTGGTCTTTAATTTGCCAAAAATGCAGAAGTGTATGTACAATGAAGTGCCAAACTATTCCCAAGAGTCCAACCCTAAAAATGTCTCAGAAAATACATGATATAGACCATCATAACCCCTTCCCATGCCTCTAGCGGTCGATCTCATCCTTCTAGGAGTTGTTTCAACCAATTCTAAACTAGGAACTGAAATCTAGGCAATAAAACAACTTGCCTCTATATGCTAGGAAACTGATTCATTCATTTAATTTTCACTTTTTGGTGAATGAATCCTCTAGAACAAGTAAAAATGAGCCAAAATTACATCATAATCATCAAATTACATCAATATAGATCAGTAGTTACATCAAAAAGTGAAACTAGTCAAAACTGGGCGAATTTCTGAGCTGAAGAGTCAAAATGAGGCCGAATTTCTCTATGCGTCGCGCCAGAAAACGCAATGCGTCACTCCAATTTGGAGCTGATTTTGGGGCACTTCCAAAAGTCCAAATTGAGCTCATGATAGCTCGTTGGAAAGCCCTTTCTGTCTACTATCCAAAACAAGTGGAATTTTTGGATTTGGAGTTCATTTCCCCCTCCAAAACTGAAATCTCCCAAGACTAGTTCCTGCTAGTGCAAAACGTGGCAGAAAGGCCATTTTCAAGGTGTTTTTGACCCTTTAAACCACCCAGAACTTGATGAAATATATCATCCATTCTTGAGTATGCATAATTTATCATAAAAAACTCAAAAATATCAATTTTTCCTCCAGAATATGTCCCAATCATAAGCGTGCGCCAAGTGGCACGACGCGTCGGGCGGAAAAATCTGTTTTGCGACCAAAATTTCAAAATGACAAAATTTTCTCCCACATTTGCTGAATCTTGAGTGAGGTCCCATCAAGTGCCATGCTCAGCCAAAGTAGCTTCGGCCAATATTTGAAGTGAATCAGGAATTTTCCGACGTTTCAGTGCCCTCCTGGTGCATGCAGTTTCAGTTGTAAAGTCACTGTCTTGGTCATAGGATGTGTCGGTGTCCGTCATGGTGTTGCAAAGTGTATGACAAGTGTATGTTTTGTTTGTTGAAAATGAGAAATTATGACTTGGTGTCTTCGTCTCCAAGTGCCAAATGTGTGCCAAAGGTAAATGAGGGACTGTGAGGAATATGAGAAAGTGGGGGAAAGTGAAGTTTCTGTCAAGTGGATTTAAGGTGTGCCAACAGTGGCTTGAATGTTTGGGGAATCTGGGGTTTTGGGATTTTATAATTAATATGGGGAAAGGGATAAGGATAGGGAATGAAATGATTTTGGGATAGTGAAAAGGGAATGCAATGATATGATTAGTTTAGGGTATAAGGGAATAGGGGAAGGACATTGACAATGATGATATTACAATGATGGGGAAGGGAACATAGGTGGGAAATGGAGACTTGGCACCAAAATTACAATTTCAACACACCAATTTAAAACCCTAAGGAGTATTTTTTACCAAATGAGAGGGTTTATAACTTTGGCATTCAAATTCTACGAATGGAACTTCAAAACCACACCAAACACCAGCAAGAGTGATTGTATAAACTTACTTGTGCATGGAGCATCCAAAAAATGCAATTTTAGAAGGCTGGCAAAATTTCAGTCTTAGGCCTATGCGTCACGCACAAAGCCCAGTGGCACGAAATTTATATCTTCACATATAAGTACATGTGCGCTCACGCCGGTCTCAATTTCTTGTGAAGCGCCGTGTGCCACGTGCGCCCGGTGTGCATGACCACTCCTCACCACATCGTCGCCACGCCCTCCAGCACACTTTCAGCCTCCAATCAGATTTGCTCCTCCATGTTTGTCCATGACTTCTTTTGGCTTCTAACTGAATTTTGCTATGCCCATGAATTGTGAAACAATGAAAACATCTTTCATGGCATGGACTTCGATTTTTGATTTGGCAAAATTTCCTTCTAATTTTGCGGACTTTGGCACTTTGCTCATAACTCTGTTTTTTATTTCCATTTCGACTTTTGGCTGAAATGATGGCTCCTTTGTTGATTTTTTCAGGGATGATTGGCATGTTTTAACAAAGGCGACCAGGGCTGCGCCTTGAAGAATTTGACAATTGGAGAAATTTTGACAATGACATGGCATTAATTACAAAATACAAAAATTGACGATTTCTTCTTCAAAACAGAGTTTTGAAGAAGAATCATCCTCAAACCTTATGACGATGAAATTTTACAATGGAAACTGATTTTGAGCCTCCCTCTGGCCTGCTGGCATTATTAAACATTTTGAGGACTAAATCAACTAAACCTTAGACCTAAAAAGACCTAAAACCCTAAAATGACTCTTTGCTAACCAAGGGACGAAACAGGACTATGAATGACTGTAAAATTGACTTTGATGAACCGACCTAAGCCAACAGGATAAGGCATGAGGGGTATGACTGAGAAGGCCCTTGTCGGATAATGGCCCCCTAATGGAATGCAGATGAATGAACCTGAATGAGACACCTAAAAATGAAATGCAATAAGAGAAATGATCTCTGACGGAGGGATGACCAGACCGACTCTAAGATTAGCTCCAATGGGGATGGTAGCTCCTTGGAGGTGCCAAGAACTACAGATATTTGGGAGAGCAGATAGTGCCTTCATCCATTGGGATATGGAGTCAAAACATGAAAACTAACATTATGCAGACTGACTCTGACTCAAGGCTAAAACTGAAAACCATAATAAAACCAAACATGACTAAAACATAACTGAAAAACTGGAAAGATGCTCATAATTGAGCTTATTCATCAAACCTACTCTAATTGTTCTTTTCAACACTCGATCAAGTGAAATGGAACAACCAATGCAACCATGTAAGCATCCTAGCTGCTATTTGATTTCTTCCCAAATGCTTTCTGATGAACAGGAAAAGGGAAGAATCGAAAGGAAACTCCCATGGAAACTCGGAATCAAGTTGACTGCTGATAAACTTGCAAAGCATGAATTGACTGGATGAATTCAAGAAAACTGCGAAAGGATCTTCATAAACATAGCTACTGATTTCCATTAACAGATTACTGCTCTGGTCCAAGTGATCTTCATAGCCGGAAATTAAGATTTTTCTCACATTTGTGCTGGCTTTGTTTGGTGACTGCAGCAGGCTGTCAAAAGGATCCTGAAATTCGTGAATAACCAAACTCTGTTGCTGATTCCAAATAGAACAAAAGTCTCCCTTATCAATCTCCTCATATAACTGCAAACATTGGTGTGAGCTTTGTAATGAAAAATCTGTTAAACAAGAGAATGAAGGCGACCTTTGAATAAGATTAATATCAAACATTCTTTCCTGGCACATGGTTAACTAATGGAGCAGAATTTTTACAGCAAACATCATCCAACACATGAGCAATAGGATCATCAAACACTTGAGAAGACTGCTGTGATGAATCCATTGAAACTGTATGACATCCTACTGACTGTTCATCTTTCGCTTTAGAGATATTACGAAGATTCTGCTTTATAAACTGAAATGCTTCGAAACAAAAGGGTACATAATTCTCTTGCATCATTAAATCATGTATTTCATCTTCCACGCCTTCATCTATAATCTGACCATCAATTGCGTTTAGTGGTTGCAAATCTGGTGCTAGGGAGAATTTTGTATCCGAAATGATTTCATCAGTCATTTCAAGGGAATATTTCTCATCAACAACTTGCTCAATAATTTCTCTATCTGTCTCATCCTCCACATTAACACTGAGAAATTACCGATTTCCTATAGGCTGCTCATTTGAAGATTTACTGTGAAATTTACCCTTCAAAAAATGGAATGATTCAAAGCAGAATGGAATGGAGTCACCTTGTAGCATTTGATCATATGTGCCAGTTTCCATGTTTCCATCTGCAACTTGAAAATCAACGGCACTTGGGGATTGCAAATCTGAATATGAGAAATCTTGAACAAGGTTTTGATTGCGCTCAAGATGGTCTAGATCAAGGCTTGTTGAAAGTTGATTTCTGATTGCATGGTAGTTGTCTCTGATGTACTGAAACGAATCAAAACAAAAAGGCAAAGATCCTTCCCTTACTTCAAAATTTTCTACACTTTCCTCATCACTGTCATAGTTGATATGCATCAGTTGATCACTGTACTCGAGCTGCTGAAAGTGAACTTCCTCCTCGCACAAACTAGCTGCTGATTTGTCTACAAGATTAGTTTCTATTTGGAGCACATAATCATCATCATACTGATCAAACTAAGGCAAATCATCAAGCATACATGTCAAATCAACAACTCTCTCTTCTTCAAGATGATCTATAAAGCAATCACTACGACAACTGGGATAAGAAACAAAATGTTTTGGATCAGCAACTTGTTCTTCTTCAATCAGCGAGCCATGGGCTCGAACATTATACTCATTCCTTGTGGTGTTCTTTTGCATCATCTCTTCTACTGCACTTACCAACATGTCAAGCTTTACCTCTAGAGATGTCGTTTTCTCCGGATCTATGTTTTTCGTCTCTTCTTCCTTCAACCTTACCCTTTGGATCAGAAAATGAGCCTCTAAATTCACTGCCTTGTTCTGCATTTCTTCAATTGTTGCAATATTCCTTTCTCTCAACTGAAACTCCATTTCCAGATCAAAGGCACCTGGGTAGTGCAAGAGAGAAGATCTAGGAGAAGGTCTTATATCAGCTAGCATCGAAAAATATATATGGTTAAATCTGGCAGAAAATTGTTGTACTGTCTCCCCTGGCAGTCTTTTCAGTTGGTTATACTCTTCTATAATAAGGAAAATATTCTGTCCGATCACCCACCTATCGAGGAAAAATTTGACGAACTGCTGGAAATCTGAGATGCTCGCATCAGGCAGGGTTTTGAACCGACTCTTCACTTTGCCTTGCAAAGAAAGAGCAAAAAGTCTAATACTAACATCTTCTTCATCAACTTCAAAAAGATCTAGAAAATTCTCAACATTCTGCACATGTTGCTCAGCGTTGACATTGTTTCATTCACCGTCAAATATTGGTAGATATAGGTCATAATTTTTAGGGAAAGCATGAAGACCAGAAGGTAAAACAAGAGGTTTATACCTATCTGGGACTACAAAAGGTGTAGGAGTATATACAAGAGCTACGAGATCAGTTTGGTTTTCTTCAGGCTCATCACTCTGAACAGAGTCATCATAAGATGTGGGAAAAGTAAGGAGGCCAGGATCAAAGGGAAACACAGTATTTACATTTTTTGAATAGGTCGAGTGAAGATTTTGATCACCTTTGTCATACAAAAATTTTTGAAAGACCTTTAGGACAACTTCAAGAACAGCGAAGAAGTAATTTACAGGAAATCAGACTAGATCCTGAATACCATTCCACTTTGGATACCTGAACTTAGTGTAAGATCCTTCCATTTTCTCAGAGAAAGAGTTATTCCTCCAGTGGAGTTTGTACAGGAGTCACCAGGTGAATGATTTCAGCCTTCTTATGTCTGATCTTTGTCCACCATCGACAATCAGATCTGAACTTTATACATGTATTGAGACGAGATTAATTTACAATTCAAGTGTCATGTTCACAAGCTAGACCGGAGATTGATTAGGCGGCGTTTATCTACTTTCTCTAATGCAGAAAGCGGGCGTTTGAAGCTGCAGCAACCGGGCTCCGTGCAATAGACATAGAACAAATAACACCAACAGGAAAACCATTTTCTCCCCGATTGGATTACCGCCACTATATATTTGTTGCCTAAATCCACCTCGGGTGAAGGAAGAAGCGAGATTCAAGGTAACACCAAACCACGCTCATTACGGTAGCTAGCCCTACCGGAACAGGAGAGGATATCTGCGGGTCAATATGACGAAAGTATTAAATGGGGCTGATGATTCAAAATGAGTGCTAATTTTAGGCTAGGTATATTAATCAAGGAGTTTGGAATGATTTTTAGGGTTTTTTGTTGTAAAAAGGGAAAGGCAATTTTTGGGCTTGGGGATGAGGCCAAATTCTTGCAGAGTTCAAGTTGGGGCAGGGAAGGCAATGGCTTTGATGTCTGAGATTCAATGAGTGGATAGAAAATACTGCTGAGGATCTAAAGAGGGCAATAAGGTGCAAGGATCCTCTTCAAACTGACGAAAACATATAAAAATAAACAAAAGTTTAAGGCAGAGCACCAGCAAACTAATGAATTCTACCTTAGTTACTCGTTTGTTTAATTCAGAAGCAAAGAGAAGGGAAATGGAATACATATAACATTAATGAAACTCACAATTACATGGATAAAAAAATCATCAAAACTCAGAGCCACAAGGATCCCAACAAGTGTTGCAAAACTCTGGTCTTTCCTTTGCCAAAAATCTGAAATGAATATACAATGAGGTGCCAAACTATTCCCAAGAGTCCAACCCTGAAGATGTCTCAGAAAATATAATATATAGAAAATTCTAACCCCTTCCCATGCCTCTAGGTGTCAAGCTCATCCTTCTAGGAGCTGTTTCAACCAATTCTAAACAACGAACTGAAATCTAGGAAATCAAACAACTTGCCTTTATATGGAAGGAAACTGATTCATTCATTTAATTTTCACTTTTTAGTGAATGAATCCTATAGAAAAAGTAAATATGAGCCAAAATTACATCATAGTCATCAAATTACATCAAGATAGATCAAGAATTACGTCAAAAAGTGAAACTAGACAAAACTGGGCGAATTTCTGAGCTGAAGAATCAAAATGAGGCCAAATTTCTCTATGCGCTGCGCCCAAAAACTCAATGCGTCGCGCCACTTTGAGCCTATTTTTGAGGCACTTCCCGAAGTCAAAATTGAGCTCAGGATAGCTCGTTGGAAATCCCTGTCTGTCTACTATCCAACCCAAGTGGAATTTTTCAATTTGGAGTTCATTTGCCCTTCCAAAACTGCAATCTCCCAAGACTGGTTCCTGTTGGTGGAAAAAGTGGCAGAAAGGCCATTTTTGGAGTGTTTTCGACCTTTAAGACCACCCAGAACTTCATGAAATCTCTCAGCCATTCCTGAGCATGCATAATTTACCATAAAAACCCCAAAAATATCAATTTTTCCTGCAGAATATGTCCCAATCGTAAGCGCAAGTTAGGTGGCGCGACGCGTCGGGCAGAAAAACCTGTTTTGCAACCGAAATTTTCAAAAATGACAAAATTTTCTCCAAATTTGCTGAAATTTGGAGTGAAGGTCTCCCATCATGTCTCATGCTTAGCCAAGGAATCTTTGGCCAAGATTTGGAGTGGATCAAGCCTTTTCCGACGTTTCAGTGCCCTCCTGGTGCATGCAGTTCCAGTTGCAAAGTCACTGTCTTGTTCAGATGATGTGTCGGTGTCTGTCTCCATGGTGTTGCAAGGTTTATAACAAGTGTAGGCTAATATATGTATGGTGAAAATAAGAGTTTGGTGTAACTACCTCCAATTTCCAAATGTGTGTCAAATGTGAAGGGGCTGTGGTAAACAAGGACAGTGGGAAAAGTGGATTGGAGATTGTCAAGTGAGATTTTGAAATGTAAATTCATTAAGAACCTCCCTCTAGCCTGATGGCATTATTGGACACTTTGAAGACTGAATTCACTAAACCCTAGACCTAAACAGACCTAAAAACCCTAAAATGACTCTTCCTGACCTAGAGACAAAGCAGGACTATGAAAGGCTTTTAAAATTGATTTGATGGATAGACCCGGGCCAACAGGTACAAGGCATGAGGGGAATAAGTGAAAAGGCCCTTCCGTCAGATTATAGCATGCCCCTAACGGAATGCAGATGAATGAACTGAATGAGACACCTAAAAATGAAATGCAATAAGAGAAATGATCTCTGACGGAGGGATGACCAGACCGACTCTAACATTGGCTCCAATGGGGATGGTAGCTCCTTGGAGGTGCCAAGAACTACAAATATTTGGGAGAGTAGACAGTGCCTTCATCCATTGGGCTATGGAGTCAAAACGCAAAAACTGACATTATGCAGACTGATTGTGACTCAAGGCTAAAACTGAAAACCATAATAAAACCAAACATGACTAAAACATAACTGACAAACTGGAAATATGCTCATAATTGAGCTTATTCATCAAACCTACTCTAATTGTTATTTTCACCACCTGATCAAGCGAAATGGAACAGCCAATGCAACCATGTAAGCATCCTGGCTGCTATTTGATTTCTTCCGAAATGCTTTCTGATGAACAGGAAAAGGGAAGAATCGAAAGGCAACTCCTATGGAAACTCGGAATCAATTTGATTGCTGATAAACTTGCAAAGCATGAATTGATTGGATGAATTCAAGAAAACTGTGAAAGGATATTCATAAACATAGCTACTAATTTCCATTAACAGATTACTGCTCTGGTCCAAGTGATCTTCATAGCTGGAAATTAAGATTTTTCTCACATTTGTGTTGGCTTTGTTTGGTGACTACAGCAGGTTGTCAAAAGGATCCTGAAATTCGTGAATAACCAAACTCTGTTGCTGATTCCAAATAGAACAAAAGTTTCCCTTATCAATCTCCTCATATAACTGCAAACATTGGTGTGAGCTTTGTAATGAAAAATCTATTAAACAAGAGAATGAAGGAGACCTTTGAATAATATTATTATCAACATTCTTTCATGGCACATGGTTAACTAATGGAGCAGAATTTTTACAGCAAACATCATCCAACACACGAGAAATAGGATCATCAAAAACTTGAGAAGACTGTTGTGATAAATCCATTGAAACTATATGACATCCTACTGAATGTTCATCTTTCGCTTTAGAGATATTACAAAGATTCTGATTTATAAACTGAAATGCTTCGAAACAAAAGGGTACATAATTCTCTTGCATCATTAAATCATGTATTTCATCTTCCACACCTTCATCTGTAATCTGACCTTCAATTGCGTTTGGTGGTTGCAAATCTGGTGCTAGGGAGAATTTTGTATCCGAAATGATTTCATCAGTCATTTCAAGGGAATATTTCTTATCAACAACTTGCTCAAGAATTTCGTTATCTGTCTCATCCTCCACATTAACGCTGAGAAATTGTCGATTTCCTATAGGCTTCTCATTTGAAGATTTACTGTGAAATTTACCCTTCAAAAATTGGATTGATTCAAAACAGAATGGAACGGAGTCACCTTGTAGCATTTGATCATATGTGCCAGTTTCCATGTTTCCATCTGCAACTTGAAAATCAACGGCACTCGGGGATTGCAAATCTGAATATGAGAAATCTTGAACAAGGTTTTGATTGCGCTCAAGATGGTCTAGATCAAGGCTTGTTGAAAGTTGATTTCTGATTGCATGGTTGTTGTCTCTGATGTACTGAAACGAATCAAAACAAAAAGGCAAAGATCCTTCCCTTACTTCAAAATTTGCTACACTTTCCTCATCATTGTCATAGCTGATATGCATCGGTTGATCACTGTACTCGAGCTGCTGAAAGTGAACTTCCTCCTTGCACAAACTAGCTGTTGATTTGTCTGCAAGATTAGTTTCTATTTGGAGCACATAATCATCATCATACTGATCAAACTGAGGCAAATCATCAAGCATACATGTCAGATCAACAACTCTCTCTTCTTCAAGATGATATATAAAGCAATCACTACGACAATTGGGATAAGAAACAAAATGTTTTGGATCAGCAACTTGTTCTTCTTCAATCAGTGAGCCATGGGCTCGAACATTATACTCATTCCTTGTGGTGTTCTTTTGCATCATCTCTTGTACTGCAGTTACCAGCATGTCAAGCTTTACCTCTAGAGATGTCGTTTTCTCCGGATCTATGTTTTTCGTCTCTTCCTCCTTTAACTTTGCCCTTTGGATCAGAAAATGAGCCTCTACATTCACTGCCTTGTTCTGCATTTCTTCAATTGTTGCAATATTCCTTTCTCTCAAATGAAACTCCATTTCCGGATCAAAGGCACTCGGGTAGTGCAAGAGAGCAGATCTAGGAGAAGGTCTTATATCAGCTGGCATCGAAAAATATACTTGGTTAAATATGGCAGAAAATTGTTGTACTGTCTCCCCTGGCTGTCTTTTCAGCTGGTTATACTCTTCTATAATAAGGAAAAGATTTTGTCCGATCACCCACCTGTCGAGGAAAAATTTGACGAACTGCTGGAAATCTGAGATGCTTGCATCAGGCAGGGTTTTGAACCAACTCTTCACTTTACCTTGCAAAGAAAGAGCAAAAAGTCTAATACTAACATCTTCTTCATCAATTTCAAAAAGGTCTAGGAAAGTCTCAACATTATGCACATGTTGCTCAGTGTTGACATTGTTACATTCCCCATCAAATATTGGTAGATATAGGTAATAATTTGCAGGGAAAGCATGGAGAATAGAAGGTAAAACAAGAGGTTTAGACCTATCTGGAATTTTACAAGGTGTAAGGGTATGTACAAGAGCTGCGGGATCAGTTTTGTTTTCTTTAGGCTCATCACTCTGAAGAGAGTCATCATAAGATGTGGGAAAATTAAGGAGGCCAGTATCAAAGGGAAACTCAATATTTACACTCTTTGAATAGGTCGAGTGAAGATTTTGATCACCTTTCTCATACAAAAAATTCTGAAAAATTTTCAGGACAGCTTCAAGAACAACAAAGAAGTAATTGACAAGAAAGTATACTAGATCCTGAATACCATTCCATTTCGGATACCTGAACTTTGTGGAAGATCCTTCCATTTTCTCAGAGAAAGAGTTAGTCCTCCAGTGGAGTCTCTACATTGAGTTGGAGTCACCACGTGAATGATTTCAGCCTTCTTATGTCTGATCATTGTCCACCATCAACAATCAGATCTGAACTTGACACATCTACTGGGGCAAGACAATCCACAAGTCAAGTGTCATGTTCACAAGCTAGACTGGAGATTGACTGAAGCAGCATTTATCTACTTCCGCTAATGCAAAGCAAAAGCATTTCGAAGGTTATCTAGCATAACTTCAGGCTCCATCTGTAGCTTATAAAAAAATTAACACCAAAAGTCAAACCATTTTCTTCCCAGTATGGTCGCCACTATGTTAGTTCCCAAATCCACCTTAGGCTAAAGGAAGGCGAGATTCAGGGTAACACCAAACCA
Source organism: Pinus albicaulis (assembly GCA_034641835.2). Classification (NCBI taxonomy): domain Eukaryota; kingdom Viridiplantae; phylum Streptophyta; class Pinopsida; order Pinales; family Pinaceae; genus Pinus; species Pinus albicaulis. Next base: position 1,523,411,319 of record CM076575.1, on the reverse strand, counting down.
CGCTCAGCCTCGTAGCTAGCCCTACGAGGACAAGAGAGGGCTCTCTCAGGGTCAATCTCAATGAAAATATTCAAATGGGCTTGAGATGACTAAAAAAGAAACTGATCTTAGGTTAGATAAACAAATAGGAGGGTTTGATTTTGATTTTTTGGGATTTTGTTGGAAAAAGGGGAAAGACAATTTTTGGGCTTGGGGATGAGGCCAAATTCTTGCAGAGTTCAAGTTGGGGCAGGGAAGGAAATGAATTTGATGTCTTAGATCAAATGAATGGATTGAAAAGACTACTGAGGAGCTGAAGAGGGCAAGAGAGTGCAAGGATCCTCTTCAAACTGACGAGAAACATGTAAAACTAAACAAAAGTTTAAGGCAGAGCACCAGCAAACTAATGAATTCTACCTTAGTTACTCATTTGTTTAATTCATAAGCAAAGAGAAGGAAAATGGAATACATAAACATCAATGAAACTTACAGATACATGAAGAAAAACATCATCAACACTTAGAGCCACAAGGATCCCAACAAGTGCTGCAAAACTCTGGTGTTTCCTTTGCCAAAAATCTGAAATGAGTATACAATGAGGTGCCAAAATTTTCCCAAGTATCCAACCATGAAGATGTCTCAGAAAATAAAATATATAGACAAGTCTAACCCCTTCCCATGCCTCTAGGGGTCGAGCTCATCCTTCTAGGAGTTTTTTCGACCAATTCTAAACAAGGAACTAAAATCTAGGCAATCAAACAACTTGCCTCTATATTGAAGGAAACTTGTTCATTCATTTAATTTTCACTTTTTAGTGAATGAATCCTCTAGAAAAAGTAAATATGAGCCAAAATTACATCAAAGTCATCAAATTACATCAATATAGATCAATAATTACGTCAAAAAGTGAAACTAGTCAAAACTGGGCAAATTTCTGAGCTGAAGAGTCAAAATGAGGCCAAATTTCTCTATGCGCCGTGCCCAAAAACTCAATGCGTCGCGCCAATTTGAGCCCATTTGTGGGGCACTTCCTGAAGTCCAAATTGAGCTAATGATAGCTCGTTAGAAAGCCCTGGATGTCTGCTATCTAACCCAGGTGGATTTTTTCAATTTGGAGTTCATTTTCCCCTCCAAAACTGCAATCTCCCAAGATTGGTTCCTGCTGGTGCAAAAAGTGGCAGAAAGGCCATTTTTGGAGTGTTTTTGACGTTTAAGACCACCCAGAACTTCATGAAATCTCTCATCCATTTTTGAGCATGCATAATTTACCATAAAAAACCCAAAAATATCAAGTTTTCCTCCAGAAGATGTCCCAATCATAAGCGTGCGTCGGGTGGCGCAACGCGTCGGGCAGAAAAACCTGTTTTGCAACCAAAATTTTCTCCAAATTTGCTGAAATTTGGAGTGAAGGTCTCCCATCATGTCTCATGCTCATCCAAGGAAGATTTGGCCAATATTTGGAGTGGATCAGGCCTTTTCCGACTTTTCAATGCCCTCAGGCAGTTCTAGTTGCAAAGTCATTGTCTTGTTCAGATGATGTGTCGGTGTCTGTCTCCATGGTGTTGCAAGGTGTATAACAAGTGTAGGCTAATATATGTATGGTTAAAATAAGAGTTTGGTGTAACTGCCTCCAATTTCCAAATGTGTGTCAAATGTGAAGGGGCTGTGGTAAACAAGGACAGTGGGAAAAGTGGACTGGAGATTTTCAAGTGAGATTTTGAAATGTAAATTCATTAAGAACCTCCCTCTGGCCTGCTGGAATTATTGGACACTTTGAAGACTGAATTCACTAAACCCTAGACCTAAACAGACCTAAAAACCCTAAAATGACTCTTGCTGACCTAGAGACAAAGCAGGACTATGAAAGGCTTTTAAAATTGATTTGATGGATAGAATTGGGCCAACAGGTACAAGGCATGAGGGGAATGAGTGACAAGTCCCTTCCGTCAGATTATGGCATGCCCCTAATGGAATGCAGATGAATGAACTGAATGAGACACCTAAAAATGAAATGCAATAAGATAAATGATCTCTGACGGAGGGATGAACAGACCGACTCTAACATTGGCTGCAATGGGGATGGTAGCTCCTTGGAGGTGCCAAGAACTACAGATATTTGGGATAGAAGACAGTGCCTTCATCCATTGGTCTATGGAGTCAAAACACGAAAACTGACATTATGCAGACTGACTCTGACTCAAGGCTAAAACTGAAAACCATAATAAAACCAAAAAAAACTAAAACATAACTGACAAACTGGAAAGATGCTCATAATTGAGCTTATTCATCAAACCTACTCTAATTGTTCTTTTCACCACCTGATCAAGTGAAATGGAACAGCCAATGCAACCATGTAAGCATCCTGGCTGCTATTTGATTTCTTCCCAAATGCTTTCTGATGAACAAGAAAAGGGAAGAATCGAAAGGCAACTCCCATGGAAACTTGGAATCAAGTTGACTGCTGATAAACTTGCAAATCATGAATTGACTGGATGACTTCAAGAAAAATGCGAAAGGAACTTCATAAACATAGCTACTGATTTCCATTAACAGATTACTGCTCTGGTCCAAGTGATCTTCATAGCTGGAAATTAAGATTTTTCTCACATTTGTGCTGGCTTTCTTTGGTGACTGTAGCAGGCTGTCAAAAGGATCCTGAAATTCGTGAATAACCAAACTTTGTTGCTGATTCCAAATAGAACAAAAGTCTCCCTTATCAATCTCCTCATATAACTGCAAACATTGGTGTGAGCTTTGTAATGAAAAACCTGTTAAACAAGAGAATGAAGGCGACCTTTGAATAAGATTATTATCAACATTCTTTCCTGGCACATGGTTAACTAATGGAGAAGAATTTTTACAGCAAACATCATCCAACACACGAGCAATAGGATCATCAAAAACTTGAGAAGACTGCTGCGATGAATCCATTGAAACTGTATGACATCCTACTAACTGTTCATCTTTCGCTTTAGAGATATTATGAAGATTATGCTTTATAAACTGAAATGCTTCGAAACAAAAGGGTACAGAATTCTCTTGCATCATTAAATCATGTATTTCATCTTCCACGCCTTCATCTGTAATCTGACTGTCAATTGTGTTTGGTGGTTGCAAATCTGGTGCTAGGGAGAATTTTGTATCCGAAATGATTTCATCAGTCATTTCAAGGGAATATTTCTCATCAACAACTTGCTCAAGAATTTCGCTATCTGTCTCATCCTCCACATTAACACTGAGAAATTGCCAATTTCCTATAGGCTGATCATTTGAAGATTTACTGTGAAATTTACCCTTCAAAAACTGGAATGATTCAAAACAGAATGGAACGGAGTCACCTTGTAGCATTTGATCATATGTGCCAGTTTCCATGTTTCCATCTGCAACTTGAAAATCAACGGCATTCGGAGATTGCAAATCTGAATATGAGAAATCTTGAACAAGGTTTTGATTGCGCTCAAGATGGTCTAGATCAAGGCTTGTTGAAAGTTGATTTCTGATTGCATGGTAGTTGTCTCTGATGTATTGAAATGAATCAAAACAAAAAGGCAAAGATCCTTCCCTTACTTCAAAATTTTCTGCACTTTCCTCATCATTGTCATAGCTGATATGCATCGGTTGATCAGTGTACTCGAGTTGCTGAAAGTGAACTTCCTCCTCGCACAAACTAGCTGTTGATTTGTCTGCAAGATTATTTTCTATTTGGAGCACATAATCATCATCATACTGATCAAACTGAGGAAAATCATCAAGCATACTTGTCAGATCAACAACTCTCTCTTCTTCAAGATGATCTATAAAGAAATCACTACGACAACTGGGATAAGAAAAAAAATGTTTTGGATTAGCAACTTGTTCTTCTTTAATCAGCGAGCCATGGGCTTGAACATTTTACACATTCCTTGTGGTGTTCTTTTGCATCATCTCTTCTACTGCACTTACCAACATGTCAAGCTTTACCTCTAGAGATGTCGTTTTCTCCGGATCTATGTTTTTCGTCTCTTCTTCCTTCAACCTTGCCCTTCGGATCAGAAAATGAGCCTCTACATTCACTGCCTTGTTCTGCATTTCTTCAATTGTTGCAATATTCCTTTCTCTCAACTGAAACTCCATTTCCGGATCAAAGGCACCCGGGTAGTGCAAGAGAGCAGATCTAGGAGAAGGTCTTATATCAACTGGCATTGAAAAATATACTTGGTTAAATCTGGCAGAAAATTTTGTACTGTCTCCCCTGGCAGTCTTTTCAGCTGGTTATACTCTTGTATAATAAGGAAAAGATTCTGTCTGATCACCCACCTGTCGAGGAAAAATTTGACGAACTGCTGGAAATCTGAGATGCTCGCATCAGGCAGGGTTTTGAACCAACTCTTCACTTTGCCTTGCAAAGAAAGAGCAAAAAGTTTAATACTAACATCTTCTTCATCAATTTCAAAAAGGTCTAGGAAAGTCTCAACATTCTGCACATGTTGCTCAGTGTTGACATTGTTACATTCCCCATCAAATCTTGGTAGATATAGGTAATAATTTGCAGGGAAAGCATGGAGAACAGAAGGTAAAACAAGAGGTTTATACCTATCTAGAATTTTCCAAGGTGTAGGGGTATGTACAAGAGCTGCGGGATTAGTTTTGTTTTCTTTAGGCTCATCACTCTGAAGAGAGTCATCATAAGATGTGGGAAAAGTAAGGAGGCTAGGATCAAAGGGAAACTTAGTATTTACACTCTTTGAATAGGTCAAGTGAAGATTTTGATCACCTTTCTCATACAAAAATTTCTAAAAAACTTTCAGGACAGCTTCAAGAACAAAAAAGAAGTAATTGACAAGAAATTAGACTAGATCCTGAATACCATTCCATTTCGAATACCTGAACTTTGTGTAAGATCCTTCCATTTTCTCAGAGAAAGAGTTAGTCCTCCAGTGGAGTCTCTACATTGAGTTGGAGTCACCAGGTGAATGAGTTCATCCTTCTTATGTCTGATCATTGTCCCACATCAACAATCAGATCTGAACTTGATACATGTACTGGGGCAAGACAATCCAAAAGTCAAGTGTCACGTTCACAAGCTAGACTGGAGATTGACTGAAGCAGCGTTTATCTACTTCCGCTAATGAAAAGCAAAAGCGTTTCGAAGGCTATCTGGCATAACTTCAGGCTCCGTCTGTAGCTTATAAAAAAATTAACACCAACAAGCAAACCATTTTCTTCCCAGTATGGTCGCCACTATGTTAGTTCCCAAATCCACCTTAGGCTGAAGGAAGGCGGGATTCAGGGTAACACCAAACCACGCTCAGCCTCGTAGCTAGCCCTACGAGGACAGGAGAGGGCTCTCTCCGGGTCAATCTCAATGAAAATATTCAAAGGGGCTTGAGATGACTAAAAAAACAACTGATCTTAGGCTAGATAAACAAATATGAGGGTTTGATTTTGATTTTTTGGGATTTTGTTGGAAAAAGGGGAAAGACAATTTTTGGGCTTGGGGATGAGGCCAAATTCTTGCAGAGTTCAAGTTGGGGCAGGGAAGGCAATGACTTTGATGTCTTAGATCAAGTGAATGGATTCAAAAGAATACTGAGGAGCTGAAGAGGGCAAGAGAGTGCAAGGATCCTCTTCAAACTGACGAGAAACATGTAAAACTAAACAAAAGTTTAAGGCAGAGCACCAGCAAACTAATGAATTCTACCTTAGTTACTCATTTGTTTAATTCAGGAGCAAAGAGAAGGGAAATGGCATATATAAACATCAATGAAACTTACATATACATGAAGAAAAACATCATAAAAACTTAGAGCCACAAGGATCCCAACAAGTGCTGCAAAACTCTGGTGTTTCCTTTGCCAAAAATCTGAAATGAGTATACAATGAGGTGCCAAACTTTTCCCAAGTATCCAACCATGAAGATGTCTCAGAAAATACAATATATATACAAGTCTAACCCCTTCTCATGCCTCTAGGGGTCGATCTCATCCTTCTAGGAGTTGTTTCAACCAATTCTAAAAAAGGAACTAAAAACTAGGCAATCAAACAACTTGCTTCTATATGGAAGGAAACTGATTCATTCATTTAATTTTCACTTTTTAGTGAATGAATCCTTTAGAACAAGTAAATATGAGCCAAAATTACATCATAGTCATCAAATTACATCAATATAGATCAATAATTACATCAAAAAGTGAAACTAGTCAAAACTGGACGAATTTCTGAGCTGAAGAGTCAAAATGAGGCCAAATTTCTCTATGCGCCGCGCCCAAAAACTCAATGCGTCGTGCCACTTTGAGCCCATTTTTGGGGCACTTCCTGAAGTCCAAATTGAGCTCATGATAGATTTTTGGAACGCCCTAGATGTCTGCTATCCAACCCAAGTGGAATTTTTCAATTTGGAGTTCATTTGCCACTCCAAAACTGCAATCTCCCAAGACTGGTTCCTGCTGGTGCATAAAGTGGCAGAAAGGCCATTTTTGGAGTGTTTTTGACCTTTAAGACCACCCAGAACTTCATGAAATCTCTCAGCCATTCTTGAACATGCATAATTTACCATAAAAAACCCAAAAATATCAAGTTTTCCTCCAGAAGATGTCTAAATCATAAGTGCGCGTCGGGTGGCGCGACGCGTCGGGCAGAAAAGCCTATTTTGCAACCAAAATTTTCTTCAGATTTGCTGAAATTCAGAGTGAAGGTCTCCCATCATGTCTCATTCTCATTCAAGGAAGCTTTGGCCAATATTTGGAGTGGATCAGGCCTTTTCCGACGTTTCAGTGCCCTCCTGGTGCATGCAGTTCCAGTTGCAAAGTCACTGTCTTGTTCAGATGATGTGTCGGCATCTGTCTCCATGTTGTTGCAAGGTGTATAACATGTGTAGGCTAATATATGTATGGTGAAAATAAGAGTTTGGTGTAACTGCCTCCAATTTCCAAATGTGTGTCAAATGTGAAGGGGTTGTGGTAAACAAGGACAGTGGGAAAAATGGACTGGAGATTGTCAAGTGAGATTTTGAAATGTAAATTCATTAAGAAACTCCCTCTGGCCTGCTAGCATTATTAGACACTTTGAATACTGAATTCACTAAACCCTAGACCTAAACAGACCTAAAAACCCTAAAATGACTCTTGCTGACTGTTGAGGAGGTAAATCCCCTCTGCGGACAGAGGCGATCCCTACTAGCCCAGCAGGGGTCTAGCAACAATCAAAAAATGTTACGACGCAAGTTCCTAGTTAGGAATGAAAAGACTAGGGATAGAAGCCTACCTAGATTCCAACGCTATGATCTGAAGAAGAAGCGTCCCCGTTCCTCAGCCTCGGCAGATCACAATCCTTCCACGATCTCTGCGGATGAACACCTACACATGGAAGAAACGAACAGATACAAGCATAAAATCCGGCATACGTAACTAAACATCAGTCAGAAAGGATGTTACTCATATTAACATGATGGAAAACAGAGTGGAACCATAATCATAATCATCTATTAAATAACAAACGAAGGGAGATTAAAACCAAGTTCTGACGTCGTGGTCTCCTTCGGATGGGTCTCCAGTCGTCCACGTCTCGCAAAGCTCGCCAAGGAAAGGGAAAACCTCTCCGGAGTCTCTCGACGATGGTCTCCTTACTTGAGTCGGCCTTAAGGGAAAGAGAGGGTTCTTTACAGCACAAAGGCTCTTGGGAATATGGAGATTCAAAGCTTAGGCACTTCCAGACTAGCTTGCCATGGGATTGAGTAGGCTTTTATAGATGGGGAAGGAGGGAGTTGGGATCCCTATTATTATGGGATTGGCCCTATCAACAAGGAAGGTTCCATGGGAGGTGGCAAAACCACTTCCCTTCCATAGAACTCCCGCAGCCAAACCTCCCAACTCAAGATAGGCAATGGTTTATGAGTTTGTTGAAACACAACTTCCGCCATCTTTATTTAAAAAACATTCCTTAAATTGGTTGGCGCGACTACTGCTCTGGGACAGAGCGCCAGTTGGCGCGGCCTCTTTGCAGGATTTTCCCCATTGGCGCGAGTGCTGAACTGTCTGCCCGCGCCAATGCAAAAAGGGATGTTTTTTATGATTTTTGCAAGGAGATGTCTTTAGGGAAAATGAAGCTCATGCTTAGAGGAATGCATTGATGATGTTTTCAAGGCATGACAATGTTCACAGGTCACAAAATGGGTCCTCCATTGTGCGAGACGGGGAATGGTAGGGATGGTGACAAATTACTGTGTAACAGATGCCCCCTAAAGTATGAGGCCCGAGAGAGAGAGGGGTGAAATGCTTTACGAGAACATGTTCAACTGAAGGCCCGCCGTCGGAAAACCTGCGCAGAAAGATACAACTAATATCTCAAGTACATGATGTATATGTGGTATGGACGTAGCCATCCAAAACAAAGTATGCTATAATCCGGATCCAGGGTATGGGCGCAGCCATCCAACTAGGATCAAACAAATAGAATCAGGTATGGTCGCAGCCATCCAAACGGTGAGTCATGTACATAATGATAATAATCCATAATGGCAGCCTGGATTACAACAGACACAATCCAGGGTCTTGTGCTCCATCTCGACCCAACAAAGTACAAGTTCAAGCATGCGAATATGTGAGCTGAAGTCGAACATGCAAGAACATCGTCTGATTACCAGCCAATGATGAAAGCTGTTAACAGACGCGAGAGAAACCACCAATAATGACAATGGTCCTCAAGGTACTACAGGTACAATCTACGGCGTGTGAATCAATGAGTTGGCATCGAACACCCGCAGAATCACTCGATCGGAGGCCAATGATGAAAAACTCACGTCGAATGCGACGAACCTGCCATTGAGGCATGCAGGCTCCAAGGTACCATAAAGGAGTCTCTAGATCAGCTTCCTGGATAATGAGCTGAAGTCGACAGGAAGCAACCTTGATCGAAGGTGGGCCATAATGTTTCCCACATCATCGACACAAGACAGAGGAACATGATGTTTTTGTTGTGAATCAAGATCGTATGAGAAACAGAGGAAGGTTGATATTCACAGAGGCCAACTTCTCTTGAACATATAAACGGCACGACAGTGGACTTGGCAGTATTTGACATCAACGGATCAAAGGTCATGGTGACGAGGCAATGAGCAGATGAGAGGTCAAAAGGGATTACCCAAACCCACGGAGGCAAAGTGAAGCAGCGAGATGAGATGTCCCCAACTCGACACGAATGCAGACAAGTGCCATGTTCAAGAGAGACATACTGCCGATGACAATGATGATGGTTCCATTTTCCCCCACCATTTCTGGCGAGTACCCCAATTATTTTTAATAACAAGCTTGAAGGGGATAGCATATGCTTGCAATATAAGTCCGCCCTTCGGGCGAATCCATCCTAGTGCATTTAACGAGTCCTAGGAAGGAGAAACTCGGAGAACGTCATTTCGACGGAATCCAATGTCATCAGGGTTTAACGAGTCTGACAAAGGAAGAACTCGGCGTCTTTTCATGTTTAGAGAGTTTGAAAAGACGGCGGAAAAGAAAACTCCACTGGTCCCTTTTCGTAAATAGTTCCCCAGATCCGAAAAGGTAGAAAACAATATCCGGGAAAACCTCCTAGTCGCGATAGGCTAGGGTATTCCTTTTTCGTAATCGATCCAGCCCAGCCCGAAAAAAGGTTAAACTTATACTGGGTGAATGTCGATTCGTGTCCATTTTAACGAGATCGAAACGACAAGGGCCTCGGCGATCTTTTCATATTTAGAGAGTCAGAAAAGAGCTGAAAGATGACTCCAGAGTGACTTTTTCGTGTATTTACCGAGTCCGAAAAAGTATAAAATGCAACTCGTTTCCATCGTTTAAGTCGCAAAAACCTGCTGCTGCACATACCAAGCAAGCGTAAAATCCATTTTCGACATAACATATGCAAATATTTGATAAAAATAACTTTTAAAACTTATTTAACGTCGAAAAAGTTATAAATATGTCAAATTGGTAAAAATAAAATTACTTTTACTATTTACCTTGGTGGAAAGCAACAGTGGTCCTTTTGGAGCAGAAACTTCTGACGGTGATTGCGACAAATCCAGTCGACCATTCATCTTCTCGTCTGTCACAGGTAAGAGGCGCTTTTTTGCTCTTCATTTTCATTCATTTTTTAATAATTTTCCCTTAAAAATCAGTTCTATGTGGCCACTTTTAAAATTTTAGGGTTGCGCCCATTGGCGCGGGTATCGGGCACGGACCCGCGCCAATGAGCTTTTTTGTATAAAGGGCTCGCGCCACATGGCGCGACTGTTCACAAAACAGCTGCGCCAGCGGCCGAACCTAAAAATTCGCCCAAAATTTCGACATTTAGACCAAATTGCATGGAATTTGAAGCTCATCAAAGATCTAACTAAGGGTTTTTGACCATATGAATGCAGGTAATCACTCAAAATGGAAATCGAATGGAAAGAACGAGAGCACGGAGAAGAGGATGAACAAGCCATGCAAATTCAAGCTTGCATGAATGCACTTAGAAACTGTGGATTGAAAAAGTTCTTCCTCACACCATGTTTACGAGCTCAGCCCGAGCTCCTCCAGTATTTAATCAGTATCTGGGATGAACATGAACAGGTGTTCAGGTTACGAGACCAGGTGTTAGAACTGGAGGTCACCGATGTTTATTTCATCACTGGATTGTCCCGCAGAGGTCCAATCCCTGTATTGACTGGAAGCAGACCATCTGGGGAAAAGATGGAAGAAGTAATGGCACGGGTGTGTCGAGGGGCACAAACAGGATCAGGAAGCAAAAAGGTGGATATCCACACTATCCCTGATCTAGCACTGAGAGTAGTTCTCCATACCATTACGCGGGCTGCTGGGTCGCAGGCTCCGCACGAGGCCACGAAGACTCAACTCCTGCTGGCCTCAGAATGCATGGGTCCCTTACTGTTCAACTGGGCAGAAGCAGTAACTATCAACATGAAAAGGAAGCTCACAAAGTGCAAATAGGGGAAACTAAAACAGTTCGGTTATGGTTCCATCTTGGTATCGTTCATTCTGGAACGCATACAATCTTCCAGGGCCAAGGGGCCGCAGTGGCGAGTCCGATACCACGAGAGCCACGAATGGCTCGCTGGGCAGCACTGATGCCCAGATCTGGAGGTGGCCAACAGATGTCCTGGAGGCCAGAGTTCTTTAGGTGGTTACGGCGCCAGCTGATTGTCGTGGAAGACTGGCCCTATTCGGGAACCGAGTTTACCGGGTACCCAGATCTCCCACTACCAGAAGGAGATGACTGGGACGAGGAGCTGGGTAAGACCTCATATTTTTGATTTTATGTTTATATGTTTTTTTGTTAATACACATTCGTCTTAACACAATTATATATGCATGCAGATGTAGGACCTGAGAGACCAGCCGGGATGTCTCCAATCTCCCGGAGAACACAACTCGCCCCTGAGATTCAGGGGGAAGGCACCGGAGGAGATGAAATGATCCAGAACCTCGAGGGGATTGCCCACGGGATCCCAGACTATGCCCGGCTAGCAGACGTACCGATGGCATACCAGCGCCACACGGTGGGAGTTCCGAGTCGGATCCACCGAATCCTGAGGCGCTTAGTGCGTGCAGTCACGTGCTATCATGAGCACCATGTGGATTAGTCCTTAGGATTTATACCACACCTATTTTTTGAGAGACATAGCGTCTCCGGATGTACTAAGAAGATTATGTATATTTTTTGAGTTTTATGTGACACACTCTATGTAAACATTTCGATATCTATATATATACATATCTATTTCTGGATGAGTCTTTCTTTACATGTGATGATGATTTATAAATTGCGCAAATGCCTGTCTAATACCAAATTTGCTACTGCATCTGTTAATGTATTCAAATTCCTGGGTATATGATGATATGTAATTTAGTCAAAATTACTTTCCTGTAATCGAATACGCAAATACAGACGTAAGATGGACGAGTTTCTTACCGAATAGTGTCCGTTCAGTTGTAACACTACAAGTTGTGAATCTAGGTACACGAGCAATTCACGGATACCAAGGTTTACTGCCTCGGTTAATAATTCCAACACGGCACTATATTCCGCGATGTTTTTCGTGGTACGTCCTAGACACACACCTTGCAGGTCAATCAACTCACCAACAGGATCGTAGATTACCCAGGTTGCGGAAGACAGATTCCTGGTACTGCGGGAGGCACCATCCGCGAAACCAACAAATGGATGAATAGACATCTGCACAACCAGGAAGACCCGATCAGCAGAAAGATGTTTACAAAGCACACCACACTATACATGCACACAAATGACAATCACACACCTATGCACACACACCACACCAAGAAATCACTTCAGGCATAATACTTTTTAAGGTACAGCCCACTTCTGGGCTGCGCCAGCGGAACTCCTTCGTAATCTATAAGCTCGTAGGCCCCATTTTTCAAAACGCGTTTTACTATATAGGGCCCGTGCCACATAGGCTGGAGCTTACCAGCTCCAAGCTTATCATGTGCCTGATCGTACAAGAGGACGAGGTCTCCTTCAATGAAAGAACGGGGAGAAACAGATTGATCAAAATGAGTTTTGACCCTCTTCTTTTGTGCTTTGATGATCAAAGCAGCTAGACGACGGGTTTCATCCAACCGTTCGAGATACAAAACACGTTCTTCCTCAGGAGAAGTATCCGGTAAGAGCTCCATTGCTAATTTAAGCGAAGGAATTTCACATTCAACCGGGAGAGTAGCTTCCAGACCGTACACCAATTGGAATGGTGTGAATCCGGTTGCACTCTTAGCAGATGTTCGGTATGCCCAGAGAGCTGAGAACAGTTGGAGATGCCAACTGGATTTATGAATCCCAACTGTTCACTGAAGCATAGTGACCAAAACCTTGTTCACCGCTTCAACCTGACCATTCGCTTGAGGGTAGTATGGTGTTGAGCTGTCGTGACGCAAGCCCAACGTTGAAGTCAGCTCCACCATCATGTAATCGCGGAAATGAGTACCGTGATCAGTGACGATGGCTTGAGGAACCCCGAACCGTGCAATAACGTGGTTGAATATAAATTGAGCAGCTGTTTTCCTGTCAGCAGCTAGTGTAGGCATCGCCTCGGCCCACTTAGTGAAGTAGTCGACGACGAAAATGATATATGCATGCCCCCCGGCCGAGTGAGGGTTACACGTCATAAAATCCACGCCCCATTTCGCAAAAGGGTCGACGGTAATAACGGGATGCAATGGCAACGGCGGCGCGTGCATCTTGCACTGAAAAATCTGGCATGGATGACATTTACGGACTACAATGATACAATCCTTGAATATGGAAGGCCAGAAATAACCTGCCCACAGAATCTTCTGGGCAGTAGCATACATGGACATGTGTCCGCCACAGGCGCCACTGTGACAGTCATTTAAGACTTTCTAAGCCTCTTCCAAGGTAAGGCATCGTCGGAGCACCGAATCTACTCCAATGCGATATAAGGTATCTCCTACTATACAGTAGGGTTGGGACTGGTGCCAAATCCGACGGCGGGTAGCTTTATCCAACTCAGACTGAAAAGTCGCGGTCTGAAGATACACTATTATGTCACCGTACCAAGGATCATGAGTACTGATAAGAAAAAGCGTTTCGTCCAGTATATGGTCTTCAGAGTGTGAGGGAACAGAGTCTGTAGGGAGAGAACATATCAAATCCGCGAAGACCAGTGATTTAGTTGACTTGGCAGTGGTGAACTCCAAGTCAAACTCCTGCAGGATCACGATCCATTTGGAGTACTTTCCCCCTAGCAATTGTCTAGAAAGAATATACGTCATAGGGTTGCAGTCTGAAACCACTGTTATCGTGCGCAAAAGGATGTAATGGCGAAAGCGTTGTACGGCGTGTACTGCTGCTAAGGCCAACTTCTCGACATGTGCATAACGCGTTTCCGGGCCGAGAAGGTTCCAAGATAGGTAATAAACAACATGTTCATCACCGTTATCGTCATCTTGCACCAAGACCATGGCGATGGTGCTAAATGCGGCGGCTAGATACAAAGTGAAGTTGCGGTGGTAGTCCGGAGGACGAAGCAACGGAGCATTGACTAGCAATGTCTTCAGCTTCTCAAAGGATTCCTGAGCAATTTCGTCCCAGTGAAAGGGAACGTTCTGCTTTAACAAATGAGTGAATCCTTTGGCCACCTCGGCATAATTCGGGATAAAGCGCCTAAGAAAATTCGCTTTCCCTTGCAGACTCTGTAACTGATACAGGGAGGAGGGTGATGGTAGATTTACGATGGCCTCGACCTTTAGAGGGTCAAGGAGAATCTCGTCTTTCGAGACTATAAAGCCTAAAAGACGGCCAGAATCAACACAGAAGACGCACTTATGAGGATTGAGCCTGATATTGTAGCGTCTGCAATGAAGAAATATCTGGCGGAGATGCTCAGGATGGTCCTCTCGCTTACCCGAATGGGCTGGCAAGTCGTCCAGGTAAGGCTGGACGATATGGCGAATGTCATGAAAAGCGTAGGACATCGCACGCTGAAACGTGGCGCCAGTGTTCTTTAAGCCGAACGGGAGTTTTTTGTACGCGAAAGTGCCCCACGGACAGATGAATGTGGTCTTATGTTGATCTTCAGGTGCAATATTGATTTGGTTATAACCTGAGAAGCCGTCCATTAAGGAATAGATCTCACTCCCGACACATTCGTCGATGATCTGGTCGATAAACGGAGTGGGATAATTATCTTTTGGACAGGCGCGATTGATGTCGCGATAATCCACACAGACTCAAATTGTACCCTGCTTTTTATCGACAGGGACAATATTGGACACCCATTCTGTAAGGGGGATAGGATAAATAAAACCCGCGTTCAGAAGTTTTTCAACTTCTGCCTTGATGGCGGCGGCTTTTCGAGGATGCATGGGACGTAAGCGTTGGTGCACGGGTTTTGCACCTGGATAGGTTGGAATCTCGTGCACGACAATACTAGGATCAATTCCCGGCATTTCCTCGTAAGACCATGCGAAAACATCTCTGAATTCTTTGAAAAGCTCAGTATAGACTTGAATCTCCTTGGGAGAACAAGTCACACCCACATGAATGTTCTCAACAATCCTCGGTTTAACGGAGATGTTGATTGGAACAGTTTGAGTAATGTTACTCAGATTACCCTTCGAAAAGACCTCGTGCATTAAGATCGGTGTTTGAAGAGGAGGGGAAGGAACCTGAGTAGCATAACGCTCCAGAAAATCAGTCATTGCCCCCAAGCTGGGCATAAACGAGGAGCGATGATGTCCATCGCCCCAGGGCAGCTCCTCAAGAGACATAGTTTCAATGATAGCTTCATCTGAAGGAAAAGTCTCTCTGAGAGGATCAGGTGAATCAGCCTGACCAAGCCAGGGGGATTGCGAGTAGATGTCGAGAGCCATGCTCATCGGAGCATGCTGAGGAGGTGGAGGATCCGATGCGGCAACAATATCATAGTAGCTGATCTCTACTGGCGTTAAAGGCATGGATTCTCCAAACTCATATACCTGCTCAGGTGTAGGAATAAGCCAGGGGTCATCGGACCTGGACAACATGTTGACTTGAGCGGTATTCGGTGGCGGTGCGGGGAATATACCCATGAGGACTGGGTCTTTGAAAAGACCAGGTCCTACACTGTCTGGGGGATTCATAATTTGATCCACGTATGGCACGTTGTTCTCAGAGCTAGAGGTGAAAAATGACAACTGATCCACCATGACAATCTTGCCCTCGTGAGGGAACTTAATGAATCAAAAGATGGTATATGGCACGCAGAGCATGGCATGGGTCCAACTGTGGCCAAGAAGTATATTGTAGTTGAGTTTAGCGTCAACCACCTCTACTTCTACGTTGACAGTTTTTCCCTGTAATGTGATCGCAAGACTCTCGAGAACGCCCAGGGGTTTAGATTCCCGACCATCAAATGCCTCGAGGGCATTGGGAGATGACGACAAGGCTGGAGAGCCGATGGCCTTCCAGCAAGCGGAGGACATAACGCAGGTAGATGCACCTTCATCTACGACGGCCCTATGAATGTTCAGACCGTTAATCCCGACTTGAATGACCAAAGCGATTTGATGTGGAAGTCGGGGAGTAAAATTCTCCAGATCAAAGGTGAGAAGGCTCGAGTCGGCGGGATCGATACCACCGATGGCAGACAGTAAAGCCTTCCGTTGTGAAGGACAACTTTGAAGAACCTCAAGTGCGGACATGGCACATGGCGCCTGTGCCAGATCCTCAACGATACTGTAATGTTGAGCGGCACGAGCATTTGGATTGTAAGAGGATCTTCGAAGAACACCCTTGGGAGGTGGTTTCACAACGGGTTTGGGAGTCGGCTTCTCGATTTCCAATGGATCGGAGGCAGGTGGGGGAGGCGGCCCTTCCGCAACTGCCTTCCCGGGTGCCTGCCGCGGTTCATTGTAATCCTTCGACCGCGTAGCGATAGTGATAGGTGCATTAGTCTTCATCATGAAAACCTGAGACCCAAACGGTGCAGATGGTGACGCATGTTCGACCATCTGGGTCTGCTGAGATGGGAATGGCTCTTTTAAAATAGCCGGAGTCCTTTTAGAGCCTTTAAGAAGTTGACTAACCTCGGACCGTCGTGGACAATCCTTAGTGTAATGGTCACCTTCACAGATGAGGCAAGGGAATTTCGGCTTACGTTGGGAGCCATCCTCGGTTCGAGATTTAGATTCCGGTTTCGGGGCATCAAATTTTGATTTGCCTTTGCCCTTTTTCTTCCCCTTGGAGGATTTGTCTGCAGGATTGGCCTGGACGGCATTCACCTCCGCGGTTTTACCAGAATCGGATGAGGCGGGATTAGCAGAGGTATTGTTGGAAGAATTAGCCTTCTGCTTCCCATTCGAAGACTTCTTCAAATTTTGAGAGACGGAACCAATGACACCATCCACCGCAGGGGTAGGCGGAGCCTTAGAGGTTCCGGGCCGTGGAGCATCAGTCAAGATGTCATAAAGCATGCCAGACTATGAATAGACAAGATCCAGGTACTGGGCACGCGCAATAGCTTGTTCCTCTGTCACACACGCTCCCATCGCGATATCCTGAGCGATTTTATTCACAAAGGAGGTGGTGAACCAGTGAGTCAAAATCTGATCAGGTATGTGAAACTTGATCAGTCGACGACGGAGCCGCCACTCATGAATGTGATCTGAGATGTGAGTGGCATTGTCCTGCTTCAGAGAAGTCAGGAGGTGCGTCCCGGCCTCATACCGGACCGGTAACTGGAAGTGCGTGAGGAAAGCCATGGCTAAAGAGTTCGTATAACCAGACTGATTTGGATTCTGGTAACCATAGTGCGGGGCTTGATAACCAGGGTACGGGCCCTGATTAGGTGTCGGCCCCGTATAAGCAGCGTTTGGATTTGGCTGCTGAGCGTAAGTAGAACCGGGTGGAGGAGGATAATACTGAGAGCCTCTGGGGTGGTTATAGTTCGGTTGAGACTAACCATGAGGATAATAACCACTCTGAGGATGAGTAGGCTGCTGAAAAGTGGAACCCTGCGGAGCCTGGTACGTAGGGCGCAGCTGTTGATTTGGCTGCGGCATTGAATGAACAGGCTGTTGAGCAGAGTGAACGGAATGAGAGGGTTGCCGTGAATGAACAGGTTGACCCGACTGAGAGGGTTGGCCTGAATGACCAGGCTGACCTGGATAAACAGGCGACGTCGGTTGCGCAGGTTGACCTGGTTGTAAGTGAGCCCCAGGTTGTATCGGATGAGCCGGCTGGCCTGGAGGCGGGACACCGGGTTGTACCGGATGAACCGGTTGGCCTGGTGGTGGAACAGGACCAGGTGCTTGCTGGAAACCAGTTTGACCTGAAGTAGAACCATAGGATGGTCCTGGCTGATATGCAACATTAGAAACAACAGGATACTGCGATTGCATTGGTAAAGAAGGCTGGATTTGACCCTCAGGACCATAGGCCGGTCCCGGTTGATACCCCGGCTGAGGCTGAGCAGGTTGACCAGAAGGGCTATAATATGGTCCTTGCGGATTGTACAATGGCCCTTGCTGGCCCGCAGGGTAGCCTTGGATGGGTTGTCCCTGTGGGTCATACAAATAGCCAGGTTGGCCCGCAGGTTGGCCTTGGAAGGGCTGTCCCTGCAGGTTATAAGCCTGGTTGTACGGTAAGCCTTGAGCATATAAATAAGCCTCAGGAGAGGGAAGGCGCAAAACCTCCCCGTGCTCATCATACTAACCTGGGAAAGCATACACGGGAGTACCATCCTGTGCATAGTGCGAAAAGAAAGATCGGTAAGGATCTTGGGGAAACGGTCCAGCTTCGGCGTTCGACTGTTGTAAAGACAACCGATACTCCTCCGGAGAGATATTCTCTGGTATAGCAGTAGCTAGATAAACATCTTCAGGAGTTGGCCCAGCCCTGGTAGCAGATGTTGAGACAACAGAAGAAGAGGCAGCCACACAAACAGTGGGCCGAACGGGAACAGAAGTGATGGGCGTCGAAGGGGACACCCCGGGTGTAGTGACAGCTGGCCTCGAAGCAGGAGATGATATTCCCATAGAGGCTGCAGCTGAAATGATCTGACCCAGAGATCCGTATCCCTGTGGTAAAGAAGGACTGGCTGTCGACATGGTAGCCAGCTCAGAGTCGTCTCCCTCAAACAATCTACGCGGGATGCGCTGATAGTCTTCACCAGGAATTTCCTCACCAGAATCACTCATGGTTGATCCTGCCATTAAATCACGCAAAAGACGGTGAGGACTAGGAGGAAAAACAGCAGCAACAAACGGTGAACCCGATGTAAGAGAAAGGAAATCAGCTCCTAATCTCAATTCAGACACAGGGTCCGAAAAGGGCCAATTGAACTCAACTAGTCCTCCAAAGGGTTGCTCGGCGAGAACCGGTCCCCCGTCAGGAAACTCGGAAACAACAGGCTGCTGTGGTTCAACAGAAGGCTGAGAAGCTTCTGAAGAATCGTCCGTGTAAGGACTACCAGTAGACGAAACCGAAGGTTCCGCCACCGTGGCAAAAGACTAGAGAAAAAGAGCAAACACACACACGGGCTGAAAACGAGTTAAGACACACGATCAAACGGTCAACAAGCAATGTCTAAACGGGTGTGTAATCGTGGGCGATTAATTTTACCACATTGGAAAGTAAGAAATTCTACCGTTTCATATTTTAAGAGTCGAGAAACGACAAAAATATGACTCTATCTCTTTCAGAGTTGACACAAGCGTGAAAGGACAAGCGCTTGACGATCTTTTCAAGTTTAAGGAGTCAGAAAAGACCAAATGACTGCTCAGGAAATACTAGGCACAAAGGGTGTACCAAATATCCGTGAACTGCAATATACACCTTGGTTTCAATAATGAAACATAAATCGACCAAGGACTTTCCGTACGTGCAGGTAGTCTCCCCGAATGCTGTGTTCGGTGTATCACGGGTATAGGGCGGCAGACTCGGCTTCCCGTGGATAAAGGATTGAAAACCTATAGGGGTCTCCCTTTATATACGCGACGGTACGGGGAGCGCAAGTCCGTACTAGCGCTGTCTAAAGCCAATAGGCGAACGACAGCTGCTAGGTTTAACGACGCCGGAACACGTCTCTAGCCTAGACCTTCTAAAAATGTTTCGTTAAGTTCCAATGCTGCCTTAGGTTAATTGAATAAATTTTATAGTTGATCTTCAATTAAGTTTCAATTTTCAGGCCCTATCGTATGTGGTGTCTCGAAAGACTCCTAAATGCAAAGCTATATGCCACAGTCCAACATTTCGTTCGATGAAAAATAGTTAGAGAAGAGTTGAGAGCTTTTACACAAACGAAATGAACGGAAGACAAGCAATGAGATCTCTAATGCAACTAATGAAATTGAAAACTTTTCATTCAAAACACTAATCACTAGCGATATGGAAAAGATCACAATTTGCACTAATTAACAAAAGCAAAAGAGATTTTTTTTTTTTTTTTTCATTTTCAATGTTTAATAGCTAATATGCACTAAACAAACTTGAAAACAAATGGAACAACTTGAGAAACGATATTCAAGAGAGCGAAACAAACAAATTTCACTCAACAACACAAGCAATCAGATCCCCAAATCGACCAAAGTCTCTCAAAACGAAGAAAAGACTCAAAAGCTTCCAATGGACCATGTGATCTAGGTCCAAGGCAAGACCAAACGAATTTCGAATGAAGGAATGAACAATCACCCAAAAATCGTAACAAAACAATGAACAACTACTTAGAGGATGCGGAGAATCAATCAGATAGTTGACAAGACAATCAAAACACCAAAACTCCCAAGGAGGGCTCGATACACTAAGCCACTAGATGCCCTAGGGCTTAAAACGTGAAATCGGTAGATAAAAGCAAACAACCAAAGGACAGAGGTGAATTCCTAGTCAAACAGGACTCCAACACACTCAGGCAGTCGGGAAATCAAGAAGAAAAACACTGACCAAATCCAGAGAGTTCAAAAATGAGGAAACTCAAAAACCTTACAGGGGTGGCGCGACTGTAAGGATGAAACTGGCGCCAGAAAGCAATTGGCGCGGGCTAAACAAAAGCAACGTGCACCAATTGGCGCGACTGTCGGGTTAAAAACCGCGCCAGTCGAGTTTCTCAGCCAAAAAAAAAAAAAAAACTACTCCAGAAGCAGATCAATGCAAGCTAAGCAATACCAAGAAGCAAAAACAGTGAAAGAACCCAACCCAGAAGGTTTATCAAGCAAGGAAACACATAAAATAATCAAGGCGAGACAACACAAACGAGACAGTGAAATCTGGACGTCTCCCCAGTGGAGTTGCCAAATTGTTGAGGAGGTAAATCCCCTTTGCAGACAGAGGCAATCCCTACTAGCCTAGCAGGGGTCTAGCAACAATCAAACAATGTTACGACGCAAGTTCCTAGTTACGAATGAAAAGACTAGGGATAGAAGCCTACCTGGATTCCAACGCTATGATCTGAAGAAGAAGCGTCCCCGTTCCTCAGCCTCGGCAGATCACAATCCTTCCACGATCTCCACGGATGAACACCTGCACATGGAAGAAATGAACAGATACAAGCATAAAATCCGGCATACGTAACTAAACATCAGTCGGAAAGGATGTTACTCATATTAACATGATGGAAAACAGAGTGGAACCATAATCATAATCATCTATTAAATAACAAACGATGGGAGATTACAACCAAGTTCTGACGTCGCGGTCTCCTTCGGATGGGTCTCCAGTCGTCCATGTCTCGCAAAGCTCGCCAAGGAAAGGGAAAACCTCTCCGGAGTCTCTCGACGATGGTCTCGTTACTTGAGTCAGCCTTAAGGGAAAGAGAGGGTTCTTTACAGCACAAAGGCTCTTGGGAATATGGAGATTCAAAGCTTAGTCACTTTCAGACTAGCTTGCCATGGGATTGAGCAGGCTTTTATAGATGGGGAAGTAGGGAGTTGGGATCCCTATTATTATGGGATTGGCCCTATCAACAAGGAAGGTTCCATGGGAGGTGGCAAAACAACTTCCCTTCCATAGAACTCCCGCAGCCAAACCTCCCAACTCAAGATAGGCAATGGTTTCTGAGTTTGTTGGAACTCAACTTCCGCCATATTTATTTAAAAAAACAGTCCCTAAATTGGGTGGCGCGACTACTTCTCTATGACAGAGCGCCAGCTGGCGCGACCTCTTTGTAGGATTTTCCCCATTGGCGCGAGTACTGAACTGTCTGCCCGCGCCAATGCAAAAAGGGATGTTTTTCATGATTTTTGCAAGGAGATGTCTCAAGGGAAAATGAAGCTCATGCTTAGGGGAATGCATTGATAATGTTTTCAAGGCATGACAATGTTCACAGGTCACAAAATGGGTCCTCCATTGTGCGGGACGGGGAATGGTAGGGACGGTGACGAATTACTGTGTAACACTGACCTAGAGACAAAGCAGGACTATGAAAGGCTTTTAAAATTGATTTGATGGATAGACCTAGGCCAGCAGGTACAAGGCATGAGGGGAATGAGTGACAAGGCCCTTCCGTCAGATTATGGCATGCCCCTAACGGAATGTAGATGAATGAACTGAATGAGACACCTAAAAATGAATTGCAATAAGAGAAATGATCTCTAACGGAGGGATGACCAGACCGAGTCTAACATCATGCTTAAAAAAGGTTATAGGGGACAAAATTCCATTGAAAACAATATTGCCAGAACTTGATAAAGAAGGAAAAACCATATTGGAACCTGAAGCAGTCACGGAAACAAGAACTCGACAACTACAAAGTCGATCAATTTCAGAGTATCTCATCAAATGGAAGAACTTATCCACTGAAGATTCTAAATGGGATGATGAGAATTTTATACAAAAGCACCCAGAGCTACTCAAGCATTTATGAAAACACTTTTTTGAAGGAGAGGAGCATGTTTGGTCCCTATATTACTAGCATAATCCCTTATTGTTGTTATTGTAACCCCCTTATTGTTATTGTTGTACCCCTGTAACCCCTATATTGTTATTATTGTGCCCTTACACTATTATTGTTAGGTCGGCTAGGATTACATTGTGGCCCCACTAGGATTACATTGTGGGCCCATGGACTCCTACATGTAGAAAGGAGGTTTTTTCATTTGTATCATCCAAGAATTGTTCATTCATGTAATGTATTAGAGGTTTCCCCCTTGAAGTGGCTTATTTCCAAGGCACTGATATCGCTTTTCTTCTATTTTTGGAGCTGGATTCACAACACTTGATCTGAAAAAATTCTTGAAAACTCAAGCATCCCTGAATTTTTGAGATTGAGACTCATGCTCCATGAAATAGTCTTCAAGAGTTTCTTGTTCTTGAAACCATCCATTTCCCACTGCTAAGACTGTAGGCATTGTAGAGAATTGGGAAACCTGCTGCTGTTTCACTGGTTGATCACTCCAGTGATGAGAAATGTCATAGCCTTCACCATGTAGAAACCCCTTAGGGTATTCCTCGTATCTATCCATCCTCTTCTCCTTTATTTCTCTAGCAATGTCTTACATAGTTCGAAGAAGATGCTTAAGAAACTCCTTCTCCTCATCTCCTCCTGATAAAGGGGTTTTACCCTTGTCTTCTTTATCATCTATATAATCATACTTCCGGTTTCTTCTGAGATACCTCTTCTCTCTATCTGTGAGAGGATCTCCTTCTTCTGATGACATGTTGGCTTAAGATGCACAGGCTGAGCCAAGATTATGCTCTGATACCACTGTAATGTTCCCAAATGAGAAAAGGAGGAATATAGAACAAAATGCTGGAAATAGTAGTGTAAACATCACATAAAATCATGATACCAATATGGAGCTTCTTATTCATTATAACAGTAGCAAACATGCACACAAATAATTGGTACAAATAATATAACAAGATACAACAACCCTCCAATGGATAAATCCATCAATATTGAGGTGCTGCTACTATATCAAAATGACAGAGACACTGCTACAACTCATTCATAAGAGTGATGCTACAAAAAATGAGTACAAAAAAGATAAAGGGCTAATATATGCCTGAAATATACAACAAATGAAGATCAAGGCTCTATACAACCTTCAACAAAGAACCCAAGAGGATTTACGGGAAAAACACCCAAAAATGCAATATGAGATACATCCCTAGGGCTGAAAGTACACTACAACAAAGTAAATGAAGAGTTATGGCTGACGATGATATGAAAATAAGTATGATTTCTTCCAATGGATCCTCTGGATGAAAGGCTAACCCCTTCACTGAATAAATTACTCCCCAAATCACCCACTGCAATTACCCCTACAACTCCTCCCTAGAATAACGCAGATCCACACTGATACTGCATTGTAGGGGAAAAAAACACTATGGCCTGGTGCCAAATATATCAATGATTCTCAAGGGCTTTCCTTACTAGCCTCCAAATAGAAAGAAACCTTCCTCCAATGAGATCTAGCTCAGAAATCACCCAAATCAACCCTCCACAACTTCTGCCCTGCAACACAACACAACCTAAACAGGAACTGCGTTGTACCATAAGGCTGAAGCTTTGGCCTGATGCTTGAATGTGGAAATTTAGTGCAAATACTCTTCTTGAGTGGACACTATAAGTTCCCCGAGGATAGAGGTGGGATTCTAGCTCAGGAACACCCTGTGCTAAACAACACTGCAATCTTAGCTAAACAACTGAAGAGAGCAACAAGTATAAATAGACCATAAATTCCAAGATATCATAACATAACATAATATATATGGCTGCCATCCTCTTCCTTATATAAGTGGTGAGCTTCCTCACCCTTGGCCCCACTCATTAAAGCCACTATCTCCATGCATGAGATCTCCCTCCAAAACTATGTTGTCCCTCAATAAATGTCCACTCCTCCATAATAGCATCGTTGATTTGGTCAAAGTTGACCCAATCTTCATGCTCCAGCCCCTTTTCACACACAAGGGTGCTTAATTAAGTTTCTAAGATGTCATCCTTTCACATTAGGAGTGATTTTTTCCTACTAAGGAGATTTATTGGTCTCCATACAGTCTTATTAATCAAACAGAGAAGCAAAAACAAAAATTAATATTCCAACTAGCTCATGGATATATTTGGCACCAGGCCACCCCGTCATGAGGTCTGAAACATATCTCACACACCCGAGAATCCTCGTACAATATATTGGATGATCGAACCATCAAGTATACAAATCTCAATCATGCAATAATGAGCTGAGGTTGAGTGGATGAGAAACAACCAAGTTAAAGGGTAATGATTATTCCCTTTTCTTGAGCTCAGGCACCAAACAATAATAGAATCTGGAGCCATGGTAAATTTCCGTCTAAACCTATCTTCTGGAATGAATGTGTTGCTTTTGAGAGAAGGAGGTCTTCCATAGGTGAGGACATGATGAATCCTCAACTAAGGCATGAGGGATCATAGTAATGTGACCGATGGATGGACACCAAGGATGATGATGGAATAGGGGATACTGAGTAGCGGATGGACGACTTTCCTTGTCAGAGCATAAAAAGCATGGATGACCTGGCAGCGACTGACTCGACTCTAGAGGGGATGGGGAACAACATGAATGGAGGCAAAAATGAGTGACATGAGAGAGATACAAGGCCAAAATGGATGGAATATTGTAACAAGAGGCAAAGGGGCTCAGGACAGACTCCATGAATGTGATGATGAGTCAACTTGGATGCTCTGAAAAAGGGTGACTCGATGATGCTTCCACACAAAATAGGTGTAGTGGGGAACATAAAAAAAATGCAAAAAATATGGTTACTCATGATAAAAATCGACACACACATTGAAAAGTATGAAGGAAAAGTGGTGCCCCAAGTACAAGAGGTGCACGTGAATAAATTCAATTTTAAGAGGCAGAAAAGTGACCCTTCTTGGAAAAATGGCTTCTTGGTAAAGTCTCAAATGACCAGAAACAAAGGAAGGCAAATTTTAGTGCTCAGTGAGAGCTTTCCAATGGTGCTGACAATTCGTCAAATTGAGCTATGGTATGGTCGCAATTAGCGAAGGAAAATTTAGGGTTTTTCCTTTAACAGGGTGATTCCCCTCCAATTTCATTCATTTTCTAAGTGAGTTGTGGTGAATTTGGAGAGGAGGAGAAGGCCCTAAATCTTGAGGTGATCATAAAAGAAAATCCAACTGTTGGAATCAGGATCCATGAGTTACAGGTAGGTGGTCTACCCTTACTCTACATTTTCATCTGTTTAGTATTTCAGATTAGTTGCTCAGGACTCCATATGATACCCTTGCCTCTCCTCACAGCAGGATCGTACTATTGTGGGCTTGAAGTGTGACCTATATCACATTTTTCAAGGAGAAAAACTGCGAGCTTGCAGTTCTAGGGCTAGAAAAATGCGAGTTGGAGCTGGTGGTGAGTTTTGGTCAGCTTGTTGGCTGAGATTTGGGACTTGAATGTTTATGATGTAGTCATCCTTCTATGGATTGACAAATAGGATGGTGTTATGCAGATATGGTAGAATTCAGGATCAACTTGTGTGAGAGAGATTTGGATTCTCTTCGAGCCGAGATCCAGGGGGATCAGGTGGTACGAGGAGCACTTTCTAGATATGCGGCTCTCAAGTTGGTTGAGAACCCACTAATGAGGGTAGGTGAGTGCTTAATATCAAGGATAGTGAGCTATTGGGATCCAGACTAGGAGACCTTCATGGTGCAGGGGCATACGATTGAGCTTACCATGCAGGACATATATTTTTTGACCAAACTCTCACCCCTAGGGGCGGTGGGAAACATAAATCTAGATTTACCACATCGGCAGAATATATCATAGTTCATGGAGCACCATTTTAGACTAGATGATCATGCTAAGGGCACGACCATTCCTATAAGTGATCTATAGTGACTAGAGACATAGGCTATCGCCACAGAAGTACTG
Source organism: Pinus albicaulis (assembly GCA_034641835.2). Taxonomy (NCBI): domain Eukaryota; kingdom Viridiplantae; phylum Streptophyta; class Pinopsida; order Pinales; family Pinaceae; genus Pinus; species Pinus albicaulis. The sequence continues at coordinate 1,523,385,001 of CM076575.1, read as the reverse complement.
CGGATCTTGGGCAACTAGGTGGCCATATTCCATCACTCTCGCTGGGGCAACTGATGTTGGTAGAGAGTGTTTTGAGTGGAAACTACTATGTGTGGGCCCAGATGATGTTGTCATCGGGGAAATGATAGTTGTTGTTGTGCAAGCGACAAATGAACCACTATTTTGCTTTTGGTACAATTTTGTGCTTATTCTTCTTTGAGAAGATCTCCACACTCCAACCTCATGTGCAGATCTATGATGGGGGCCCATACGAGCCCAAGATGCGTCGCTAGGGGAAGATGTTGTAGAGAGGAGGAGGTAGGAGAGTCGGATGGGTGTTTCAACCAGAGTTTTTCGAACACTGGGATCAGATGCCATTGTACATAGATGGATATCCATACAATGGTATGAAATTTTAGGGGAACCCTGAATCGCCACTTTCGCTTGGTCGACCATGGGGACTAGATGGTAAGTGAAAGTTGCTACATATTATGGTGCATTTAAAGTTTTTAAAATATGTATGTGGTACTAATTCGTGACTTTTGGTATGCATATATAGCACCGATAAAGCCTGTAGGGTATATGGACGACCCGCAGTACCATGGGTTGTGGGATCTACTGGAGGGAGAGGAGACGAGATAACTGAATATGAGACTCTACTGGAGGATGTCTGTCAGAGGTGTGAGATTGATCCGGATTTATGCAAGAATGCAAAAAAATACACATATAACCATAAATACAAAGATGTAGTGGAAATAACACTTCATTTCATTGATATCAAAAAACTGAAATTTCCTTACAGAGAGAATAGAAATAAACTAGCTAGGGCACTGGTAGCTTATCTCTGAGAAGAGATGTGGCAACTATAGGCCTCTGAACTGAGTTACAATGAGGCTCGAGGGCCTATTTCTTATTTAGAAACAATGGAAAACCCTAAACATCTAAAACCCTAACCTTAGGAGATGAAGCACCAAAAATATGGGCCTCGTTTGGGTAAATTGGTGTTTCAACTTCCTGGGGACGTAACTTTGGTATATGATCTCTGTTTGACGTGAACCATACCTTGCTAGAAATATGTATCCGAGGAATACAAATTTTGAGTGAGAAACATCGGTCTATGGGCCCATGTTGCTCCCAGTTTTCCCAAAAAACATCGTTTAGGGCCTCAAAACGGCTTCGGAAGTTCAGGATCCGAAAAACTACAAAAAAATAGTAAGTTGTGCTAAAACTGAAAAAATGAAAGAGACAGTGGTGGGGCCCCAAGTGGAATAGGCGGGTGGCCACCAATATCCACCTAGATCATTCCTCCCCACTTAGGAAGCAATGGTCCCCATTGCATTGAGTTCCTCCATGAGATGAGGAAACTTCTGCTGAACTTGGTCCCTGGTGAACCACTTTCCTTGGTGTAGAAGTTGGAAAGCTTTGAAAACCTGATACAATTGGATCTTCTTTTGGCAAGTATTCTTGATTTTCATGTCCATGATACAATCTTTGGTGGCTTGTTCCATGCAGTTTGGGTTTAACTCTTTTGGTGTGAGTTCTTTTGCAATGTCGAAGTTGTCCAGTAGAGGTGGGAAGTAGGGACGAAGGTGGTATACATTGAATACAGGGTGTAGACCAAGGAATGGTGGAATACTGAGCTCGAGGAATTGTTCCCTACAGCCTTGGTGATGGTGTATGGCCCATATCAAAGCAGGTGAAGCTTGTTGTGGGGTCTAGTGAGGTGCTCCTTCTGCAAATGTAGCCACACTTTGTTGCCCACTTGGGAGTTGTGTGGCACCCAATGTTGATCATTTCATTTCTTGTACTTAGCATTGGCTCTATCAAATATGTCATGAACCTGTTGGTAGTTGCGCTGAATGCACTCGGCGATGGAAAGCTGTGGACTTGGTGAGCTTGGTGTCCAACATTGACCATAGGTTGGACCAAAATGTGTTGAGGAACCTGCTGTCGTGATATGATATGATAGACTGTGGGAGCCCAAAGTGCACCCACACTCGTTCAAAGAAGAGTTTAGCAGTGGTTTCTGCTGTGATATTGTTCTTGCAGGCTACCATAATGACCATCTTTGAGAATCATTCGATGACCATAAAAAATAGTTGTTTCCATGCTTAGTAGAAGGAAGGCCCAACATGTAATCCATGGAGATGGACTCCCAAGGTCGATTAGGGGTTGGTGACAGAGTATAGAGGCCTTGTTTCTTGATGGTCAGTTTGGAAATGGCACAAGCGGTGCAAGATCTGATGTACTTCCCGACATCTTGTCGAAAGTTCGGCCAATAGAAATACTTATGCAGTACTGCCACTGTTTTTTCGACCCCAAAATTCCCAGCGACTTGAATATAGTGCACTTCCCATATCATATTAGCACGCTCACTTGAAGGAACACAAAGTTGTCCCAGGTGACATAATAGTGCATCTTGGAGGTGAAAATTTGGAACTTGCATACCCCCCAAGAGTGCCTTGTACGTGTGGCTGAATTCTAGATTGCTCTTGTAGAAAAGCATCCAATTAGAAGTCTCATGCCCACAAGAGTTGAGAATGGTGGTTATGGCCACTATTGGTGGTCGGCTGAGGCAGTCTGCAACAATATTGTTGCTACCCTTCCTATACTTGATTTTCAAATGAAATTGTTGCAGATATGTGGACCACTTGTGGTGGCGATCATTTTGCAACTTCCCTTGTGTCTGTATGAACTGCAGGATTTAGTGGTCTATGTGGATGATTGTCTCCTTCCCGAAAATGTAATGCTTCCATTGTCGACAAGCTTGCACAATGGAATACATTTATTTGTCATAAGTGGGATACTTGCGAATTGCGTTGGACAATGTCGCACTATGATATGCCACTGGATGCCCCTATTGAGTAAGAACTGCCCCAATATCATAGTCAGAGGCATCTGTCTCGATCTCAAATGGTTGTTGCAAGTCTGTAATATGAGCACTGGGGCAGAACAGAGGCAATGTTTCAATTCTACGAACGCCTTCTATTAAGATTCTGACCAAAAGAATTTTGATTTCACTCCTCCCTTGGTGACTTGACTCAAGGGCCAAGTGATATGAGAAAATCCCAACACGAACCTGTGGTAGAAATTAGTAAGGCCTAGAAAGCTGCGAAGCTCTATTAGAGTGGTTGGGGATGGCCAATCCTGAATGAATTAGATCTTGGCAAGATCCACATGCACCCCACTTTCATCAATAATGTATCCCAGATATTGAACCTGGGTCATGCCAAAAGTGCACTTCTCCAAATTGACACACAACTTGTGTTGCCTTAGTGTTTTTAGGACTTCTTGGATGTGGTGGGGGTGCTCTTCCCAATTCTAGCTGAAGATCAGGATATCATCCAAGTACACCACTACAAATGAGTTGGTGAATGGACGCAATATGTCATCCATCAACCTCATGAAGGTTGTGGGAGCATTCGTCAACCCAAAAGGCATGAAGAGCCATTCAAAAAGGCCCTCCTTGGATTTGAAGGCAGTCTTCCACACATTCGAGGGTTCGATTGGTACTTGGTGATACCCAGACTTCAAGTCGATCTTGCTGAAATATTTTTCCCCTTTGAGTTGGTCCAGAAGGTCATCAATCCATGGGATCGGGTACCCATTCCGAATAGTGATATTTTTTAGCGCCCGATAGTCAATACAGAGTCTCCAAGTCCCATCATTCTTCTGTTCCAACATGATCTAGCTTCCACAGGGTGATGAAATTGGCTGGATGTGACCTTTCTACAGCAGCTCCTAAAACTGCCTCTTGATTTTATCATTCTCCAGAACAGAGCGCCTATATAGCGGTCCATTGGGTAGCAGTGCACCTGGGGTCAGGTTAAAGGGGTGCTTGACCTAACAGTGTAGAGGCACCCCTACAGGTGAGGTGAAGATGTCCTCGTACTCCTCCACAACCTTGTCCATTCGTTGTTGTCGTGCAGAGGAGCCATGTCTAGAGGTCATGGCCATATTCTTCTTCTTTCCCTGGGGGAAGATCATCAGGAAAAAAAATTTCCTGGTTTGGGAAATGAGCTTACTGCATTGTTTTGCAGTAACCAGAGAGATAGTGGGAGGCGGTGGTACCTCTGGTATGCTGTACAAATTATTTCCCAAAGTAACAATAACAACACGAGGCCGAGACTCATACACAACATGTTCCTTCCAAAAGTATGGTTGGCCTAATAATACATCAGAAACATCAATATGAACAATGTAACACAATACCTCATCCGTGAAGGTCTTAATGCTATAGGGAAGGTGGCACTGCTGGCTGACGCGGAGATCTCGTCCTTGGTGAAGCCACCCGATGGTGTATGGTTGTGGGTGCACTGTGGTCAACAAGACCAAATGCTTTCTGACATCTACTAAAATGAGGTTCTTTTGGCTCCCATTGTTGAAAATGAACTGTAGCAGGGAACCCTTTACCCACATCTGGGAGTGGAAGAGATGCTCTACATCCTCTGGATCTTCTAGTTCCTCCTTCTAGATCTTCGCAGTGGCAACAGTGGCATTGGGCTCCACATCAATAATCTTCTTCCCTTTGTCATTCCCCTTGTCAGGTTTTGATTCAGAGTCGGGGCATGCATTTGATTCAGAAGCCCTCATCTCTGCCACCAATGACTGCTTGGCCCGACACTCACTTATGTTGTGAGTGGAGCTCTTATGGAACTCACACCACTTTCTCGTGTCCTTCTTTGGCTTTGCGGTGTTGTTCTTTGCTTGTGGCTTTAGCAGGTTGTCTTGGGCTACCATGGCTTGGATTTGTCCTTTGTTCTGTGGTTTTGGGGCACCTTTCCATTGCTTTTGATTCACAGATCCAAAGTCTCGCTTCTTCTATTTGAATATATGCTCAATCTTGGCATCATACCGGTATGTCGTACCAAGCGAGGAGATGTTGAGGAACTCCATTTCCTTCTGAATTTATATATGTAGACAACTGTGATACTTTAGCACAAAATGTTTCTTTGAATCTTTGATACCCAACTTTGTACATAGGGTATGGAACATATTCGTCAGATCATGCACATCTTGATCCCTTTGTTGCTGCAACGTGTTCCATTGTATGTAATTGTCCTCATAGCTCCCCATGAGATAGTATTGTTCCTTGATGGCATCTCGAAAATAATTCCAAGTGGGTACAACTGAGAACAGAGAGGGTTCTGTCTCATTCTTTGTCTCACAGTAGGTTTCCCACCAGTCCTTGACATGGGGGGTAGCTTTGAGGAGTGAAAAATTAATCTTCTCCCAGTCGGAAAAGTCATGAATCAAGAAATATACTTCTAATAGGTTTAACCATCTATCTATGACATCTGCATCTATTTGACCCTGAAATATGGGAATGTCAAAGTTTACTTGTACCTTAAAGGGAGTCACGCCTCTAGAGTGGCTGCTAGATGCAGATGTGCTTCCGGTGGGAAGTCGTTGAAGGATCTAGGCAAAGCTATCCATCATCGTGTTCCTTTTTTTTTTAGGGCCTCCTTGAGATATATTTTGATAGGATATCCTACTCCCTCATCTTTTTTTTCATCCCCCATGGGCGTTTGTCAGGGATTGCGAAGCTGATCTTGTAAAGGTTCCACTAGATCAAGCCCTAACTCCTTATACCCCAACCTCGTTGGGGACATGCAAAGAAGGATCGAGAAAAAGTAGACCGCTCTGATACCATTGATCCAGATTTATACAGGAATGCAAAAGAATAAACATATAACCATAAATACAAAGATGCAGTGGACATAACACTTCATTTCATTAATATCAAAGAATTGAAATTTCCTTATAGACAGAATAGAAATAAAATAGCTAGGGCGCTAGTATCTTATCTCTGAGAAGAGATGTGGCAGCTATAGGCCTTTGAACTGAGTTATAATGAGGCTCAACCCTAACCCTGGGAGATGAAGCACCAAAACTATGGGCCTCGTTTGGGTAAATTGGTGTTTTAACTTCTCGGGGACGTAACTTTGGCATATGATCTCTGTTTGATGCGAACCATACCTCGTTAGAAAGATCTATCCGAGGAATACAAATTTTGAGTGAGAAACATCAATCAATGGACCCATGTTGCTCTAGGTTTACCCAAAAAACATCGTTTAGGGCCTCAAAAAGACTCCGGAAGTTTAGGACCTGAAAAAATGCTAAAAATAGTAAGTTTTGCTGAAACTGAAAAACTAAAAGAGACAATGGTGGGGCCCCAAGTGGAATAGGTGGGTGGCCACCAATATCCACGTGGATCAGAGCTAATATTGACCAGTGTATCAGAGCATGGATGGCATGTTCTTGAGGAACAATACATCGTTGGATGCATAGGGCTACCCTCAGAGTGGCGAGGGGTCATACAGCACATGGCGATGGTTGGACAGGAAGTTCGGGATCTGCAAGATGGTGAACTCAAGCCATTAGCTCGGGACCCTCCAGATAGTGATTAGATATAGCGGCATGTGGTGCCCCCAATTTTTATTTTTTTTACGTTGTATGGGCATGTGTGATGTATTTAGATTAGTGGACTCCAAACATTTATTATTTTGTTGATAGATAATATGGATATGAATCTTTTTATATATGACAAGTATACGGTCCGCCATTTGTTTTATTATTGTCTTGTGTTAAATGCATGTGATAAGTCCCAATCTAGAATATTGTTTGCAATGTTATCTACATAGTGTTGGGATCTAGATACATGACTAAATGTAATGGATTCAAATTCACAAACTAAGAGCTTCACTCATAAATATCTTCTAAAAAGGACATGGTTATTCACATGATACACGCCATTCAATTGCATGAAAGCAGCAAGGAATATAAATGAACATGAAGATGGAGGATGTGATGAGAAAGGGAATCGACTAACAAACCTATCACTACATCATATTCAGTCTAGTAATTGGTGGCAGATCCAATGCATACGTCATTGGAGAGGACCAACGAATGCATGGGGATTAAAATGGCCCAAGCTTTTGAGGTTAGATTCCAGGAGAAGCGACTTGCACCATCGACATAGCCGATATATGGTGTGGATGATGGATTTATTTTAAAGGCTCCATAAGGTAACAAATGAGATTATGATGAACAATGCAAGCTACCTAAATGCATGACAGAAATAAATACATGCATGTCGATGGGAGATGCTATGGGTAAAATTTCTTGAGGTAAAGTGCATTGTGGGGGATAGGAAGGAGTTGGTCTTCGAAGTCCTCTAGAACGTATGTTCCCTTGCCCAAATACATACTAATAACTTAAGGTCCTATCCATAATGAGTCACACTTCCCATGACCAAGGACATCATGAGCCTGGTCATAGACTAGAACAAGATCACCTTCGTGGAAGGTACGAGGGTGGAATTTTCAGTCATATTGAGCTTTGGTATGATTCTTAGCCACTTCAATAGTTTGCAATGCAACACGAAGGTCTTTAGAAGTATGCCAAATCATGATAAGTCTTCATTATAATGGTTGGGTGCTAGGGAGAAGTTTTATGGCTAGGTGAAGGGAGGGGATTTCACACTCAATCGGTAAGACTACCTCCTCACTGAAAACAAGGTGGAAAGGAGTAAACTCGATGGGAGTTTTAACAGAATTTATATATGCCCACAAGGTAGGGAAGAGCATAAGGTGCCAGTTGGTTTTGTGCTTGTTCACTATTTGTTGAAGCATATTTTTAAGGATTTTATTGACCGCTTCAACTTTTCCATTACCCTGGGGATAATAAGGCGATGAATATTGGTGCACAAAGCCTAATAGAGAGGATAGAAAATGACATATCTCATCTTTGAAATGTTGGCCATGGTCAGAGACCAATTTTTTTAGAACAACAAATTGAGCAATAACATGGTTAAAGAAAAAAAGAGTTGTGGTAGCCGCCGTGTTAGTGAACGTTGGCATGGCCTCAGCCCATTTGGTGAAATAGTCAACCACCACGATGATATACTTGTGGTTACCATCAAATGGAGGTTGATAGTCCATAAAGTCAATGGCCCACTTACAGAAGGGACTTGGTTGATATGACAAGATGGAGGGGAGCAGGTGGAGATCGTGCTTTTGGGGCGAATAGTTGACAATTGGAATAATGCTTGATTGCTTCAATGAAATTACCAAAAAGAGAATGAAAAAAATACCTAGCACGCATGATTTTTCGGGCAGTGGCCAAATTGGAGAGGTGATCACCACAAGCGCTGTTATTGAAGGCATTATAGACTTTCTCAACTTTAGCATGCATGAAACAATGATGTAGGACAAAATCAATACCACGATGATAAATATCATCACTAATGAGAAGGTAGTGGGGGGCTTGGTGTCGTATATGCTGTCTATCATCGCGATCAATATGGAAGTGAACTTCTCATTCAAAAATAGGTGATGATATCACCATGCCAAGGATCTCCCAAAGTAATGGAAAACAAGTGCTCATAAGGTAAATCATCATTAATTGGTGGATCACATGTACCATTAGGAAATTAAAAAATGATATTAGCAAGGGCTAAAATTTTCTTACTCTTGGGTGTGACAAATTCAATATTGACTTCCTAAAGGATAACGATCCAATGGGCGTACTTCCTATTGATGATCTGTCGACTCAATAGGAAATCCATGGGGTTGCAATTGGTCACAACCTTGGTGGACCACGTAAGGATGTAATGATGGAGTTTTTGGACTTAGAACACAACAACCAGCACCAAATTATCTTCATGTGAGTAGGAAACAGGGGGTCCCAAAAGGTTCTTACTGACATAATATATAACATTTTTTTTTCCCGTATCATCTTCCTAAATTAGGGCTCTGTCTACCGAGTGGGTGGAGGCTGAGATATACAAGATGAATTCCCTCTCAAAATTAGGAGGACTAATCAAGGGAGAGGAAGTGAGAGCATGTTTTAGGGTATCAAAATACTGTTGAGAATAGTCATCCCAAACAAATGGAATGTTATATCGAAGGAGTCTTAGAAATCCATGCACAATGGTGGCATATTCAGGGACGAACCCATGAAAGAAGTTGAATATTTTGTTTGAATGCTTTGTAACTGGTGCAAGTTACGAGGAATGAGAAGCTCAAGAATGGCTTGAAATTTGAGGGTATCAAGATTTATACCATATTTGGACACAATGAAGCCTAAGAGACGGTCAGTAGGAATGAAAAAGACACACTTCAGCGGGTTGAGGCAGATATTATACTTGCGACATCGGAGTAAAATAGTACGGAAATCATGAATGCGTTTCACCTGATGCCTAGAACGAGCGGTGAGGTCGTCAAGGTAAGAAATGATAATATTAACCAAGTCATGAAAGTAGTATGACATGGCCCACTGGAAGATGGCTCCGGCATTCTTTAGACCGAAAGGCATGAACATGTAAGAAAAAGTTCCCCATGGTCTAATGAACACATTTTTTAACTCATCAGCATGGTGGATAGAAATCTGGATATACCTAGAGAAACCATACATAAAGGATAGAACCTCATGCCCGACACACTCATTAATTATTTGGTCAATGAATGGTGTGGGGAATTTGTCTTTGGGATAAGATTTTTTCAGGTCGTGAAATTCAGTGCAGACATGAATGGTGCATTGTTTATTGAGGATGGGAACTGGGTTAGAAACCCATTTGGTGTATTCAATGGGATAGATAAAACTAGCATGCTTGAGCTTATTGATTTCAGCTTTAATAGCCTCTCGTCTGGAAGGACTGATGAATCTCAAATTTTGGCAGATAGTATTGGCATTGGGACATGTATCGATATGGTGTTCGAAAATGGTGGGATCAAGTCTGGGAATATTCAAATATGATCAGCAAAAAACATCATGAAATTCCTGGAATAGCTTGTTGTAAACCTCAATTTCCTTTTGGGTGAAATTTTCCCCAAAGGTAATGTTTTCTTCTACCCTTGGTTTATCAGAAATGTTTATTTTAATGGTAGGAGAGATGTTGGCCATGTTTCCTTCTTCGAAAGCATCTGCTGCAAGAATGGGGTTTATAAACCAATTTAATTCATCATGAATGAAGTTTTTAGACTCAATAACATATTGGTCACGGGACTGCTGTGGAAGGAAGTACGCACGATGGTGAATATCATCCCAGGGAAAATTAGATGTGGTAATGGCTTCCATAATGTATTCATCAGAATGGAAGATGGGAGGACTAGCAGAAGGGATACCACATGATGTGGTGGGGCTACCTGGCACATCGTCATGAGAAATATGGTTCACATACGCATAGCTATTGAGGGTAGATGAAGAGCTAGAAGATGAAACATCTAACGATGTTGAGACCAAGGTGTTCAATGAGGGAGGTTCAACTAAAGCAAAATGGGAAGCCCCATAGGGGTCTTCCACCATGGACCTCATGGATGATGACATATAGAGAATAACAACCGAAGAGTTCGTCATCTTGACTTCGGGGGGAGGTATTATAATGGGTGCAAAAATGTCATCTGGTTCCGTGGAAGCATAATTTACAAGTAGAGGAGTAGATGATCCACTATGAGTGGCCTCTATTTTGCGAATTTCCTCAAGGGTATTGCGAAAGTCATCGATACAGGGACAATGATGAGAATAGTGACCATAAAGGTTGCACAAAGCACAAGGGTAGTTCATGCACAAAAATTTGAGTTTCTTAGCTGAATCAAGTAAGGTAACATGGACCTCCAGGATGTCATATTTAGAAAATGTTTTTTTGACCATATGTTTGAGACGAGGAAGCTCAGGACAATTATGGGTGGCATGTCCAGCAACGTCATACAAAGCACATGGAGGTAACGAATTTGGAGGCTTAGGATGATTTGGTGTTGTGTTGGGGAGCCTTGTCCTTAGGTTCCTTCATTTTTTCTTTTCCCTTGTCACCAGATGCTTTCGCAATAGGAGTAGGTTCCTGTTAAGGTAGATGTGGCACTCAAGAAAAGGGAGGGGTCATGCCGACTAGTTGAACTGGGGTCAAAGCGGTATAAGGTTTGAGTTGAATAGGTGGAGTGTTTGCTGGGGATTAAATGTACCAGAATGGGATAACCAGGGTCGAATTGGGTAGAATCAACGTAGCCATAACTGGCACCGAAAAGACTCCAAAGGGGGGAACTAAGAACAATATTTGACTAGAAGGGTAATGGCCTCGCGAAATGGCTCCCAAATGCTTAAGGCTTGGCGGAACCATTATTGATTGATAAATATTGGGAGAGACACCAACAGAAGGAGAAGGTCCTTGAGGGGAAGGTCTTGAAGGCTCTGTCAAGTGAACAACAATAGGTTGCGAAGGCGCTGGTTGTTGGTGTAATATTCCAAATTGGAAATAGCAACAATGTAGCTCATAAAAATATAAAACACAGCAAATATGAACATGGCATAAGAGGGATCAATATGAAACCATATTTTTTTTAAGATATCAGCAGAAATATACAAAAATATCATGAGGTACAAGCCACTCAAGCAATAGGAACAATCCTCCAATGATCGAAACAATCATCACATGAGTTGCTGCAACTATATAGAATGCCAGAGAGTAGTGACAGTGCTGTCTATATTAATGTAGCTGCTACTGAATACATATATGAATGAAATGTGGCTGATAGAAACAAAATAAATGCCCAACAAAGAAGATGCGGGCTCTAATACAAGATTTCTAGCCAACCCAGAAAAGATTACTAGAAATACCAAGAAATATACAATATGAAAAATAACCCTGGGGTTGAGATGTCACTGCAAATTGGATCTAACATGAAATGAGGCTATGAAATATCTGAATGGTGATTTCCTCCTCCAATGGTATTTATAAATAGAAGGTTGATCCCTCTACTCAGAAATAGACCCCCTTATGAGCTGAATGAACCCTCCTAGCAATTGCCTCTAAAAATAATGTGGTTCAAAATTGTGACTGTGCTGTGAGGGATGGTAGATGGCTGGCCTGATTCAAAATATGAGAAAATATGCCTATGAGACTTCCTTGATGATCCTCCAATAGATAGGCTACCTCTCCACTGGAAAAAAAGCCCAGAAACAACTATATGTGATCCTCCTTTGCTGCACCCTACAACACAACCCAACCTAAACATAAACTGCGCTGTAGCTGAAGGAGGTAACTTGGCCAGAATGCCAGAATGAGGAAATGTAGCTCAAAGATCCTCTCCTTCCCCGAGGATGAGGTATGGATTCCCGATCAGGAACACCCTTGTGCTAAACAACACAACAACCCTGCTAAACAACAAGAGGAAGCTAGTCTAAGCAAATAAATATCAAAATGATAAACTAAAACATGAATAAAAATGGTTGCCATCCCCTCTATATATATCATGAGAGCCTCCTCACATTAGGTCCCATCCATACTTGCAACCAAGCTCATGCAATTTTTCCTCCACCAAAACTGCGTTGTCTTTTCATAAAGACCACTCCTCTATGACAACGTTGTTGATTTGGTCAAATTTGATTGAATCAACATGATTCAATTCATGTTCACACCCAAAGGTGCTTAATCCAATTGCTTATTCTTCCTCCTTTCACATTAGGAGTGTTATTATTCCTTATAAATGGGTTTTATGAATCTCCCCACCCATTTATTCATCTACCTAGTGATAAAACCAACTATAATATTCCATTTAGATGAAGGCTAAATTTTGGAATATTACTGTTGGCTAGTCAAACCAGGCTGCTTTTTTCTAGCCCAAGATGCTTGCAACATGAAAACAGTCAATGAGCTGGGCTCAGTGATAGAGGGGGGGGGGCAGAGAATGAATCAAGTAAGGTGGAATATTTATATATTCCTAGTGAAACACTGATGAGAGATGCAACTAATTGGTTATTGACCACCAAAGATATGATGGGCTTAGGGGAGGTCTGAGACTTTAGTTCATAATATGTCAATTGATCAATGGTGATGATCTTTCCTTAGTGTGGGAAGCACATCTTACGGTGAACTGAAGATGCAACAACTATCATTTCATAGGTGTACCTACGACCCAAGAGGATATTATAATCCAAGGGGACATCAATGACTTCTATGTCAATACAAACCATCTTGCCTGCAAGTGTGACGGGATAGTTGCGGAACATGCCAAGGGGCTAAGAAGGGTGACCATGCCATGCACACAAAGTGATGGTGGATGGGGATAAGTTGGGTATCTGAGGTTATTCCAAGCATAGGCGGACATCACACAGGTGGATGCACCCTCATTAATGATACATCTCTGAACATAGGAATTACGGATCTTGACTGGTATTTGGAAGGCAACAAATGAAGGTAAAGGGGGATGTTATGATTTTTCCACATTAAATACGATCAAATGACCATATGAAGGATCCACAGGGCCCAAAGAAGATAGTATATCTTTCATTGAGATGGGCATGACTGGATGACTTCCAACATTGACATGGTAGCAGGAGACTTCACCAAGTCATCTACTATGTTGTAGGTGTGGGCAGCTTTGGCAGAAGAAACATTTTAGCATAATGGCCCTTTGGGGATCTTGTGAATGACCTCCTCCTTAGGCTAAGGGATCTGTAAGAGAACATTTGGTGTCAAAATGGAATTTTTGGGAACTTTGGTTTGGGGCTTGGTTGTATAAGTAGTGAGTTTCTTGTCATATTAGCGCGACTGGTTCTAAAGGTTGAAATTAGCTGTGTTTACCAATTCATAATTCATCGTGAGAATATGGTAATTACGAGTACCATACTGTGGAGGTTGAGGAGCGGATTGACCTTGAGGTGGTTGGGCAACAACATATCCTTGCTGAGGGAAAGGATTAGTGAACAAATCTGGTTGAGCTGGCACAGTGTATGGAGGAAGCGAAGCAGTGGCTTGCTATCCTCTAGACATTGCTTGTGCTTCCCAAAACTAGAAAATATAAGGTAAAAGGGGAAAATTATGAGTATAATGGCTATGGACACCACAAAATGAACAATGTTTATTTGTATGAAGATTCTTGTTCTGCTTGGGCTGATTGACCTGTTGCTAGTTTGCAGTGTTGGGCTGGTTCCCTTGGGTGCGTACGGTTGATTATCTTGTCACCCTTGGTTACCCTGCACTTTTTGGTTTTGGTTGCCATTCCCCTTATTATTTTTCTTCAAATTAGGAGGATTCAATCACACTCTACTACGCATACACCTAACCTTGATGAGGTGGTGGCGGCTGTAGTAGAGGTTGAGAAGTCATGGGAGCTTGGGGCTCTGATGATGGAGGGGCTAGAGCATCAAGATGTGCGTAAGGATAGAAAGGAGGAGGGTAAACATTTGGGTAAACAAGTTGAGCGACAGTTGGCCTTGACATCGGTTGATGCGGGTGGGGAAATGCGTAAGGCATGCTTTGACCCGGATATAGGTTGCTTGGAGGGGGATAGGTGTTGGAGGAACTAGTCCCCCCTAGGGGCAGCCATAATCCATGGAAGGATGAGTATACGGATGTGAGAGAGATCCAACGATACAGTTGGCAGCATGGGATTCCCCCAGTGCATTGACACCACAAGGTCTAGGAAGATTTGGTAAACCGGTATAAACATAAGCAGACTGGGCGTAGACAAGTCAAATTTAACGTGACTTGGAGAGATTCTTCCTTTGTCGGAGGAAAATGAGATGCGACATCTTTACCAATGCAAGGAAAAACCATTCTAAGAAACCAATCCATATAGACATGGTCGTTGAATGTAGGAGCTCGACACAGGCTCCTCCTTCTACACCATTCTTGGACATGGTCAGAAAGGCGGGTGGTAGAAGTTTGACGAAGTGTAGTGAACAACTCAGTACCAGTATCATAACGGAGGGGTAACCTGAAGTAGGACATAAACGCTTTAGAAAGAGTCACAAAAATGGAATGAGACGTAGAAGTCTGGTAAACATACCACTTCGTAGCTTCTCTAGTGAGCATACGTTGTAACAAATGAAGGCAAATGGAGTCATCGTTAATGGAATTAGACAACACCACATATGAAAGGAGCATACATGATTGGTGGGGGCCTCTCCAGTGTTTCCTTCAAAATTAGGAATTTCGAAAGAAAGCATAGTTGGCATAACAGGCCAACATGGATTGTGGAGTATGGGGTCATTTATTAACTGGCTAAAATCAGGAAGGCTTAATCCTTCCATAAATGGTAGCAAAGGAGTAGTTGAAATGAATCCAGTAGTGGTTCCACTAGTAGCAGCTCTAGAATTAGCGTTGGGGGCACCACCATCTTGAGGAACAACACCTACATTGGCACGTGACATGGTGACAGTATGAGGGTTAGGGGAACCAGGTTCTGAACTAGAGGAAGAAACAGATGAACGAGAATTACAGTTGGTATGGGGGCTCAGTGGAGGACTAAATCAGACCCTACGTGGTGGAGTATGTATTTCTAATAGAAACTGAGGATGAAGGCCTTGGAGTCTCCACGATAAATGCCTTGGGGACTCAATGATGGTAGGTCACAAATGACACAAAAAGGTTGAAAGTGATACACCAAGGCATTGTGAGTTAGATTAATTAATTACGATGTTTATGTCTTGGCTTGGTGGTGTAAACCAAGCGCTCTTTGCTTTAGGTGTGAGTGTGTGCAAGCCATGTGCTAATTTTAATTAAGTCCAGATGGTTGTATAAAGAAAACGAAAAAATTCGAAAGTATTGTAAATAAAACTGAAATGACAGTAAAATAAACAACTAATTATTCATAAAGTCAGGCCAAAAGAAGGCTTCTCAAACAACTAGTCTAAAAGGTGGGAAAAATTGACTCAAAACACACAAGATGGCCAAAATATATAAGGTCTAACGAACAGGGATCTAATGACTCAGATCTATTGGAAAAGATGCAGAAAACAACAAGAAACCAAAGGGGAAAACTGCTGCAAAATGCAAGGCGAAAGGTTAAAACCCTAGGGTAAACAAGGGTACCCTAAGGGAAATAATAAAAAAAACTCAAGAGGGGGTTTTGGATGGAATAATAACCTATCAAAAAGGACCTCAAAGAAGGATAGACCAGATGCTAAAACAGTCGCTGAAAGTGTTGTAAATATCAAACTACCTACTCAACTTAACCCCTCCTAGAAAGGTGGAAGTGTACTGAAACCTTGGGGGCTTGGTCCTACTTCAAGGAGAAAAATAAGGATATCTAGGCCTAAGACAAGCTGAGACAAAGGTAAAAAAACCAAAAAAAGTGCTCTCGGAAAACCTTGATAGGCATAGAAAAAACTCAGAAAAATGATCTGGCTCGCAGGTACTGACTTGTGGACTGTGGAAATCGGAGTTCCTGGGCAGATAAGTGCGAGTTGTGTGATAAATCGCACCTTTTGAGCCAAAAATTGCAAGTTCATGTTCCTGAATATTAAGGCGGCAGGTTACGAAAAAGTTGTCATCTATAGCATGGCTGATACCCATTGCTAGTGAAAAACACCCGAAAATAGCCAGAAGCTAGAATTTTGATTGATTTAGGGCATAAAATATTAAAAAAAAACATCAATAGGCTCTAAAAAGCTCGAGAAAAATCATTGTCACTGAAGATGCTGGTCATGCAGAAATCTGAATTACAGCAGTGGAGTTGCCATTTGTTAGCATAAATTCTTCACGCAAGTGTACGAAAAGAGTCCACTTTAGCTGTGTGTGACAAACAACCCTAAAAACATAAATGGTTACTTAAATTCTTTAGATATGCAATCGATAGTTAGAACAAATGCCACAAAAAACTAGATCTATGCAGTAAAAGGAGTTAAACAGTGAAAAGAAATAGTAATTACTCCATGCATCCAACAACCATGACAAGATTTAAAGAATTTTCAATATATTATAACACTTGGTAAAGGAACTAATAAAATTTACCGGTCCCCCTCGATGGTATAGGTTCTTGGTGTCCACAACAATTCAGTTCCAAAAATTTCTCTCCCTCAATGGTGCAGAAAACCCAGAGTGTGTTGAACTCTATGGGAGCTCAAGAAGCAAAATAAAATAGTAGCAACAATGAGAATGATCAAAGCACGACAATGAAAGTGATAAAAGTGAATAATGAATAGAAAACACTCCTATTTATAACAAAATATTGAGTTATCCTTGATAATGGCGAATAATAAAATATTATTAACCAAGACCTAGATCTAACCGCTTGGAATATTTTATTATATTTTGTTGGAGGGAAAAGGTATTTAAATTGGTTAAATACCTTTATTTAGAAATAATAAACAAATAAATGATTTATTTATCATTTCAAGAATTTGGTTAAGGAGTAGTTAACAAATAATAATTTTTTTAATTATTTCTAGGTGATTTAGTCAAATTTAACAAGGAATAATAACTAAATAATGATTTAATTAATTATTCCTAGAGAAAAATAAGAAAAATAATGATTTATCTAATTATTTCTCATAATTGGGTTAAATTTGACCAAAAATATTATTTAAACAATGGTTTAATTAATTATTCCTAGAGGAAAATCAAATAAATAAGGATTTATTTAATTATTCCTCACGGGGTTTCTTGTTTAAACCATAAATAACTTAATAAATTATGGTTTATTAAATTATTTCTTATAGTGAAAGCAATTTTACTATGGTAGAATTGGTCTTACATGGTGTACTTCAATACATCTAATTGAAAATGGTTAGATGACCAAATTTTGGTGATAACATCTTGACGAACTATATTTGATGTAATATGCTTTTTTATTTTATGTATTTCCAAAGATAAAGAAGAGAGAAGACAACATAGTTCTCAATGCTTGAGCGAAAGCTATGAAGGTGATTTAGGAATTTTCCTATCTTACCTAAATTAAATTTATAGATTTTTTATTTGTTAGTGATCTACCCAAATTTCAGTAGTTATGGGAAGGAATGGGGAGTAGTACCGTATTTATTTTTATGTGTGGGTTATGTACATATTTTGGAGACTTCTAATTGAACACACAACCATAGGGAATGACCCTATACTCTCATTCTAGGAGTGTGAGTAGTGTGAGTAGAGTGAGCAGTGAGAGAGAAAGAGAAAGAAGTAGAGAGTAGTTATGGGATCCAAATATGCATGAGAAAAACAATGATTGTGTGTGTTATCAATAAAAAATCATACCCCCAATTACACTCACCAAGAATGCTCAACACCGAATAATGACATATGTACTAGTAAAAACTAAAAAACATCATGAATTAGAAAAACTAGTGGTTTCTAATGTTCTCATTTAAAAATTGAACCATATAAAGTAACTTCAATAGTCTTTCGTGGATCATCATGGATATTACTTCGATAGTCACATTGATCCAAAAAATTGACAACTCAGCAAGCCATGGACCATTTCAGATTAAATGATAATCCCTCTAGTGACATGACAAGCCTATATAGCTTAGTCTTGAGTCGTTCCACTCTTAAATTGCATTAAGGAGCCTACAAATGACTCCTCTTGCCTCTGAATAGATCAAATATCATAAATGAAGTATAGAGAGCCAAGGATTTGGCATGAGTCTATAAATACTAGTGGAATTGGGAAAAAAACAATAGAAAATCCAATGAACAATTATGCTTCAAAATTACCAAGCCAATCATAAAATTGGTTTGTCTTGAATAAGATCATCATTGAGAGATTTCATAAGACTTCTTTTAGAAGAGATTTTTCTTGCAAGGAGAGGGAAGAGGGACCTTTCTTTCTTTATAAAATCCATTTAGTTTCCTTAGCATGAAATGTAGCTCTTTTCACCTAGCAATGAAGATAATTGTTTGTTTTGAAATTCTTGTGTTTATTTATTTTGTGTTTTACATTGTTTCTTGAATTGTATCTCATGTTATTTATTATAAATAGTTACATTGATTTTTTTATGTATTCATTTCACTAAAAATACGTTTGTTTTCTCTATGTGGGGAACAAAAACCTTTCACTAGATTGGATTTTGGTTTACCATTGCACCAAAAGACAAACAAAAAATTGGTGACTCTAGTTCCTCTTTTCTCCTTCTTTTTGTTGTTTGTTGGTTATCCTCTCAAATCTATTAAATTTGTTTGTTATGTTTTTATCTTGTATATTTAATTAAGGCCACATTTGGGCCCATGTGTTTTAGAATTTGATTACCTTTTATTTTTTGGAGAGTCCACACAATTATCAAAGAACATTATGGGAATTTTTAAGTAAAAATGTGCCTAAAAAATGTACTAACAAAATTAACTTTAAAAGAATCAACAAGATTCAAGATGATGATATAATCCCCATGGGAAAATATTTTTGGAATGAAAGAAACTGATTTTAAATTGTATTTTCAACTTATCTCCTTATAGGTTTACTCAAATGTCAAGTTTAGACACTGGTTGGATGAAAATTTAATTTTTTCATTCAACGAGTACCCACTCTACATAATTTTGAGTAGAACCACATTGAAAAAAAAATTAAAAAATACATGAAAATTGATTTTCTTGTGACTATTAGTTCAAAACCTACATGGGATGACAAAATTACTAATAATTGTAATCTTTCTTCTCTAATCCAATTCGAGTGACAATCGTTAGTGACTTGTCACTACTCTTGCATATTTTAAAAATTTAGCTACGATATTTTTTCTTTAATTAGCCACTAGAGTTGAAGTATTTAGGTTATTTTCCACATTGATGGCCTTTATTTTTTTCCTATCCAAATTTTAGTATTGGGACTAGGAGTGGAGTTAGTAAATTGTGGAGAATGCTCTTCCCGTTGCACCCAAAAGTGAGCTAGGGGAATCAAAAAAATATTTGAAAACACCATTACCATATCCCTTTAGGATTAAAAGAACCATCACATAGATTAATTATGGGAAAGTAAGTGCCACATTATACAAAAATATTTTCCTTTCATACAAGGAGCAATTCCCATAGTTTGATTAGGTGGAAAAGTAACAAATCATAGTATATCCAATTGCTATAAATCTCATAAACATTTGTGATGTTTACTTAAACACCTTTTCACCCACAACACCTCACACATGAATTTCACTTAGCATTCCCTTGAGTAGTATGCTCTTACTCTTTCACTTATATGACACGGGGGAATATGAACTTCAAGTTTAGAATCTTTGAAATTCATAATTGTTTCACACCATAAGTAAAAGGGATTTTTTGACCATCATCCAAAACTCCAAAATCCTCTTAAAAGAAACCTAACTTAAACACATTAATTCCCCCCATGGCAAGGCCAAAAATGAAACTATAGTCTAAATTAGGACCTTGGGGGTAGGCATGAAAATAATTCCCATTTGTAATTATCATTTGAAACATAGAAAGTTGTCTTTTAGGGAAATTTAAAATCCTCCATAATCTAGTGTCACAAATCCAGTGGTGGGAAGAAATCAATGAAGGGAACAAGGGCTAGAGAAACGATTATTTTAGGGCTCCCTAAGTCCCTTGACTCTTGGTAGGGGCTTCAAATCCATGTGTTGTAGTTGCTACAACATCCCTCCAAAATTTTTCCCATGCCTTGTTTTTGGAGCCTCCCTTTGGTCATATGAACTATAATTTTAACCTATTAAGGCCACCCTTGGTCTTATTTTTCTAAGTGTCGAGTTTTATTCTTTTAATACTAAGTGCCACAACCTCTCTCTTTTATGCCAAGCTAGTATTATTTAACCATGAATTCCCTTCAATAGCTACTGGGCACTTCATGATGAAACTCAGTCCTTGTCAGCAGTAACTATTCAAATTCTAAGGATATATAAAACACATTTTGTGAAGACAGGCATATGAATGCCCTGATGATACTCATTGCATGCCTTGATCTGAGGGATAATGATGTTATTTTTGTGGTAGTCAATTGTGCAACTCCTTGTTAGAGTGAACTGAACAAACCCTTGTGACAGGAAACTGTATGATCAATTTTGGAACTCAACTGTGCACTCCTTTGTGATAGTGAACTGTGCACTCCACTAAGACATCAATCAAAAAGTCTCTTGTGCCAGTGAACTGTGTAGTTCCTGGAGTTAGGCTATTTCACATTTCTTGAAAATAAGAAGTGCGCACTTTCTAAGGATAACCCATGTGCACTTCTAGATGGAAGTGTGGTATGTGTTTCTAAGTTATTATCTTACATGTGTTAATTTACTAAGTTTAGCTCCTTGATTTTAGGCATGCACACTTGAAACCCCAACCCTAACTTTGTGAGTGCTCATTTATATAAAAATAAATCCTAGAGTTCTTTATGACACTAAATTTTGTAGATCTATTTATTTTCATGAGCACAAGGAGCTTTTGGATTCATTTCTTCTTCTCTTCCAGCTAAGTTCTCAATTGTCGCATTTTGTCACTTTTTCTTTCCCTGTTGTCACTTTTGCTTTCGATTTTGTCGCTTTTTTTTTTTCGAAATTTTCATTTTTGCCTTCTTTTCACATAAAAAGTTTATTTTTTACTATTATTAGTTTCTTCAAGTGTCATTTCATTGTTTTATGCTTGTTTTCTAGTGTTGCTTCACATTCCATGTCTTTTCACATGCGAGTAATCATTGTTGCTATGCAAATTAATGCATTCTTTTCTTCATACTTTCACTATATTTATTGCTTGATGTGAATGTTTATTTGGATGGATATCGATCCAATCTATAAAATTCTTCCCTTCAATTATTAGATCTCGAGCCTTGCCCTCTGTCACGTAAAACTACACAATCTCTAGAAGCTTCCTTCCCTCTCCAACTGTGCATTGCACAGTTCCAGTTAACAAATGATCATCCCTTGAACATCGTGACTGAAAACTGTGCAATCTTGGGCCGCAACTATGCATTTTGTAATCCCATCCAGAAGTGAGGCCCCTCTTATCCATGACAACTATGAACTACATAGTAAATAAGCATCCCTCCATTATAAATTGTGCGTTGCGAAATCACATGCCTTAGTCCCTCTCTCATGCTAACTCATCCCATGAAATCCCCTCTTAGGAAATGTGAAGTACACATTTATAGTGACCAACGACTCAACCTACGTTCCTTGTGCTTGAGCATTACAAAATACCCCTCTCAGTGGTTGTGTTATGCTTATTATTGATTAGTATATTAGTTTATATTTTGTGGAATTAAATTATTATTTTGATGAGTGAATTTGTTTCACTAGGTACTACACATTTGGATCACATCAGTCTTTCATCCTCCACCAACACCATACGTCTACATACAAATAAAGGACCATTAAAGGAGGTCACAGAAAGAAATATCGAGGATGCCATGGTGACTACCATGATAGGAGTACCCATCTTGTTGGACACTCAATGCTTCATTGATAAATCTTGTACTTTCACATGGATAACTATCAAAGATATATTCAACATAAAGGAGTTCCTAGAGGATCTTGAAGATAGGAAATTTTATGACAATATAAATAAATTAGGGTTCCACATATTCTCTTATAGGTATCTTGTTTTACCTTGTTTGGATGCTATAAAATGGGTACTCCAGGGTCTAGACACTAAGAACATGGTTCTTAACATTATTAGTGGGAAATAACTTGCCTCTTACTAGTCACATGAATTGCACTCATACTACAAGTTTCCCAAGCCTAAGAAACATTTAAATTCATATTTTTATGTAGCTTGGGGTTATTTGGGAACAATGTAAGTGATTAAGTCATGGTGGCAGGAACCAACTAAGTTTCTCCAGAAGCCAGGTCCTATCTACAAGATCAAATCTCTCAGGAAATTTTATCAGTACCTGATTTCTATGTGTTGCATGATATATTGGATGAAGAGCATTGAATTATTTGATGAAGGTTGGATCTTCATGCTTTATACACTTGTCACAAAAGGAAAATTATTCTACTGGTTAAAGTTGTTGGTCTAGTAGATAAATATTAACGTGAACAAGGAAAAATAACCACCACAGGGAAAGAAACAATAGTTCTACATGTATGCTTACTTACCAGATGGTATTTGTGCCCACCATGAGTTCCCACATATGGGCTATAAGTGGACTCCTAGAGAATTCCCTATCAATGTTCATTGCAGAGTATTTTCATAGTACAACTACAAAGGATTTTATGAAAATATTTATGAGCACTTCTTCATGGTGTTATATGAAATGATAATGGAAGTGGAAGCCCCTTGCATGTCTAACGAGGTTATAACAACAATTGTAGAGATAGTAGATTGGTTTGCCTCACCTCAAGGCACATATATTAGAGTGTTTGGTTCTCATATGGCTCCACATCTTCCTCCAAGGTATATTACCAATAAATTGGTCATGTAGGAGGTAAGATACCAAATTAGAACATATTTATCTCAAGGTGTAGCAGAAGAAAAAAAAGGCTCCTTGGCCTTACTTTCCTATGCAAGTGGGGTCCTATGAGCTAAATATCTTGAAGGTTGCAAAAATAGAATTTGAGGAACTTATTTTCCTTAAGTTTGATGAGATGATTTTCCACAGATATGATCTGAGGGGTGTCTGTAAATAACATTGTGCTAAGTTGCATTTTTCCTTGCCATATAAGTCTTATTTCTAGGAAGATGAACAAAATATAAATAATTGGTAAAATTCCTTTTGAGCACATGCACCAGGTGATTAGGCAGTTCTTTCTAATATGGATCATGAGTAGGATGTTTTCCATGAAGGGTGTTATCACTTGGATTGATCCTTAAGGCTGACAAAGGCAATCCTAATGTAACCTCAAACCAAACTTTGGACTTGGTATCTAGCCCTACCAAGTCAGAGAGGGATCTCCTGATAAAATCACAGCCAAGAGGGATGGATGAAAAATATTTTAGGCTATATAAGGGGTACAGGGGGTTTTTGATTTTGATTTTAGGGTTTTCTGGATCAACAGGAGCCAAACAGCTAAGGCAAGGATATTAGGTCAAAATCTACAGGGATTTCAAGGGGAAAGGTAGGTAAAAGGTTTAGACATTAAAAAATGATTGTGTGAGGTGAAGAGACTGGTGAGGAGATAGGGAAATCATGTGAAATGTATTTTCCCTAAACTGAAGAGAATGAACACAATATAATAAATTTCCCAAAACAGAGCATAAATACATATGGATTCTGCCTTTCAAACTTGAAATATAGTATATTATAGGCATGAAATGGTTTATGAATTAAAAATACATTCAAAAAAATTTATAACAAAGAGAAAACTATGTCTAAAACACATACCACATGGATCCCAAGAAAATAGCTGCAAATTTCTATTAATGTCCAAGCCAAACTGATATACAAAATGTCTCTTGTGATGCCAAAGCTCCAAGTGAATCCAACCTCAGCCATTGACTGAGAAAATACATAAAATAGAATTCAAAACCACTCTCCCTAGCCTTAGGGAGTCGAATCCATGAGAGGAGGAGCTGTTTCACCTATTCCCAAACAAGAATCCGAAGACTAGGAAAACTCAACAATTTTCCTCAAAAAGAGAGGAAACTGATTCATTTGACGTCCTAGTAGACTTATCTGATGCATCTACCCTAGATAAAAGTGAAAACATGATATTTACATCCATATTGACCATTTAGATTAGTAATTTCTTCATTTATCCAATCAAAAAGTCAAAAATTCAAAAATGCTGAAAACAGTGAAAATTGCCAATTCCTTGGTAAACGCACAATGCCATGATAGAAAAAATGATGTATCTTGCAGCCAACTTTTGGGGGCCTTCCCGATGTCCAAATTAGCTCCATAATAGCTCATTGGAAAGCTCTCTCAGTCTAGTTTCTAGATATGCTTTCACATTCAAAAATGGTATCAATAATACCTATTAAAAACCTATTCCCCCAATATTGGTACGCGCGCAGCGCCAAGGCCAAAAAATAGGGCAGAAACATGATTTTTTGATGGTTTTTGGCCTTTTGGAGGGACCAATTTTGCTCAAAATATCCTGAAAATTTCGGAGGTTGATGTAATCATCACTAGGAACATGAATATGCTGACCACTTTCAATTTAGATGGCCCAAAAAAGAGCGCAGTGCCAATGGCACTACGCGTTTAACACATTTTTGCATGCCAAACTGTCCCAAAAATCAAAATTCGCACAAAAGTGCCAAAATTTGGAATTTTATTGCTGATCAAGGTTTGGTGGCCTGGAGGGACACCTCAATAAGAATATTGAGCTTCTCTTTGTCTTTTGACTCGGTCAAAGCCCGAATCTTTGCATAGGCATGTTTGAGCTTCGGCCTTGCAATCTTGTTTCTCATGGCATAGTGCTTTTCCATATTCCTTTGAATGTCAGTGCCCTTCTTGGATTTCTCTAACAAGCTCTCCAGATGAAAATTGGCTCTCTCAAGCAAAGACTCTCTATCTCTTTCAATCTTTATGGCAAGCATGTCAGTTGGAGTAGGCTACTCTACCAATTTTGCCTCTTTTTGCCTTTCTTGGGCTAAAGCCCTCTTTACTCCCATGGTCCTCGGTCTCTGTCTAGGAAGCTGATATTCCTCATCATCATTGTCATCAAATATTCCCAAGGTCTCATCTAGCAAAGCCTTAGCCTTTCCAGCCTCTTTCTAAGCTCTGATTGCTCTGACCTCACTAATTGTTTGCTTTGTCTTTAGCTGTTTATTCTCTAACTCAAGAAATTTAATCACATTCTTTGCTCTACCAAGATTAGTTTGAATCTCACTAATATTGGCATCCTTGCCTCTAATCAATGCATTTTTTATTATAACCTCATCCTCATCATCAAGGTCAATCAACTGAAACTCCTGCTCAGTTTCATGTTTGTCCTCCTCCTCAATAGTGATAATCTCTATAAAATTTTCCTTACCCTTGTCTACATGTTTGGCTGATGAAGAAGGAATGGCCCCTTTCACATCAAGTGAAGAAAACACATGCATGTGTCCTCTCTGAGATGTCAAAGGAAATGGCTCAACATTAATCATTTTAGTGCTAGTTGCCTCAATGTCCCTTTCACTTCTTGATGCTCTGGTATCATGATGTTATGGTGAAAGGTTGTGGAAAGGTAATGAGGATGGATCAAAATGAGGTGAATGGATGTGACTAGGTGGTGATGTATGAGTAGTGGGATTTGATGGAGAAGGGAATACAGGAGGATGAGATGATGAAGGAACATCCTGCTCATGATAGATAGGTGCGGTAGTGAAAAATTCATTGGCAATGAATGCATCCCATGGAATGTTTTTCTGCTGCAGCTTATGCATGACCACCATCTCAATGAGTGAATGATTAAATAGGTTTTGCATTTGTTGATTGTAATCCCTCTTTTTCACAATGTAAGCCATCTTTTCAATGTTACGGAAAATATAGTATGGTATGTGCAACATTCTTACTCTACTGAAATGCATAAGAAGACGGTTATGGTATGAGTAGAGGCGAGAAAGCCTTCCCTCATAAATGAAATACTTCATTATTATCCCCATCATGGGCACATACCGATCAAAAATATGAGAAAAAGGGAAAATGGACTTGTTGTGATCTTTATACCTAGGTTTGAGGTATGGTTCAAAATAACTCATGTCCAGGTTTGCTTGTTTGAACCACCTCTCTCCTACACTAGGTATCCCTGTAGCAGCTACAATGGCATTGGTGGAAATCTCAAATGTAACTCCAACAATATTGAATTGATTTTCATGTATATTAATGATGAATAGTCTTGTTAACTCTGAGTGATTTTGGACTTATTGCACTCTCTCACAAAACTCAAAGTAGCCCGCATGCTTAAAGTAAGAAACATTGAGAGGAGAGGCCATGAGTTCCCTTGTGGTGATAGGTTCAAATCTGTTTATTTTCCCTCCCTTATGATCATTTCTCCTTGGTATTTTTTTCCTCACCAATAATGCCACTATCCTCTTCTTCTGACATCTCTGAACTTTGACTTGTGAAAACCCGAGGGTGCAAGTGAAATGAATGAGGGGAAGGGAATGAGATGAATAGCTTGAAAGGTGAAGGGAATGAGTGCGAATGAAGGGAATGAGTGCGAGTGAAGGGAATGAGTTAAAGGGAATGTGTGTAGGAACAAACTAGATGAATGAAAACCATAAATCAATGTAATTACCCTTTTTATGATTAATATTTCTGTTAGGAAGATGAAACAAGGGTAAAATCAATGATCACAAGCTTGTAATTAGGGCTTTCTTAGGGTTACACTTCAATTTATTTAAGGGTGAAAAAATAGTTTAAAAGAAAGGTAAAAATGTGTACTTACTACTTTGAGGGATGTTTGGAGGACTTTGGAAAAGTTTACAGAATTTTAGAATTTATTGGGGTTGATAGATCACTCCACAACCTTCTCTGGCTACGCGCACAACACCACTGGTAAATGCGCAACGCCTCTGTAAATGTGCAGTGCCAAGATACAGGCACACAACGCCAGTGAAATTTGCATTGAAGATTTTGGGCAAGGGCGCAACGCCAAGGTCCAGGCGTGCAACGCTGGTGCAAACGCGCAGTGCCGAGTGCTCAACCTACAGCGCCAAGGAACTTGACCCAAATTCGCTCAAAAATTTTGAAAATTTTCTTTTGTTGAATGCTCCTGTTGTTTTGAAAGGCAAAAATGACTCATTTTAAGTGTTTGATGGGCTTTTATAGGCATGTGGATTTAATTTAACTTGTAAAACCCACTTTCTAATGTTTTCGAAGTCTTCTTCCTTTATATCACTGATACTCTTTGACAATTTTTTTTGTGCAGGCTTGATGAAGTCATGGATTTGGCTTTTCATTTGCTCATTAAGGCTTGAAATAATGTATTTTATAGCTTTGTGATTTAATTATTACATATAGTAGCATAAAATTACATTAGAAAAAATAAAATGAATTACATAAGTGAGTTTTTTTTTAATCAAAATGACATTGTGATAAAAAGTCTTGAAACTGAAAACTGAAAATACAATCTTTTAAAAAATAATGAAACCATCATGATGAACTTGTTTAAACCCTCTCATATTTGTGTGCTAACCTCATCGGAATGAAGGAAAGACCTTGATAAATGCAAAACCCTAATGACCTAATGAGACTGCTTTTGACCTGATTTTGAACAAAATTTTGACTTAAAAACATTCAAGTGAAAAGATAATTTCATAGGTGATTTTATGCTCAAAGGGACATGGAAATCAGTTAGCGATATGAATCTTGGAGGGAGAAAAGTTTATTTGAAAAGTGAAACCACTAACCAAGAAAATTTATTTCATGACCTACGGAATGATAAAAAAATTATTCGGTATGAGACACATAAGATGCACATGCAAATGTGTTTTGATCCCTGGTGGAAGTATGAAAATAATGACACTAATATTGGCCTTATTGGGGATGGCAACTCCTTGGAGGTGTGAAGAACACCATAGACCAAGTGCCTAACCATTGGGTAAATACAGTAAAACAATCCAAAAGACTACAGATAACTTTGACTGACTCAAAAACCATTTAAAGAAACTAAAAATGACTGAAAAACTAACTTTGAAACTAAATCAAAATTGACTCAAAAACTCTGAAAACAACATAAAATAAAAAAAATTTATAGCCTTCACTTCGGGCCCCAACTTAGATGACCTTCTGCCTCAAACCTTGCAGAAAATATAAACTGGTACTTATAATGACACTGAAACATTCTCTCAGAAGTTGCATCAGAAATAATAATGTTTGAGAAGCCTACCATTGATTGGTCCTTCTAAACATTCCTCTCCATTCATTTCATTCAAAAAATAGGCATTCTATCCTCGATAAGCCAAGATCTTGTAGGGTCCCTTCCAAATATTTTCAAAATTCCCGTGCTTACCTTTATCTTCATTTCTTGCATCCCATCTCAACACTACATCCTCTAGCTGAAATTTATCTTTTTTGGTCTTTTGATCATAAATATTCTTAATTATCTCATGAAGCTTAGAAGAAGACTGAGAAACTTCCTCTCTATTTTGCTGAAGATGAATCATTTTATTGATTCGACGTTGCATATCATCTTCTTCACTATCTGCCTCCTGCAATAATCTCATAACCGAAACTGAAAGTGATGTAGGAAACACTGTATATGTACCATAAACCAATTCAAAAGGTGACATACTTATATATTTCTTAGTTCTCACTCGGTCTACCCACAAAGCATTGGTAAGATTCTAGTGCCAATTTTTCTTTTTCTCCTCCAAAATTTTCTTAATGATATTCACCAAAGATTTATTAGAGGACTCAGCTAATCCATTGCCCTGTGGATAATATGCGATCGAATGGCCCAATCTGATATTGTACTTATGAAAAAAATAAATCATCTTCTTTGACTTAAATGCTGTATTATTATCTGTAATAATCTTGTGAGGAAAACCAAAACGAGACAAATATTGGATTCTAAGAATTGAATGATTACCGTGTTCGTAGCTTGTCTTGTAGGAATAGCCTCGATCCACTTAGTGAAGTAGTCGGTGGCTGTTAGGATCCATCTGTGTTGTGCCGATGATGTGGGATGAATTTCCCCAATAAAATCAAGTCCTCATTATTGAAAAGGAGCATTTACTACAATAGGCTTCAGTGGAAGAGGAAGGAGCTTCCTTTTTCCCTGAAAAACCCGACATTCATGACAATTTGTGACTGTTTTATACAAATCAGAAAATAAAGTTGGCCAATAATACCCTGCTCTCAACACTTTTTCAGCTATTGTTTTCCAAAAAAAATGACCTCCATAATCTCCCCTATGAAAGTCATCCATTACTTTCTTAGCTTCATGTTCAACCTGACAATTCAAAAGAATGCCTCCTGGATCTTTCCAATAAAGGGCACTTCCTAGAATGTAGTATTAAGTAGATTTCAATTTCAAGGACCTGCCTTGACTTTTTGACATTCCAGGAGGAGGGCACAAGTGATGAGGAATATATAATATATCAAAATACCATGGTGAAGTAAGAAAAAATTCAGATACCTGTATTAAAGCGCCATACTCTTAATCTTCTAATATTGTTGCAATAAGGTTTATATCTAAAGCATGCAAGTTGGATTCAACCATCCGCTTGGCTAATGCCTGTCCCTTGATCAGTTTGGTAGGCCTAATCTTAAGATCATATTCAAGCATAGCTGCTATCCACCTACCTCTTCTACCTTCAGGATCAGTTTATGTGAGAATCTATTTCA
This sequence comes from Pinus albicaulis, assembly GCA_034641835.2. Lineage (NCBI taxonomy): Eukaryota > Viridiplantae > Streptophyta > Pinopsida > Pinales > Pinaceae > Pinus > Pinus albicaulis. The sequence goes on along the minus strand of CM076575.1, from coordinate 1,523,355,149 downwards.
CCATTGCATTTGGAACATAGGCAATAGTATGTGAATGTAGAATATAAATCTGGAAATATTTCAAAGCTTTGATTAGGGCTAAATCTTGTTTCTCAATAATGTTATAGCGAAGAGAAGAATCTCGAATGTCTCGACTAAAGAAAGAAATGGGTTTTTCAACCTCGTCTCTCTTCTGCATTAAAATTGCAGCCAAGGTATGCTCCGATGCAAACGAAAATATTATGAAATCAACTGTATAATATGGACTAATCAAAATAGGGGTTATGATTAAAGAAATATTTACGAGGTTGAAATACTTCATCGCATCAGTGGTCCATTTTTACACTGCTAACCTTTTTCAAGATATTAGTCATTTCTCTCAAATGCTCAGCTAAATTCAGAAAAAATCTGCGTAAGAAGTTCATCTTACCATTAAAAGCTTGAATCTCTTTTTTGTTCCATGGAAAGTCTATCTTCTGAATGGCTTCTACTTTGGAAGGATCAATGCGAATGACATCTTTGGAAATTATGTGACCAATAAGTTTTCCTTCATCCATGGCAAAAAGACTCTTCTTCGGATTTAAAGAAATCCCAAACTCCCTGCATTTTTGAAAAATAATCCTCAAATGATACAAATGCTAATCATCAGAACTAGAAAACATCGTCAAATAATCAAGATAAACTTCTAAGAAAACATCCTTTTCATTAGAAAAGGCTATATCCATCGCCTGCTGAAAAGTAGCCCCTGCATTCTTGAGTCCGAATGGCATTTTAACATATTGAAAGGTTCCCCAAGGTGTTGTGAAAGCAGTCTTACCTTGGTCTTCTTCATGTACCAAAATCTGATTATAACCTGAATATTCGTCAAGTAGTGACATTCATGATGCTCCAACTACCCTTTGCAGAACATGGTCAATCTTGGGAAGGGGGTAATTATCCTTTAAAGATACCTTATTCAAATTCTGGAAATATATGCATAATTGTATCTCTCCAGTATTGTTCCTTAACAGCACCAAATTTGAAATCTAATCAGAAAACCTAATTGGCACAATGATACCTGATTTGTACAGTCGGTTTACCTCTTTCTCGATGGATGGCAACAATCTTGGGTTTGTCCTCCTCAAATTCTACTTAAAGGGTTTCTGATCCGGCTTTATGGGAATAATGTGCTGAATAATATGCTTATCATAAACTTTCAAATCTGCATAATCCCATGCAAAAATATCAGAAAATTCAGACAACAATTTAATATACTTATCTTTGGCCTCGGGAGACAATGTCTTAGACAACTTAACCATCTTGGGTTTGTCTGTTGTTCCAAGGTTCACATCTTCCACACCCTTTTCTATAGGAGTCAATGTTGGTTTCCTAGCCACATCATCGTGATCGAATAGATCTTATAAAGGTATCATACCTCTAGGAATAACATTATATTTCAGCTGCAAAACATTCATCTGATTGGCTTCTATGTCTTGATCATCAAAATCACATACATCATCAATAAAAGCATCCTTAAACTTTCCTTCATTCTATAAGAAAGTATTAATCTCTTTGTCATCGCAAAAAACTTTCCAGTATCTCAGATTATCTGGGACACTGGGTTTATGTTTAACATGAATTTCAAATTTATTACTAGAGTTCATTGGAATTTTAAGATTACTTGCCAATGTAGCAAGAAAATCTGCAATGATGTTCTGAGTTCTTGGCACTGCTGTTAATGTATACTCAGGGAAAATTTTCAAAACATCCATGACTGCATTTCTATAGGCTCTCATCTGCAGATGTTTTTCTTGATATTCTCCTTTTACTTGTTTTATGACAAGCTCAGAATCACCATAAACATAAATTATTTTTGCACCAAGTTTCTTCAAAATTTTAAGACCTGTAATCAAGGCTTGATACTCCGCTTCATTATTAGAATAGTCAAAAGCTAACTTATACGAGCATCCTATAACACTAATTGGAATTCCACCTGACTTACCAACTGGACTTCGCATCCAAATACCAATACCTACACCTTCCTTACCCAAAGAACTGTCAAATGCTCCATAACCCCACTTCGTCTTCTAAATGCTGAAACTCAACTTTTGGTTCTGTTTTACTCGGGCCAGTAACTTATTTTTTCCTATTCTGCACTAATTTTTCATTTTTCAGGAAGCTTCTCAGAGGAAGGTACCAATGAAGAAGGCACCACTTCTTTCTCTTTATCTAGATTTTCTCCAAAACTTTCTGAAACTTTTGGAACATATTCTGCTATTACTAACTGATTATTATAATTCAAATCACCATCATTGTACAAAATAAAAGATTCCAAATATGTATGTACATCTTGTATCGGATGATTGATAGGTTTCTCCTTACTAGTTATCATATATTTCATTTCCTTTTCCCGGTGCAATTTCCTCAATTGCCTGAAAATAGGAATAGTAGCATAGGAATAGTCCAGTTGTAAATTACCTTTTAGTTTGGATCCCCATGATATCAATAGTAACATGCCGAAATGAGGTGGAATTTCAACCACCACCACATCCATAAGAACATTCTTGGCCAAGATTTGATCCAAAGAAACATTAAATTTTTAAAGAGACCAATGCAGCGAACTCTACCAGAATCAAATGAATACAAGTCATGATAAGGTCGAGTGGTATCCATGCCAATTTTCTCCATAACATCCTTAGGCATCAGATTGTGTGAGGCCCCAGAATCAAGCATAGCATTGTGAAGTATCTACTCATACAGTCTTTAGCTCAAATAAAAGGGAGGAACTTCAATTTCTCCTAATTTACCATCTATAGCTGGACCGAAAATGAGCTCAGGGTGGTCATCTTCAACATTAACCATATTAGACAAAGGATCAACTAGAAACATTTTAGACACTTGATCTATGCAATGACTATTCTTTACTAACTCTGTCAAAGGAATGGGCACTTTAAATTTAGCTATTTCATTTTCCAAATTAAAATTTGTGACTTTATCTCCCTCTTTGACAACAATAACTCTTCTATCATTTTGATTCCTTGTAACAGTCTCCTTTTTCTGAGTGTCTTTCTCCTTAGTAGTTGAGCTTGTTGATGGTTGATTTCTATTACTATTCTGACTACATGTTCTTTACCATTTCTTTGATTATTAGGAAGATCATTCTTTGACTTCTCTTTCCTTTTCTAAATGGGATTGACAAGTACATCTCTGCTCCTTAGAGAATATTGTTTATGTTGTGCACTCAAAGAATTCATATATCCACATTGATAATCATCTGATTTTGTTTCCAAATCATCATTATTTTCAAAGATATAGTCTTCATATTTTGGAGAATCCATATTTTTAGTATACACCTCATCTTCAATCAGGAACATGGGAAAGCCATTTGCTGTAAAGAAATGATTTGTTTCAACCACTGGATCTTTTTCTTCCTCTTCTTCTACTCATTGGACATAGTTCTGCTACAATGGGGTCTTGATATGCTGTTGTTGTTGTGTTGTTTGGTCAGGTGCTTTCTTTCTCTCTTTGCTTGATTCTAAACTGAGGCTGCTTCTGCCCTCTGAATTTTGAATTCTGGATCTGTGTTTCAGGTCTATCTGAGATGGATAGTTTGTCAACCATTCTCTCCATAGTTTGGAGTAATGAATCCATATTTGCTTCAGAATTAGAAGTCTCTTCTTTGATAGTCACTCTCTTTTCTGATCTCATCCATGCTCTTTTGGCCCGTAAATTCGATTCCACACTTACAACATTCTTCTGCATGTCTGCTAGTGTTGTAGGATCACGTTCACACAACTGATATGCCATATCAACATCAATTCCATCCCGGAATTTAACAAAAACCATACCCTCCAGTGGTTTCATATGTGCAAGAAGAGGATTGTATACTGCATTAAATCTCAAACAATAATCTTGAACAAACTCACCAACATTCCTTTTCATGTTCTTGTATTCAGACAAGATTTGAAGACAATTCTTCTTTTGTTCCCATATTTATACAAACTGATTATGCAAAACTGTTAGAGTGTCAATAGTGGCCGTCGGTAGAGCTCTGAACCATTTTCTTACTTCCCCTCCCAGGCTTTGTGTAAACAATCTCATCTTCACATCCTCTATATCAATTTCATGAAGATCAAAGAAGTCATTCATCTTATCTACGTGATTTTGAGCTGTTATAGACTGAGTTTCATAAAAAAAATGGATTTTGGTTTGGTAATCTACTGGAATTTGACCCAAATTCTGAGGGAGAACTGGGGGGGCATATCTTGCAATCATAACTGGAGGTGGAGGTGGAGGTGGAGGATGAACAATAGGAATAACAGGGATTTGGATGCCCGATGTAATCAAAGGAAGACTTTTCCTTAACTGAGTAGTGTGAAAAATGGATGAGGAAGAAGAAGAATGAATAGGGATATTCTGAGTAACGATAGATGAAGTGATGGAAGAAGAAGGTGAGATCTGAGGTCTGCTTTCCAACCAAGTACTTACCTGTGAAGATTAATTTTTCAAATATTTAAGAGATTGTAAAAATTATGATTGAGACCTTGATTGAAACCCTAAGTGAGAGCGTGAAAATAGATCTTCAATAGGATTGTGGAAGGAAATGGAGGAAACAACAACTGTCTCGTCAATCCAACTCAAAGGTTTACCTCAGAATAAACTTTGCTCAAAATTTATATCAAACTCAATATCTTGCAAGTTTTATAAACCTTTGGGAAATGAATGAGCTCTGGGGATGGAAATTCCTTCTGATTGACTTCCAAATGAACTAGAAGTATCAACAACAAATTTACATTTTCTTCCAATTTTCTCAGGATCACTAACAATAGTAGGAGGATTTGGATTGGGGTTGATTCTAGTATGTCTTCGGGAAGCCAGTATGTCCCATTTCAACACCAAATATGCACTTTACAAATTTTCCAGTTCAACCTTTGAATAAATTCTAAACTTATCATCCATAAATTTAAGAATTCCAATGAAAGCTTATTACTGGGGTTGATCTAATCTTACTCTTTTCTTCTCTAGTGGAGTCGCCAAAATTTTATCACTCGGATTGATCCTTATGGCTGAGAAAGGAAATCCCGAGGTAACCTCAAACCAAACTTTGGACTTGGTATCTAGCCCTAGCAAGTCAGAGAGGGATCTCTTGATAAAATCACAGCCAAGAGGGCTGGATGAAAAATATTTTAGGCTAGCTAAGGGGTACAGGGGGTTTTTGATTTTGATTTTAGGAATTGTTGGATCAAGAGGAGAAAAACAGCTAAGGCAAGGAGATTAGGTCAAAATTTGCAGAGGTTTCAAGGGGCAAGGTAGGTAAAAGGTTTAGACATTAAAAAATGATTGTGTGAGGTGAAGAGACTAGTGAGGAGCTAGGGAAAGCATGTGAAATGTATTTTCCCTAAACTGAAGAGAATGAACACATTATACTAAATTTCCCAAAACAGAGCATAAATACATATGGATTCTACCTTTCAAACTTGAAATTTAGAATATTATAGACATGAAATGGTCTATGAATTAACAATACATTCAAACAAATTGATAACAGAGAGGAAAATATGTCTAAAAATCATACCACATGGTTCCCAAGAAAATAGCTGCAAATTTTTATTAATGTCCAAGCCAAACTGATATACAAAATGTCTCTTATGATGCCAAAGCTCCAAGTGAGTCCAACCTCAACCAATGATTGATAAAATACATCAAATAGACTTAAAATCCACTCTCCCTAGTCTCAGGAGTTGAATCCATGAGAGGAGGAGTTGTTTCACCTACTCCCAAACAAGAATATGAAGACTATGAAAACTCAACAATTTGCCTCTAAAAGAGAGGAAATTGATTCATTTGACCTTCTAGTAGACTTATATGATGCATATACCCTAGATAAAAGTGAAAACATGATATTTACATCCATATTTACAATTTACATCATTAATTTCTCCATTTAACCAATCAAAAAGTCAAAAAGTAAAAAATGTTGAAAACAATGAAAATTGCCAATTCCTTGGTAAATGCGCAACGCCATGATAGAAAAAATGACCTATCTTACAACCAACTTTTGGAGGCCTTCTCGATGTCAAAATGAGCTCCATGATAGCTCATTGGAAAGCTATCTGAGTCTAGCTTCCATATATTCTTTCATTTTCCAAAATGGTGTCCATATTCCCTATCAAAAACTTATCCTCCCAATACTATTAAACACGCAGTGCTAATGCCAAAAATAGGGCAGAAACATGATGTTTTGAGGGTTTTTGGCCTTTTTGAGGGAACATTTTTTCTCCAAATCTCCTGAAACGTTCTAAGGTTGATGTAATCAACACTAAGAACATGAATATGCTGACCATTTTCCATTTGGATGGCCCAAAAAAGAGCACAACACCAGTGGCACTGCACGTTTAGCACATTTCTGCATGCTAAACTGTCCCAATAATAAAAATTTGCACAAAAGTGCCAAAATTGGAATTTTCTTATTTATCAAGGGTTGGAGGCATGGAGCGACACCTTAGTAAGAATTTTGAGCTTCTCTTTATCTTTTGACTCGATCAAAGCTCGAATATTTTCATGGGCACTTTTGAGCTTGGCCCTTGCAATCTTGTTTATCATGGCATAGTGCTTTGCCATCTTCCTCTAAATGTCAGTGCCCTTCTTAGATTTCTTTAACAAGCTCACCAGATGAAAATTGGCTCCCTCAAGCCAAGAGTCTCTATCTCCGTCAATCTCTATGGAAAGCAGCTCACTTGGAGTAAGCTTCTCTGCTGATTCTGTCTCTTTTTGCCTTTCTTGGGCTAAAGCCCTTTTTAGTCCCATGGTCCTCGGTCTCTATATAGGAAGCTGATATTCCTCATCATCATTGTCATAAAATCTACCCAAGGTCTCATCCAGCAAAGCCTTTTCCTTTCCGACCTCTTTCTGAGCTCTGATTTCTCTGACCTCACTGATGGTCTACTTTGTCTTCAACTGCTGATTCTCTAAATCAAGAAATTTAATCACATTATTTGCTCTACAAAGATTATCTTGAAGATCACTAATAGTGGCATCCTTGCCTTTGATCAATGCATTTGTGATTCTAACCTCATCCTCATCATCAAGGTCAATCAACTGAAACTCCTGCTCAGTTTCATGTTTGTCCTCCTCCTCAATAGTGATAGGCTCTATAACATTTTCCTTGCCCTTGTCTACCTGTTTTGATGATGAAGAAGGCATGGCCCCTTTCACATCAAGTGAAACAAACACATGCCTATGGCCTCTTTGATTGTCAAAGGAAATGGCTCAACATCAATCATTTTAGAGATAGTTGCCTCAATGTCCCTTTCATTGCTTGATGCTCTTGTATCATGATGTGATGGTGAAAGGCTCTGGAAAGGTGATGAGGAAGGATCAACATGAGGTGAATGGATGTGATTTGGTGGTGATGTATGAGTAGTGGGATTTGATGGAGAAGGGGATACGAGAGGATGAGATGATGAAGGAACATCCTACTCATGATGAATAGGTGTGGTAGCGAAAACTTCATTGGCAATGAATGCATCCCATGGAATTTTTTTCTGCTAGAGCTGATGCATTACCACCATCTCGATGAGTGAATGATGAAATAGGCTCTGCATTTTCTGATTGTAATCCCTCTTTTGCACAATGTAAGCCATCTTGTCAATGCTACGGAAAATATAGTATGGTATGTGTAACATTCGTACTCTAGTGAAATGCATAAGAAGACGGATATGGTATGAGTAGAGGTAGGAAAACCTTCCCTCACAAGTTAAATACTTCATTATTATTCTCATCATGGGCACATACCGATCAAGGAGATGAGAAAAAGGGAAAATGGACTTTTTGTGATCTTAATACCTAGGTTTGAGGTATGGTTCAAAATAACTCATGTCCACGTTTTCTTGTTTGAACCACCTCTCTCTCACACTAGGTATCCCTGTAGTAGCTACAATGGCATTGGTGGACGTCTCAAATGTAACTCCAACAAGATTTACCTACTTGTCATGTAGATTAATGATGAATAGTATTTTTAACTCCGGGTGATTTTGGACTTGCTGCACTCTCTCACAAAACTCAAAGTAGCCCACATGCTTAAAGAAAGAAATAATGAGAGGAAAGGCCACGAGTTCCCTTGTGGTGATCGGTAAAAATCTGTTTATTTTCCCTCCCTTTTGATCATTTCTCCTTGGTATTTGTGCCTCACCAACAATTCCACTATCCTCTTCTTCTGACATCTCTAAACTCTGACTTGTGAAAAATCTAGGGTGCAAGTGAAATGAATGAGGGGAAGGGGATGAGATGACTAGCTTGAAAGGTGAAGGGAATGAGTGTGAGTGAAGGGAATGAGTGAAAGGGAATGTGTGTAGGAACAAACTAGATGAATGAAAACCCTAAATCAATGTAATTACCCTTTTTATGAATGATATTTCTTTTAGGAAGATGAAACAAGGGTAAAATCAGTGATCACAAGCTTGTAATTAGGGTTTTCCTAGGGTTACACTTAAATTTATTGAAGGATGAAAAAATAGTTTAAAAGAAAGGTAAAAATGTGTACTTACTGCTTTGAGGGTTGTTTGGAGGACTTTAGCAAAGTTTGGAGAAGTTTAAAATTTCTTTGGGTTGATAGATCACTCCACAACCTTCTCTGGTAGGTGCACAATGCCACTGGTAAGCGCACGACGCCTCTGCAAATGTGCAACACCAAGCTACAGGCGCGCAACGCCAGTGAAAACTGCATTGAATATTTAGGGAAAGGGTGTAGTGCCAAAGTCCAGGCACAAATCACTGGTGCAAACATGTAGCGCCAAGGGTTGAATGCGCAATGCCAAGGAACTTGACCCAAATTCGCTCAAAAACTCTGAAAATTTTCTTTTGCTCAGTGCTCCTGATGTTTTGAAGGAAAAAATGACTCATTTGAAGTGCTTTATGGGCTTTTATAGGCATGTGGATTTAATTTAACTTGTAAAACCCACTTTCTAATGTTTTAGAAGTCTTCTTCCTTTATATCACTAATACTCTTTGACACTTTTTGCTGTGTAGGCTTGATGAAGTCATGGAGTTGGCTTTTCATTTGCTCATTAAGGCTTGAAATAATGGATTTGATAGCTTTGGGATTTAATTATTACATATAGTAGCATAAAATTACATTATAAAAAATAAAATAAATTACATACGTGACTTTTTTTATCAAAATGACATTTTGATAAAAAGTCTTGAAACTGAAAATTGAAAATACAATCTCTTAAAACATCACGAAACCATAACGATGATCTTGTTTAAACCTTCTTATATTTGTGTGTTGACCTCATCAAAATGAAGGAAATACCTTAATAAATGAAAAACCCTAATGACCTAATGAGACTGCTTTTGACCTAATTTTGAATGAAATTTTGACTTAAAAACTTTCAAGTGAAAAGAGAATTTCAAAGTTTTTTTTATGCTCAAAGGGACATGGAAATGAGTCAGCAATATGAATCTTGGAGGGAGAAAATTTTATTTGAAAAGTACAACCACCAGCGGAGAAAATTTATTTCATGACCTAACAGAATGATAAAAAGATTATTCGGTATGAGACACCTAAGATGCACATGAAAATGTGTTTTGATCCCTAGTGGAAGTATGCAAATACTGACACTAAAAAAGGGAATCAGAAGGAAATGCCCACTCTAGTCAGCATTTCTAAGTCTAAGAGAAAAAATGTGCATGATCCTGAAGTAGAGAGGAGGTGAAAATTTAGAGCAGATCCTATCGTTAATAAAGGGTCCATTGAAGAAGAAAAGAGGAGAAATGAGTTTGAGGAACCAATAAAGAAGCAACAAGAAGAAGAAAAAAGACAAGAGTAAGAGAAAAAACAAGAAGAGGAGCAGAAGGAAAAAGAAGAACATGAACAAAACTTAAAGAGAAGATATGTAGAGAAGACAAGAAGAGTTAAGAAAGAAAGAAGAAGAGGAAACTAAAAATAATAAGAAAGAGGAAATATCATAGAATAAATGAGAAGATGAAGAATGATAGAAGCAATGAAAGTAAACATTGATTTCCTGATGAAAAGAAATGAGAAATTGATAAAGGACTTAGCTTCTGCAAAGCAATGGATTGATCATCTCCTCACCGACAATAAAGTACTTTATTCTACTAGTTGTAACAAGAGGGAGCTACAAGAAACGATATTTGAGGAAATTCAGTCATTGGGAGACGCAATGCAACAATTATATAAGGAAATGATCTCCTTTAATAAGGTGGTAGTTCCCTTGCATGCGATGTAGAAGCATTCACCAGAGAATGTAAAGGTTTTAAAGACAACTTATGAAACCATTGATGAAATCCAAGAATAGGGCACTAAGTATAGAAACACAGCATCACAGTTGGTCAAAAAGACAAGAAAATATGTTGAGTTGGAAAGTGCCAAAGTCAAGATTCTTATACATGGTAATAAGTATTTCAACACTTATGTTGCCAACAACATATCTGCCTATTCATGACTATATCATGGCTTGGAATCCTTGGTAAGAGTGAACATGGTACCTTATTTCAGACATTTTATGGAAACAAAGGGAAAAAATGTTATCAAGAAAGATATTGAAGAATTCTTGAGAAACTTGAGACATGTTACCACTAAGGAAGATTTAGAAATTACAAGAGATAATATTCTACAACTTGTTACAGGACTTCACAAGTTTAATATGAAGTTGTGCTTATTGTGGAACAACATTTGGATTGGTTCCACAATCATTTATCTAGATCCAATGGAGGAAAGAGTTATATATAATCTAGATCTTCCATCAAAGGTTGAAAATCTAGAAGCACGGTACAAGGCTTGGTACCAATAGGTCACATTTTAACTATTTTAACTATTTGAAAATCTAGAAGCATAACCATGATGTATTAGTTTTATATTATTAGGCTATAGACACATTTTTTCTTATGAAATTTTGTATTTTGAAAATAATAAGAAATATAAATGCAAGTGGAATTCAAAGAGTCACATAGGGAATATGAAGAGTTATTAGGTGGAATAAGGACAAAAGAATCCCAATAGTCATGAGGGAGCTCAAAGGTCACAAGAGAAGGTGAAAGGTCACCTCATTTGTTAAAAATAAACCCTCATAACTCAAGCAAAGGGCTTGGAATATAGGATTTGTAGCCTTGGAATATATAGCTTAGCATAGGAGCTAATACCATAATTTGGAGAAGCATGTGGTAGCTTCATGTTCCACTATTGGGGCTAGTATCGTATCATTGTATTGTGTAATTGTAACTTTCACTTAATTATCAGAATTTATTGGAGCCACCACACTTTCATGCATGTATCCTGGATATTGTAAGACTATTCTTTAAATGTTTATCATATATGTTGTTTCTTAAATGCTAAGGTATCTGAACTATTTTTTTGCCTTTCGTATATATGTTATTGAACAGGTGTTTTATTTGGTTTCATGATCATTATTATCTTGTGAATTATTTCACATGCTAACTAATGATTCTTTCATATGTGTGTGTGTCTCTTTTATGAGACTACTACTACTTTTATTTTAGAGGATCACTCCCTTTTCCCCTTACGTGAAAGGTTATATTATGCATTACAATTGATATTCGACAAAGTTTACTCACATGCTATCCCCAAAGTGATGTGTATGCCTTCTTATGTTGTTTTTTTCAACTAAGGCATATCTCTAAGATCACAATTGTGGAAATTGGCCTTATTTCTCGGTTGGGGTTCCTACTCCAAATGATGTGAGTTCTGATTGGGAATTAATATCAAGGAGACCCTCTCCTTATTGCCGGAATCCAGTACAGTCAACGGGATATTGGCACTAGAAGGAGGGAAAATTTTCAATTTGATCTCATGAAGTCTAGTTTCAATCTTCCATCTTGAATGGCTTCCTCCCAAATCATAATCCTGGGATGTTTTTATAAGATTGCAAAAATGAAATTTCCCACGTGAATAATTCATAACTTGTCAAATTTAAAGTTTAATGGTGAGGATGAAATAACCATTATTGAGCACACCCTTCACTTTCTTGAATTTTGTGATTCTTTTGAAGTTAATTGTGAGTATGTTGCTTAAGGTTTATTCATTATCAATCTCAAAGGTCGTGTTAAACAATGGTGTTTTACATTTCCAACTGCTTACATTCATTCTTTCAAAGAACTTGTCATGGAGCTTCATAAACCTTTTGATAGGTATGATCATCAGAATGTATACAAGAAGATTATCTATATTAGAATGAAATTTTATAAAAATTTAGAAGATTTTCTTGATCACTTTATTCAATTTTGTTATGAGTTTTCTAAGGAATACATAGATTGGGATTTTATGAATGAAAAGCTTCAATATCTAGTGTAGATTTATTTTTAACCCCTTGCATATGAATATCTTACAAGTCCTCCTGCTTTTCTTGGTCATGGAGAACTTAAAGTTTCAAGGGAAGAATATAATGTTTCTTGTGTTATTCTCCCTCTCTTATTTATTTATCAAATTAAGCAGTCCAATGTACCAATGTTGAATATAGAGAACTTGAAGATCATATTGTTGATACATTTGTCGCATCTCCATATTACCCTCATAATCAATATTTGAATCTATTTTTCATAAATATTGAATCTGATTTGATTGATGACATAGCTTATTCAAGATACACCTCTTGTCCTCCAATAACCTTTTCTTATGATCCTTTTTTTCTTGATCCACCCTATCAACCTATTCTATCATTTTATCTTGATTTTCATGGTGAACAAGTACAAGATGATGATATTGTTCAAGTAGATAAACAAGAGGCTCATGGTATCTCTTATGATGATTATGTCTGGGCTTTAGATTTTGAACATTAATTTGTCACTATGGATGAATGTTTGTTTGATTATTCATTCCTTTCTTCTCCATTAACATACTATTGAACATTTACTGATATATTTAATGAATCTACTACATCAGTTGTTTCTTTGAATGATTTTAATCTTCTTAATCATAGTAAAGAATGGTGTGGTGTTTATTTTAAATAAAGGGTGGAATCCACCATTAATAATATGTCTCATTCCTCATGTTTGATATGTGAAGAATTAGAGTTTATAACTCCCTGTGCACAGTTTCATCCTTCATTTGATTCATCCAACCATTAAGAGTCCCTGGAATTGAATGTGAAATTTGATCTAGTTAGTGGCATTCTTAATGTGTTCATTCACACATCTAGTGATGGTTTCACATATTAATCAATTAATATTTCCAATCCACTAGTATTCAATGATTCGCCGTTCAAAATTTTGGAAAATTTCCAAAAAATCAAGGAACTTCATCTGTCATTGACGGTTATGTTAGGATCTATCAATCTGGGAAAGATTTTTGAACAAGGTCAGATCAAAATCCTTTCATGAGATAATATTCATGATTATACTAGACATGTTGAAAATATACATTTTTTTAATTTTCAAGATTATTCACGTAGTTGCATTTCAAATCATGATATGATTGTCGAAATTTTAGAAGAATCTTACTTGGAAACCTCTTTCACCTGTAATAAGCTTCAATCTTTCTTGATGTTTTCCAAAATTGAAGGTATGAAAGAATGTGCTTACACAAGAAGCTGTCAATATTTGTGTAACCATAATGGCACAATGGTATATTTTTTAGCTCAAGCTTTCTTGTCATACTTCTATGTTACTATTTTTGGCCTTCGAGTCTTGGAGCAAGTCCTATCGGTTATATTGTGCTTAACAATGTTCCTTACTGGTCGTATCGTTTCCTTTGTAGGTCAGGAAATTCTTCTATGGTTACATTGGAAATTTCATTTTATGTAATCCTAAACTCCCTCTTGTCAGTTTAAGAGTAGGTTTAGTCTAGTTTTGTCTTTGTTTTATTTTGATTTTCATTTCTTTCATTTTATTTTTTCTTCCACACTTTTATTTTGAGTTTGTTTGTAATAAGCTTTGTGCAAAAGTTGTTTTGTTGGCTTTGAAGAGGTGTGGCTAAAGTTAAAGAGGACACTATAAAAATTGTCAACGTGTAGTAAACTGTTGATCCCCTTCTTTTTTAGGGCCTTGTATCTTTAGCAATCCATGATACTTAGATGGAAAATATGTTTCTTTCTCAATAAAAGCCTTAGTAAATCTAAAATACTCATATCTATAATAGGATATTCTTACTTGAGTCATCCTTTTATATATTTGGTTGGTTTTAACATGTCAACTTAGTCAAGTAGATAAGGGAAAGGAGGAAATTTAAGTGAGTTAACTTTCTTTAGAGGTATACACTTAAGATTGTATGTAAAACAAGGAACAAACTCTCTTGCTCATTAAATAAGTTAGGAGATCTCTTCTTCCTGTGGTGATGTAAACACCAATAAAACGCCAATGTGCTTATTGAATATAAACAATGGGTGAAACAAGAGAAAGGATTCCTATGCAGAGAGATGAAGCAATCAACTTCGTCGGGGTACGAAATAGGCTTGCTAGCAGCAAAGCAATAATTGTGATTCCTTGAAGTGACTTTGTCGTGGTACTGAACAAGCCTGCTGGTAGTGGAGCAGCACCAAAGATGATATTAAAAATATGAAATCTTATACTCGTGCCTTTACATACTCCTAACACCAAATTGAAACAACTGAAGTTTGAATAGTTCTATGAAAGTGTTAATCTAAGAAAAGGAAGAGGAGAGACTACATCTGTAATCGAGATTAGTAAAGAAAATACAGTGATCTTTGGTTTGAAACAATACTTCCTGAAGCTATAATCAGTGTGCAAAGTTAAAACCAAACAAAGAAGCTAGAGTACTACCAGTTTGTCATTAAGTGTTTTAGTTGCTACAAACTCCCTCCAAACTTTTCACCTTGCTTTGATTTTGGAGCCTCCCTTTAGTCATATGTACTGTTTTTTTAACCTATTAAGGCCACTCTTGGTCTTATTTTTCTAAATGTCAAGTTTTCTTCTATGAATACTAAGTGTCACAACCTCTCACTCTTTCTATGTTACTAAATGAATTTTAATCAATTCTCATTAATTAAACCCTAATAAATTTTCAACTATTAAATTTTAAATTTCATATTAATTAATTCCTAATAAATTTTAAACTCTAAAATCTTATTAAATTTATAATATCCCTAAAATAATAATTAATGTCTAAAATTGATTCAAAGTCTAAATTTTTATTTAACTTCTAGAGTAACCAAATTTGCTAAATTCTAACCTAAGATAGTGAAATTAAATTATAAATATAAGAGAAAAAATTAATTAACTCTAATATGATAGTTTTTAAATAATATACCTAAATATATGTTACTAAATGAATTTAATCAATTCTCATTAATCAAACCATAATAAATGTTAAATCTAATTTTATTTTATTTTATTTATTAGGAATTTATTAGGAATTAATGAATATGAGAAAAAAAATAGAATTAACATTTATTATGGTTTGATTAATGAGAATTGATTAAATTCATTTAATAACATAGATTTAGGTATATTATTTAAAAACTATCATATTAGTGTTAGTTAACTTTTTCTCTTACATTTATAATTTAATTTCACTATCTTAGGTTAGAATTTAGCAAATTTGGTTACTCTAGAAATTAAATAAAAATTTAGACTTTGAATTGAATTTTAGACATTAATTATTATTTTAGGGATATTATAAATTTAATAAGGTTTTAGAGTTTAAAATTGATTAGGAATTAATTAATACGAAATTTAAAATTTAAAAGTTGGAAATTTATTAGGGTTTAATCAATGAGAAATGATTAAAATTCATTTAGTAGCATATATTTAGGTATATTTTTAAGATTAAAAATCATGTCATATTAGTGTTATTTAATATTTCCCTTACATTAATATTACTTAGACATTGAAATTATTTTTAGACATAAAAAATATTAAATTTATAATAAATTATAATTTATTTTAGGGATATTATTTTAGAATTAGAATTAATTCAATTAATAATATAGATGACTAAAAATAAAAATTTAATTATTATTATTTTTTAAAATATTTATTAAAACTTTTTAAATAGTTATCATTTAAAATGACATTATAATAATAAGCTTAAAAGAAAAAGAAATTAATTTTAGTTAAAAAATTTAATTAAAAAAAATTAGCATAATTTATTGTCGGCTCCTCTAATCATCATCATTAGACTTCACTATTTATACCTTGACCTCTTGTGACCTTCTTTCATTCTTCATTCATTTCTTGTCCTGACGATGGATCCTCGTTGGGATTCGAAACATTGACAATTATTTTATGATACCGTGGATAATCCAATTTCTACAAATAACAACAGCCACAAAGGTTTGAGAACCATCATTATTTAGTTATTATTCCTTGTTAGACTTGGCTAAATCACCTATGAAGAATTAAACAAATCATTATTTGTTTATTATTCTTTAACCACATTCTTGAAATGATAAATAAATAATTTATTTTTTATTATTTCTAAATAAAGGTATTTAACCAATTTAAATACCTTTTCCCTCCAACAAAACATAATAAAATATTCCAAGCAGTTAGATCTAGATCTTGGTTAATAATATTTTATTATTCACCATTATCTAGGATAACTCAATATTTTGTTATAAATAGGAGGGTTTTTCCATTTATTCTTCACTTTGATCTTTTTCATTGTCGAAATTTGATCCTTTTCATTGTCTCAGTTTGAGTATTATCATTGTTGCTACTATTTTCTTTTGCCTCTTGAGCTCCCACTTGAGTTGAACATACATTTTGCGTTTTTTGCACAATTGAGAGAGAGAAACTTCTGGAACTGAAGCATTGCGGATAAATAAGAACCCATCCCATTGAGGGGGACTGGTAACATCTATTTGTTCCCTTCACCAGGTCTAATAATATATGAAAAAATTCTTTAAATCTTGTCTTGTATGTTGAATGCATGGAGCAATTACTATTTCTTTTCACTGTTTAACTACTTTTACAACATAGATCTGGTTTTTTGCAGCATTTGTTCTAACTATTCCTTGCAAATCTAAAAAGTTAAGCATCCATTTCTAATTTTAGGGTTGTTTGTCACACATAGCTAAAGTAATCTATTTTCGTACACTTGCATTAAGAATTTACGCTAACAAGTGGTGACTCCTCTACTATAATTCAGATTCTTGCATAACCATCAAATTTAGAAAAAAGGGTTTTTATTCAGTTGTTTTCGGTCTCTTGATGTTTTTTTTTAACTTTTATGAACTAATTCAGTCAAAATTCTAACGTTCAGATGTTTTCTGGTGTTTTCCCCAGGCAACATGTATCAACCATGCTAGAGACGGTAAATTTTCCACAACCTGCCATTCAAGAACCAAGGAGAAAAAAATCGTACTTTAAGCTCAAATAGTGTGAATTCCCTCTGAACGCGCACTTTTTTGTCGATAAACTACGATTTCACCTATCCACAGGTCAGAAACTGTGATCTGGAATCTTTTCCTGAATTTTTCTGCAACTTTCAAGGTTTGTCGACGACACTGTTTTGGGTTTTCTAACCTCTGTCTCAGCTTGCCTTAGGAATGGATATGCTTAGTTTTTCTCCTTGAGTAGAACCAAGCCCCCTAAGGTTTCAATAAATTTCCACCTTTTTAGGAGGGGTTAAGCTGAGTGGGTAGTCTAAGATTTGCAACGCTTTCAACCATTGTTTTAGGGTCTGATCCATTCCTTTTACAGATCCTTTCTGATAGGTTATTGTTACATCCAAAATTATCTCTTGAGTTTTGTTTGGTCTTTGCCTTAGGGTCTCTTTGTTTTCCCTATGCATTTTCACCTTTAACCTTATCTATTGCAACAATTTTCCCCTATGGTTTCTTGTTTTTTTTTGCAAAATTTCTAGTAGTACAGAGTCATTATATGCCTGTCCCTTCAACATTAGATCTCTTGGCCATATTTAGTGTGTTTTGAGTCAATTTAGCCCACCTTTTAGTCTGGATGTTTGGGAGCCCTCTTTTGGGTTGAATTTATGCATCATTAGTTGTTTATTTTACTATCATTTCAATTTTATTTACATTACTTCAAAAAAATTTCTTTTTCTTTAAATAACCATCTGGGCTTAGTTAAAATTAACACATGGCTTGCACACATTCACACCTAAAGCAAAGAGCTCTTAGTTTACACCATTAAGAAAATACATAAACATCACAATTAATCAATCTGCCTCACATATCCTTTGTTTATCTCTATTCAATATTTTCGTGAAATTTGTGACTTGCCATCTTTGCACCCCCAAGGTGTTTATCACAGAGAATCCAAGGTATTCACCCTTATTTTATGTTAAGAAATATTACTCCACCCCGTAGGGTCGGAGTTAGTCCTCCTCCAAGTCCCCATACTGGCTCTAATTCTGGTTCATCAAGTTCTTCCTCTGATTTTGACCCTCGCTCTCCTCAACCTCATACTGTCACTATGTCAGGATCCAATGCAGGTGCAGTTCCTCAAGCCGGTGGTGGCCCTGGCCCTAATGCTGGAGTCACTACTAGTGGAACCACTACTGGAATTGTCCTGACTACTCTGCTACCTTTTATGGTGGTTTTAAGCCTTCCCGATTGTTGCTAGTTAATTAATGACCCCATACTCCACGATGCAGTTTGGCTAGCTATGCCAACTAAGATTCCTTCTGACATTCCTAAGTTTAAAGGAAAAATTGGAGAGGACCCCACCAATCATGTCCTCTCCTTTCATATGTGGTGTTCGTCTAATTCCATCGTCGATGACTCTATTTGCCTTCAATTATTCCAACGTATGCTCACAGGAGAGGCGAAAAAGTGGTATGTTGAACAAATTGCTTTATCTCATACAACTTTTGTTACTCTTTCTAAATCATTTCTGTCATATTTACGGTTACCCCTACAATATGATACCGGTAGTGAGTTGTTGACCGCATTATGTCAATATTCTGTCACTTTCCTTTCTGACCATGTCCAAGAATGGCATAGAAGAAGGAGCTTGTGTAGAGCTCATACATTCGATGATCATGTCTATATGGATTAGTTTCTTCAATTACTCTTAGCCCCCATTGGTAAATATGTCGCATCTCATTTTCCTTAATTAGAGGAAGAAGATCTCTAGGTCACATTAAAATATGAATTGATCTGCGCTTAGTCTGGTTATGTTTATACCGTTTTACCACATCTTCCTAGACTCGGTGATGCCAATGCAACGGTGGCATCTCTTGTTATCAACGATATTGTTTTATCTCACTCACATCCATATGATCCTCCTCACATGAGT
The DNA here is from genome assembly GCA_034641835.2 of Pinus albicaulis. Classification (NCBI taxonomy): domain Eukaryota; kingdom Viridiplantae; phylum Streptophyta; class Pinopsida; order Pinales; family Pinaceae; genus Pinus; species Pinus albicaulis. Next base: position 1,523,335,997 of record CM076575.1, on the reverse strand, counting down.
TATGGTTATCTCCAGGGGCTGACTAGTTCCTCCAACACCTATCCCCCTCCAGGAAAATTGTATCCTGGTTAAAGCACGCCTTATGAATTTTCCCAACCACATCAGTCAATGCCAGGGCCAACTGTTTCGCAACCTGTTTACGAAAATTTTGCCCCATCTCCTTTCTATCATTATGCACATCCTGACGCTCTAGCCCCTATTGCATCAGTGGCCCCACCTCCCATGCCTTCTCAAGATCTGCCACAACAGCCACCACCTCCACAAGGGAAAGTGTATGTTGAGTAGAGAGTGACTAATCCCCATAATTTGAAGAAAATGAATAAAGAGAAAGGAAACCAGAATCAACAAGTGCAACGTAAGGAATTTCACCAAGGTAATCAAATGAACACACCCCAGGGGAACTAGCCTATCACCACAAACCAACAACAGAGCAATCAACCCAAGCAAAAAAATACCTTTCGTGTGAAAAAAAATTGTTCATGTTATGGTGTTCATGTCCATTATACTCATGATTCTCCCCTTTTACCCCAAATTCACCAATTGTGGGAAGCCCAAGCAGTGTCCATAGGACAGCAACCCACCGCGTTTCTTCCTCCAAATACTCCGCCAACTCAACTGATTATGTTCACTAATCCTTTCCCTTAGAAAGGATATGTTGCTGCCCAACCACGTCAAGGTCAGACTACCCCTCAACCCATGGAATCTGGTACCCCTGATTACTAGATTCTCATGATGAATTCTGAAGAGGTCAATACCACTGATGTCAACCTTCAGACCTGATCATGCCAATATGACAAGCAACCTGCTACGTTTGCAATCGAGTCCCAAAACAAAGTACCCAAAGAGTCCATTTCGACACCAAATGTTCCCTTACAGATCCCTTAACCTAAGGCATGGGTCATTCTCAAGATCCCAAAAGGGTCATTACGTCGAAATGTTGCTTCTCCCAAAGCCACGCACACCTACAACATAGTATATGAATTGGCGCAGTCTCTTACCACCATGTCAATGCTCGAATTTCTCTAGACGTGCCCATCACAATGAAAAGATATCCTATATTCTTTTGGTGTTCTAGATCCTTCAGATGATCATTTGATCATGTTTTATGTTGACAAATAAGAACACCCCCCTTTACCTTCATCCATTACCTTCCAAATACCAGTCAAGATCCATAAAGCCCATCTTCAGAGATGTATCATTGACGTGGGTGAATCCACTTGTGTGATGTCTGCCTATGTTTGGAAGAAACTCAGATCCCATGATCTATCCCAATCCACCATTACTTTACATGCTTGGGATGGTCACCCTTCTTATCCCCTTAGAAGGTTACAAAATTGTCCAGTAACACTTGTGGAAAATACTGTTTTTATTGACATAGAATTCATTGATGCCCCCTTGGATTATAATATCCTCTTTGATTGTAGCTACATCTATGTGATGTCAGTTGTCACATTTGTGGTAAATCGTAAGATGTGATTCCCACATAATTAAAATATCATCACCATGATCAATTGACATATTACGAACCAAAGTCTCAAAACTCTCCTGAATCCATTATATCTTCAGTTTCCAATAACCAATCAGTTGCACCTCTCACCATTGTTTCACCAGGAGTCTATAAATATTCCACCTTACTTTGTTCATTCCATGGTTCCCCCCCTCTTATCATTGAGCCCAAATCCTTGAGTGTTTACATTTTGCAAGCGTCTCAGGATAGCCAAAAGCGGCCCAGTATGACTAGCCAAGAGCCAACACCTTGGTAACCTGCTGTTTTTCACTTGACACAACCTTCAAGATCATCTCTTCAAAGAGATTCTCCTTCTACTAGTGTCTCTACCAATTTTTTTCAACCAGGAACGGTCCCCCAAGCTTTAACCATTTGGGAGGCATTCTGCCAGGCCATTACCCTTTCGGTCAAATACCATTTTTAGTTCCCCCCCTCTAGAGTCTTTTTGGTGCCTACTATGGCTACATTGAGTCTACCAAATTTAACCCTAGGGTCCCAGTCTCGTACATTGATACCCCAACAAACACTCCAACTGGTCAACTTAAACGATATACCGCTTTGATCACAGTTCAACTGGTCGCCATGACCCCTCCCTTTTCTTCAGTGCCATAACCACCTCAACAGGAACCTTCTCTTGTTGCAAAAGCTTCTGGTCTGAGGGGAAAAGCCAAAAATAAGGAACCTGAGGACAAGGCTCCCCAAATAACTCCAGCTCCACCTAAGCCTTCAAAGTTGACACCTCCCTGCACTTTGTGTGATGTTTTTGGGCATGCCACCCATAACATCCCTGAAATTCCTCGTCTCAAATCTGTGGCCAACGAAACATTTCCTGAATATGATATCCTAAAAGGTCCATGTTACCTTACCTGATTCAGCTAAGAAACTAAAATTGTTGTGCATAAACTACCCTTATACTTTGTGCAATATTTATGCCCACTATTCTCATCATTTTCCCCATCTCAATGAATTCTGTGATACCCTTGAGGAAATTCATGAAATAGAGGCCGCTCATAGTGGATCACGTACTCTACTTGTGAGTTCTGCTTCACCAAAACCATAGGACAGTTCTTCACCCATTGTGATACCTCCCACAATCTCGATATGTCAAACTCTTTGGTCGCAATTATCTATCTATCATCATCTATGAGATCCATGGAGGAAGACCCATCTAGGGCCTCCCATTATGTTTTGGTCAAACCTCCATCGTCAAACACCATAGTTTCAACATCAGTATATGTTTCATTTACTAGCTCTTCATCTACCCTTCATATTGATGTGCATGTTAACCATATTTCTCATGAATATGCACCAAGTAGCCCCACCGCATCAAGTGGTCTCCTTCCGCCAGTCCTCCCATCTTCCATTCCTATAAAGACATTATGGAAGCCATGAACACCCCCTATTTTCCCTAGGATGATATGCACCATCGTGCATATTTTTTTCTGCAACAGACCCATGACCAACATGTTTTGGATTCTAAAGACTTCATCCATAAAGAGGTCAATTAGTTTTATTACCCCTTGCATCGAACCCATGAAATCGATCTACATCCATTGTGTGGCCATTACATTGCCACCGTATACTTGGGAAAGGGGGCATACGTTCTAGAGGATTTCAAAGGCTAACTCCTTCTTAACCATCGAAATGCACTCTACCTCAAGAAATTTTACTCATAACATCTCCCATTGACATGCGTGTATTTATTTCTGTTATGCATTTAGGTAGCTTGCATTGTCCTCATCATCTCAATTTTTTGTCTTCTAGCACCTTTCAGATGGATCCATCATCCACACCATATATCACCCATGTCGATGGTGCAAGTCGCTTCTCCTAGAATCTAGCCTTGATATCCTAGGCCATTTTTACCCCCTTGCATTCGTAAGTCCTCTCCAACGACATATGCATTGGACCTACCACCAATAATCAAGTCAAATATTATGCAATGATAGGTTTGTTAGTCTGATCATCGCATCCTTCATCTTCATGTTTGTTTAGATTCCTTGCTACTCTCATGGAATTGAATGGCATGTATTGTGCGAATAAACATGTCCTTTTTAGAAAATATTTACGAGTGAAGCTCTTAGTGTGTGAATTCGAATCCATTTCATTAAGTCATGTACCTAGAGCCCCAAATCACTATGTAGATAGAATTTCAAACAATAATGTATATTTTCACTTATCACATGAATTTAACATAAACCATTAATAAAATAAATGACAAATCATATACTCTTCATATATAAAAATATGCATATCCATATTATGTATTGAGAAAATAATAAATGTTTGGAGTCCACTACTCTAAATACATCCCACATGCCATTAACATGTTACAAAAATTAAAATGGGGGGCACCACATGCCCGTATCTCTAATCACTATCTGAAGGGTCCCAACCCAATGGCTCTAATTTACTATCTCGCAGATATCGAACTTCTTGCCCGACCATCGTCATGCACCGCATAACCCCTCGCCACTCTAAGGGTAGCCCTATACATCCGTTGATGTACTGGTTCTCAAGATCATGCCACCCATGCTATGATGCACTAGACAACAATAGATCACACCTATGATGGAAATCCTCCAGCGGAGACTCATATTCAGGTCTCTGGTCTGCTCTCGCTCCACTAGATCCCATAGCCCCTGGTGCCGTGGATCATCCCACATACCCTGCTGGCTTCACCGGTGCTATATATGCATACCAAAAGTTACAAATCAGTACCACACACATATTATAAAAAATTTAAATGCACCATAATATATAAGAACTTTCACTTACCATCTCGTCCCCATGCTCAACTAGGTGAAAGTGGAAAGTCAGGGTCTCCCTGAAATTTCATACCACTATATGAATAGTCATCTATATACACCCATCTGACTCCCCCTCCTCCTCCTCTCCGCAACAGCTCACCCCAGTGGTGCATATTTGGCTCCTATGGGATTGCACCACAAATCTACACATGAGGTCGGATTGTGGGAATCTTCTCAAAGAAGAACGAGCACAATACCATACCAAAAGTACAATTGTGGTTCAAATTCTGCTTGCATAGCGATTGCTATCATTTCACCAACGATAGAATCATATGGGCCCAACCATAATAGCTCCCCCTTAAAACACTCTCTACCAACATCATCTACCCCCCAACAATGTGATGGAATGTCTGGTTTCTAAAGATCTACAATACAGCTATGATGATAGCCCATGTCTTTAGCCTCTCTAGATCATTGATCAGAATGGTCATGCCCTTAGCACAAGCATCCAGTCTACAATGGTACTCCACAAAATCTGAAATGTTCCTCCCATGAGGCAACACCAGATGTATGTTTCCCAACACCCCTAGTGGAGGGAGTCCGGTCAAAAAATAGATGTCCTGGATAGAAACCTCAATCCAGTGCCCATGCACTATAAAGGCCTCCTTGTCTGGATCCAATTAGCTCATGATCCTATATAACAAGGACTCACCGACCCTCATCAGTGGGTTCTTAACTAACTTGAGCACCCCATACCAAACAAGAACTCCCCGTACCACCTGATTCTCTTGAATCTCGACACAGAGGGCATCCAAGTCTCTCTCATACTATTTGATCTTCAAATATGCCATACGTGCACAACATAATCATGTTTTTTAGCAAAGAATAGGAAAACTGTATCACAAATATGCTGACCCTGACACTCAGCTAACCAACCAACAAAAACCCACCTCCAGCTCCAAATTGAATTTTTTCTACCCTAGAACTGTGATCTTGCAGTTTTCCCACTGAATACTACAATCCATATCACATTTTAGGGTTAGAATAATGCGATTCAGTTGCAAGGATGGGTAGGGATTCCCACTGAGCCTTGAGAACCTAATATGAACAATTACATTGATTAAAATGTAGAGTAAGGTTAGGGAAACTACCTATCACTAACGGATCTTGATTCCAATGGTTGATTTGTCCACTAAGATTGCCGAAAGATTTAGGGCCTTCTCCTCCTCTCCAAATTCACCACAACTCACTTATCAAATGAATTAAATTGGAGGTAAATCACCCTTTTAAAGGAAAAACCCTAAATTTTCCTTCACCAATTGCGACCAAACTCTATCTTGGTTTGATGAACCGTCAGCACTATTGGAAATATCTCACTGAGCACTATAATGGGTCTTTTTTTTTGGTAATTTGACACTTCACCAAGAAGCCATTTTTCCAAAATGGGTCACTTTTCTGCCTCTTAAAATAATTTTTTTCAGATGCGTTTCTTTTACTTGAAGCACCATTTTTCTTTGACTTAGTTGTTTCTCATCCGCTTGGCCTCAACTCATTATTGAATGATTCAGATTCATGTAATTGATGGTTCAGTGATCCATGAGATTGTACCAGTGATTCTTGGGTGTGTGTGAGATGTTTTAGACCTCATGAGGGGATAACCCTTCAGGTAGCACCCCACATGCCCGAATGACCTCAAATTATGCTACAAACTCATATGCAGCTCCATATATTTGATGGGTTTAGTTTTAGCCACTTGCAATGCTCATAGCATGCATATATCATTTAGATGATCCAGTCATATTTTCAGATCCCTTTCCTATTCAGCAGGGCTTCTTTGGTTGTTATTATGTCTCATGTACTCAGATATTATTGTATTATTTCCTGGCTTATATTTCTCCTGGTGCAGTATGTATGTGGGATCCATTATATTTTTTTTCTGGCCCATTTATGTCGGTATTTTATATACCATTTATCAGGTACTTTATTGCTCAGTCTCGTATTGTTGAGCCCATTATCATTCTTTGCACTTTTTCATCTTAAAGGGCATAGGTATGCCTCTCCCACCTCATTGAGAATAGGTACTCCAACATAAATGGAGACATATCACTTTGTAGGTATCACCCCCTCAGTTATTTTCCTCTCTTGCTTCGCTTCCTCTCTCTCTCTCTCTCTCTCTCTCTCTATGAATCCCCTTCGGTGTCTAGTGATTGTGTTCTTACAACGTACTTCAGTCATACAATTAGCTCCTAACGCTCACACGTTGGGGGGAAATCTATCGTCATAAAAAATATTTCATCTAACCATTTACAATTAGATAGATGAATTATACCATGTAAGACCAATTATACTATGGTAAAATTGCTTTCACTATAAGAAATAACTTAATAAACCATATTTTATTAAGTTATTTCCAGTTTAAACAAGAAACCCCACGAGGAATGATTAAATAAATCCTTATTCATTTGATTTCCCTCTAGGAATAAGTAATTAAACCAATTTTTAAATAATATTCCTGGTCATATTTAACCCAATTATGAGAAATAATTAGATAAATCATTAGTTATCTTATCTTTCTTTAGGAATAATTAATTAAATCATTATTTAGTTATTATTCCTTGGTAAATTTGACTAAATCACCTAGGAATAATTAAAAAAATCATTATTTTCTTATTGTTTTTAACCACATTCTTGAAATGATAAATAAATCATTTATTTGATTATTATTTCTAAATAAAGGTATTTAACTAATTTAAATACCTTTTCCCTCCAAAAAAATATAATAAAATATTCCAAGCAGTTAGATCTAGATCTCGGTTAATAATATTTTATTATTTTCCATTATCGAGGATAAATCAATATTTTGTTATAAATAGGAGGCTTTTTCCATTCATTATTCACTTTGATCCTTTTCATTTTCGGACTTTGATCCTTTTTGTTGTCGTACTTTGATCATTCTCATTGCTACTACTATTTTCTTTTTCCTCTTGAGCTCCCACTTGAGTTGAACATACATTTTGGATTTTCTACACCATCGAGAGAGAGAAACTTCTAGAACTGAAGCGTTGAGGTCAACCAAGAATCTATCCTATTGAGGGTGACTAGTAACATCTATTTTTTCCCTTCACAGGGTGTAATAATATATCAAAAAATTATTTAAATCTTGTCTTGTCTATTGGATACATGGAGCGATTACTATTTATTTTCATTGTTTAACTCCTTTTACTGCATAAATTTGGTTTTTTGCAACATTTTTTCTAACTATTCCTTGCAGATATAAAGAGTTAAGCAACCATTTCTGTTGTTAGGGTTGTTTTTCATACAAAACTAAAGTATGCTCTTTTCATACACTTGCATTAAGAATTTACGCTAACAATGACAGTTAGTCCTTGTTGGAAACAACTATTCAAATTCTAAAGATAAGAATGCACATTTTGTGAAGACGGGCTTAGGAAATCCTTAATGACACTGATTTCATGCCTCGATTTGAGGGATTGCACAGTTCTTTGTGTGGTAGAAAACTGTCGAGCTTCTTTTCAAAGTAAACTACACAACCCATTATGACAAGCAACTACACAATCAGTTGTGGAAGTCAACTGCAAATTTCTTTGTGACAATTAACTGTGCACTCCATTGAGACAACCAAATTTTCAGTCTCTTGTGCCAGTGAACTACGCAATTCCCTGAGTTAGGAAATTTTTCATTCCTTGAAAATAGGAAGTGAACACTTCCCAATGATATCTCATGTGCACTTCTAGATGACATTATGGCACTTGTTTTCAAGTTGTTATCTTACATGTGTCAATTTACTAAGTTTAGCTAATTTCTTTGGGCATGCAGGCTCAAAAACCTTACCCTAACTTCATGAGTTCTAATATATATGAAAATATATCCTAGAGCTCTTTCTCACACTCATATTTGGAGATATATATATTCTCATGAGCACAAGGAGATTTTGCTTTTATTTACTTTTCCTTTCCAGGTAATTTTTTGAACTACCACTTTTTGTTGCTTTCACTTTTGCTTTTGTTGCTTTTTCTTTTGCAAGTGTTGTTTTTTCTTGCTCTTCACAAAAAAATAGTCGTTTTTACTATTGTTAGCTTCTACAAGTATGATTATATTCTTTTATGCTTATTTTCTATTTTTTCTTTTCATTCCATGTCTTTTCACATGACAATAATCATTGTTGTTGAGTATATTAATGCATGCTTGTATTGTTACTTTGGTTATTTTTCTTGCTTGATGTGAATGCTTGTTTGGATGAATCTCAAGATGATCTTAATAGAGGAAAGTTCAACCTAAAAGTGGCCTGCTAAGGAAAAATAATAAAATAATAGTTAAGAATTTTGGAGGGAAAAGAAGAAAACTACTTTTTTTAATCATATTTTTGGCTTATCTCCTTATAGGTTTACTCAAATTTCAAGTGTAGACACTCATTGGATGAAAATCTAAATTCCACATCCAATGAGTACCCATTATGCACATTTTTTAGAGGATACACATTGATAAACATTGAAGATACATTAAAGACATGTGTCGATCACTCCTTTTTAATGTATCTTCATTTTTTTATCAATGTGGTTATTCTCAAAAGTATGCATAATGGGTAAATGTTTGATGTGGAATTTAATTCTACATCAAATGAGTGTCTACACTTGAAATTTGAATAAACCTATAAGGAGATGATACAAAAACATGACTAAAAAAATTATTTTTTCTTCTTTTCCCTCCAAAATATTTGTATGTGCCTCTTTTTAAATTTAAAGGATTGTAGTTGGTTTACATATTATGACATGGATTACATGAAAAATTCATGGGCACTTTTAGGCTGAAATTTACTCTAATGGTAGCCTTCCTCCCTTCAGTTAGAAGATCTCGAACGTTGCCCTATGACAGAGAAATTTGCACAATCTCCAAAACCTTCCTTCCCTCTCCAACTGCACATTGCACAATTCCTGTCAACAAATGATCATCCATTTCCTGTTGTGACTGTGAAATATGAAATCCTAGGCCATAATTTTTCATTATGAAATCCCAGTTAGTAGTGAGGCCCCTCTTGTCCACTTTAACTGCGAATTGTGTAGTTGGGAAGCCCCCCTCCCCCAAAAACTCTACATTTCACAGTCACAATCCTCATTCCCTCTATTCTTATATCTCATATTGTGTAATCCCCTCTCAACAAGTATGTAGTGCACATTTCCTATGATCAGTGAGTTACCCTACCTTCCACATGCTCAATAATTATGCAATCCCCCTCTTGGTGGTTTTATTCTACTTGTGATTGATTGGTATATTAGTCGATATTTTGTAGAATTAAATTTTTATTTCCATCATTTCATCTATTTCACTAGGTATTATATATTGGGATCACATCATTCTTCCATCGTCCAACTACACCATGCCTCCAACTACAAAGAAGGGGCCATCAAAGTAGGTTACCAAAAGAAGTATTGAGGATGCCATGGGCAATACCTTAATAGGAGTGCCCATCTTGTTGGACACTCAATCCTTCTTTGATAAATATTGTATTGTCACATCACTAACTATAAAAGATGTATTTAACACAAAGGATTTCCTGGAGAGTCTTGAAGATAGGGAATTTTATGAGAATATCAAGAAATCATGGTTCCTTAAAGTTGCTTATAGGTATCCTTTGTTACCTTGTACTTATGCTATCAAATGGTTACCACATGGTATATACACCAAGAAAATGGTGCCTAATTGTGTTAGTTGGCAACAACTTTCCTCTTACTAGCTGCGTTACTTTCACTCATTCTATAATTTTCCCAAGCCTGAGTTGAATTCCAAATTTTATGCGGCTTAGGGTTATTTGGACATAAGGTAATTTATTAAGTCATGGTGGCAGAAAAAAACTAAGTTTCGCCAGAAGCCAGATGGTATCTATAGGATCAAGTCTATCAGGAAATTTTATCAGTACCTAATGGCTATGTACTGCAGGATATATGGTTAGAAGAACACTGAATTCTATGATGAAGGTTGGATATTATTGCTTTATCCATTTGTCATAGAAGTAAAAGTATTTAATTGTTCAAGTTTTTTGGTGCAACAGTTAAATATTAATGTGACCAATGTGAAAGAACCACCATAGGGCAAGAAACCATAGTTCTACATGTATTCCTACTTACGAGATGGTATTTGTGCCTGCCATGAGTTCCTGGCTCTAGGATGGAAGTGGACCCCAAGAGAACTCCCTATCAATGTTCATTGAAAATTATTTTCAAAGTACAACTATTGAGGAGTTTATGAAAAGCTTGTGGAACACTTATTCATGGTGTTATATCATATTATATTTGAAGTGGAAGCCACCCGATTAGGACCTTAGAGAAGATCCTTTTCTGTTTAAAATGGTGGTTCCAACTTGTTAAACTTGGTCCAATTACCTTCTCTCCATCTCTGCTACCTTAAAGTATGCCTTTTTATTACCAATAGAGAAGATCTATCAGATCATCCCTCTTGTTGATCTCAAGCAATAAGGTGGTCCTTAAGATGATCAAGGGCTCATCTAAGACACAACTAAGTTCTACCCTTGTATGATGGGGCTTGTATAATGTAGAATTTAAAAACAAATGAAAATTTAATCTAAAATTCAAATGCAACTAATCCTATCCTTAATTGGGAAAGGATATCCCTTTATCAACTAAAGAGCAGTTGGAAAAACTAAATAGGGGAAAAGGATTTTTTATATGCTTGAATCAATTGTATAATTTTCATAAATTAGAGAACTAGTTCAATTAATTAATGAAACATAAACCAAAATAGAAATGTAATTGAATAACAAATATTTACTGCTCAACATATTCCAATTCTCAATAAATTCATATTAATTTTGATCCTATAATTCTACTCAGAGATAGATCCTATGAAACTTCAATAACATAATGTTGAAATGGAACCAAGAAATGGCACCCAAAGGGGGCTTCTGATTTAATTTTCCCTTAACTAAATTGGAAGGGAAATTGTAATTTCATCTCATGAGAACTTGTATTAGTTAACTAAGTTAGAATTACTAAGTTAGATTAGGAAATTCGAGTTGAGGGTTAGAGAGGAGGCATGTAGAGCTATCCCATGATTTGAGGGGGTCCAGTTATAGTTATTTATGAGTTTTAATTAGTTAATTCAATTAATTTATTTAAAATAAGTTTAAATAGTTTTAACAGAGTGATGAGCTAGTGAGAGGTCGAGTGAATTAAATATAATTTAATTCACAAGTAGTGGTCAATAATTTAACTAATAATTCACTATAAATAGTTGTTACATGTCAGTTATAAGGAAGGTCCAATTGAGGCTGAGGTTAAAGGGATGATAACTATCAATTGTATAATTTAAAATTTGTACAAGTGAGTTATAGAGTCGTGTGGAGGCCAAGGATGCATTGAAAAATAAATTCGAAGGAATTTCCTATTTAATAGGGCAAAAATTCATCCAAGAATGCGTGAGCAAGGGAAGTTGAGAAGAGGCTGAGAATTGGTTAAGTATTTGACTTATTTTTCCTAGATCAGAGTGAGACAGTTGGCAGAGTGCAAGAATTTATCTTAGAGAGAAAGCATTATATTGTTTCACGGTATTGAATTTATGAAATATATCAATAGCGGGGTTTTGAGTAATTGCTTTCCCTAGATACATCTTGTGCTATGAAATTGATAATTTAATTCTCTTACTTGTTATGTGATTCTGCGATCATGTTTTTTTTCCATAAATTATAGAAGGATTCAATATATTGTTTTAGTACATTAAAAGATTAGTTTGAATCCATTTATTAGATTTTCTACATGGTATCATAATTCCAGGAATCACAATGAGAATAGAAGAACAAAGTTTTTTTTTATCAGGTTTGAATTTGTAGATTTATTCTTCGGGATCCAGGAGCAGATCAAGATGTCTTTTAATGGTTTGAGACTCGAATATGCACTCAAGGGAAATTATAATTACATTGCATGGAAGGAAATGATGGAGGCAATTCTCGAGGAAACCATACTAAAGGATTTCATAGATAGTGATGTCTCAGAGCTCACAACAACAACTGCTCAACTTCTTGATGCATGGAAGAATAATGTAGCGAAGATGAGAAGGATATGGTTACAGGGAGTTTGAGATCAAATTGTCTCAAGTCTGTATGGGAAGGTGACTCCATATGCAATGTGGAAGGCCTTGAAAAATATGTATCAGAATAGCCGTGACCACATGAAGTTGGCACTGAAAGACAAGTGCAACAAGATCAAAATGGAGAAGGGGGATCTGATCCAAGAATACTTGAAAAAGTTCACTTAGTGTCAAGATGAGCTTGTAAGTGTGGGGATAATTGTTGCCTCAGATGATTTGGTGAGTTTAGCTCTTTTAGGACTTCCCGAGAACTGGTATAGCTACAAGGACCCTGTGAATGGGAGGGAGAAGCTATCGAATTGGGAGTGACTATGGTCTGATCTGGCATAAGAAGAAATTAGGTGGAGCACCAAATATGAATCCTAATTAAATAATAATGATGAGGAAAACTGTGCCTTGGCTAGAAAGGTGAATAAAGGAAAAGGGAAGGCATCCCATTCCAAATCTGAGTTCGAAAAGGTATGCAAGAAGTGAGACTTGTCAAAGGTAAAATGTTTCAACTGTCATGAGAATGAACACTATGCCACAAATTGTCCACAAAATAATAAGAACAAGAAGGCCTCAGGAGGAGCAACAAGTGAAGAATTGGCTTCATAGTTAGAGTTGAACTTCACCCTCATTGCATGCATAGTGCCATCGGTGATGGGATCTGTGTGGTACTTGGATAGTGGATCTTCATTCCATATAACAAGAAACACATAGTTCTTTAGTAAATTAGAGGATAAGGATATCCAGATGCACGTCAAGATGGGTGACAATGGGAGATATAACACTACCAGTGTAGGTAAAGTTACCTTTCAGAGGGAGTGAGGTAATGCACTCATGTTAAAAGTTGTAATGTATGTTCCTGGTTTAAAGAGGAATTTGGTTTATGTTGCTATGTTGGAATATCGTGGCTATGATGTGATCTTTAGTGAAGGAAAGGCATTCCATCATCACAAAGATAGGGGAAAGGTGAAAAATATTTGGTTTCAAGTAAAGAATCTCTACAAAATAGATGTGGAAGAATCTACAAAATTGAGCACTAAAGCAAAGAAGGTGGAGATCCGAGACATCGGTGAGTTATGGCACAAGAGGTTGGACCATCTACACCACAGTGCTTTGAAGATCATGCAATATATTTCTACAGGAATTCCAAAGGGTTCACTTGTGTAGATAGACACATGAAAAGGGTGTGCATTGGGGAAGTATCCCAAACACACCTTTCACGATAAGAAAATTTGAGCCAAGGTGATCCTTCAAAGAGTTCACTCAGACATGTGTGGACCGTTCTCGACAATTTCCACAACAAAGCACACGTATTATGTGATTTTTCAATAAAGTGTTGGATTTTCTTAATGCAAAAGAACTATCATACGTTCTCCAAATTTTATGAGTTCAAGGAACTTGTTGAGAAAGATACGAGAAATAAGGTGAAGGCTCTAAGGAGTAACAATGGTGGAGAATACGTCTCTAAAAAATTCAAGAACTTTTGTGCCTCAAAATAAATTCAAAGAGAATTTATTAGACCTCATAACCCACAAAAAAATGGGGATGCATAGAGAAATAATAAAACCATTGTGGGAGTAGCATGAGATATGTTGCATGATCAGGGCCTACCATTGCATTTGTAGGTGGAATAATGCAATACAATAGTATTTATGAAAAATATAAGTCCTCATTAGATACTTGGGATGAGTACATCAGAGTAATATTTTTCAAGTAAGAGACTCGATGTGTCATATTTTAAAATTTTTGGTTCATATGTTTATTTCCATGTAACCAAATATGCCAAGAAGAAGCTAGAATCAACAACAGAATTGTGGATGTTTTTGGGGTACAATGATACACCTCACATCTATCATTTGTACTTTCTAGGAAACAGGATGAAAATGGTCAGAAGAGATGTGAAATTTCATGAAGACAAAGGAATGTGATTATCCATTGAGAGGGAGATCGAGTTGCATGTAGTTGAGGATCTCTTGGCTCCAAAGGGTGAACCTCAAGATGTGGAGAAACCAAAAGTAGAGGAATAGAGAGTGGAAGAAATGACTCATGCAAAGCCATCTACCAGATATGTAAGGAATCTCACCAAAGAGGATGACAGATTATTTGTAATATTCCCAAAAGGGAAGATTCAACAATACCTGCTAGAATAACGCATTTTTTAGAAGTATGTGCATTGAACTAAATTGTTAGCTCATGGATCCCTTAGATCTGGAGATCTAGCATCTAAATCCAAGAGGAGAGAAAAAACCAATGAAACTAGGTGAGGTAAACAAACATCCCACACCTAGTATGGCTGTAAAACACCCAAGAATGGGGCTGCAGCAATATGCAACAATAATGCAGGAAAATAACGCAGTTTTTTTGAGAAACAATAGGAGACCAATAAGAAGGCTCATCATTCATATATAAAACAATAAATTAGATCCATAATGAGGCCCTACAATTTACAACAGGATACAAAAGACAAGAGTAGAAGAATTTCCTCAAAAGAGGGGTTGAAACACATGTATTGACTAAAAAATGGCTTGACAACGTTATTTTAAAGAGATGCAGTAGCTGTATATTACACTCCAGATATAGAGCAGATATGTGTACAAAATATTAGATATATATCAGATTTGTACACTAGAAGAGCTCCTTTACAAATTCCCCTTGGGGTTTTGAGCAAAACATGAAACACAAAGAGTAGATCTGAGATCTAAAAGTTGTAGATATGCAGTAATTTTCAGAAATTTCTGAATATAAATACAATATAAGTAGATAAAATCTGAATAGAACATTTATCATATGTATAATCCATGGATTACCATAGTGAAGGGCAGAACCCCAACACCAAAAATCTCTCCTCCAAATGTGTGTCAAAACACCCTGCCACTGTACACTTGCAAATAACGCGGTCCTGGAAGGTAAACTACATTGTAGGCTTGATGCCAAGATCTGAAAATGTAGCTCCAAATATCTAATACTCTCTTTCCAAGGGGATAGATGGCTTTCCCACTAAAAGGAGGCACTAGATTGGCCTAGATCTGAGTACAACTAGCCTCCACTTGCTGCAACTTACAATGAAAACCAAACCCTCAACAGGATATGCGTTGTAGTTGGAAGATGAGCTTGGCAAAATGCCTAATAGTGGACAAGATCAGTAAGAATCCTCCAAGAGCTACTCAATGGAAGAGGTGGGATTCCCGATCAGGAACACCCTAGTGATAAACAACACTCTTCTCAGTTGAACCGCAAGAGAATGATATATGTCTAAGAAGACAATATATTCAGAAATATACTCAATCAACAACCTTCTTCTGTTTTCCTCCTCTTCCTTTTATAAGATGAAATTCCTGCCAAACCCTAAACCATCTCAATGATTTAGCTCCTTTCACATGTGTAGCCTCCAACTAAAATTGTGTTGTGCATCTAGGAGATTCACTGTATCTAGACAACGTTGTTGATTTGGTCCTGGTTGACTTGGTCAAGTGATCTAGTCTCTTTCACACCTAAGTGTGCTTATGTAAATAGCCCATATTTAGCTTTGTTCACATGTGGCATAGATTTATTTTACTGTTTAGGATTTTTATTGATCCTCCTTTACAATTTTATTCTTGAAACAAAAATATGAAAAAAAATTGTATATTCCCATTAGCTTGGGCTAATTGGGAATATTATAGTCCTCCCCTCTAAAATGTTACTTGTCCTCAAGCAACTGATAGGATGAGTGCTGCAACACTACTCCTCCTCCATTAGTGACACCATCAATGATCAAGCTTTCCTCACAAGCTAAGTGTTCACCAATCCAAACCTCCATGAATTGTTCCTCCAAAGTCATCATGAGATGTACATAATCCATCCCACAAGGAGTCAAGAACTCAATTGAAACAAACATGGTTGAACCAATTCTCTCTCTAAAACATGTAGCATAAGGTACATAGAGAGTTTCCATCCCATGTGGTACATACAAGCTTCCCATCCTCCCTCCATACAATCCCATAAAAAGTACAACTATATCATCAAGGTATGGAAGAAAACTTACATATATACAAACAGAAATTGGAGCATGAAGAGGTGGGTCATAGTCCCACATATGATACCAGTGCAGTGCATCTCCTGCCTGCATCAGATCAAGGTATGGTAAGTGGTTTCTCCACCACTTACTTGTTGCACATGTCATCTCACCATGGCTGAAAATGTGAGATATGTTTGGTGCCTTTGGGAAGCACCCATCATGAAAGAAAATCTCGCTTCACACAACAAGGGAGTGGCCAAATTCATAAATTTTAGTGGCCCAATGTTTGCCATGAGATTTACATGACAGATCACTCCTCCTTGGAGTCATTGTCTGCATAAACATGGTGAAATAATATGTCAAATCAGAAAATGAAACTTGCTTTACATGATCAGATTTTTCACCAACAATGTCTCTCATACATATGGAGTTGTGCATTGATTTTTCTCCTCTTTGAAAAGAAGGAAGAGATGGTTGAAATGACTCTTGTATAGATTCCCTTGGCTTCCGCAACTCTACATAGCTCATGCATTCTTGAAAATGATATTTAGCTCTCCTCCAAAGACTTTCCATTCAAATAATCTCATGATAGCATTGTAGATCTTCATAGAATAGGTAGGGCTAGAACATAACTCTTTGTAGGCCCTTTGTAGCATCCTTTCCTTGAGCTTGGAGGATATAGGTAAGAAGATCCTATCATGATGACAGATGACTCCCTCATGGACTAGATATCCCTCTTCATGCAGTTGGTCATCAAGCATCATACAAGTGTGAAGATCTTTGGAATAATCCACCAACAGTTGGGATTTCCAATATAGATCTACAGTCCCCAAAAATGATAGTGTTGATGATGCATCAAAATGAATGTCTGTCATGTTTCTGATCTCCTCTTTGACATCTCCTATGCCAAAGGTACATGTAGGAAGGACATACCCTCCCTTCTTCTCCTCCAACAACGCAGAATCAGAAATGAAGGTGGGTGATGATGATGAGAGAAGAAATTCTCTCTCCTTCTTATGCTTGCCCAAACCTTCCAATGCTATAGCTATGTCTCCTAATGCTCCCATCCCTCCAGGATCTAATTTTGGAGCATCAAGTAGTAAGATATCTCTCACCAAAACTGAATCAGGTGGTCTCCCAGGTGGTTTTCCACTAGATAAGAGTGTCCCTTGTGAAAATCTCATGAACATAATAGATGGGACAGTGAGGTCCTTGCTTCCACTGTGCAAATCCATCTCTTCTTTCTGTGTGGAAGTGTTGTGTGAGGGGTAAGTATGCATGCCTTTGATAATTTGAGGTGCACCACTCTTCTTTTCCACCCATTCCATTTGCAAAGCCTCCCAATCAGTGGTGACTTTCCCCAATGTAATCAACCATTGAACACCCAAAATAACATTGGTGTCTGGTATGTCAACTACAAAGAAGTGATCCACCAAAGTGTAGGATCCCATGGTGACTGAAAGTGATGCGACATAATGCATGCATTGAATTTTTCTATCTCCTGGGACCAAAACAGAGAATCCTTTAAAAGTATAAGTGGGCATGGCCCTCCTTTGCACAAGATGGGAATCAATGAAATTGTGGGTAGCCCCACTGTCAATCAATACATAAATCATTTGATTCATGATTGAACCTTCAACTCTTAAGGTCAAGTACTTAGGTACTCCTCTAAAAGATGCAAGAGTTCCTCCAATAGGAACAGATGCTCCATTCCCATCTCCTGATGGTGTTGGATCTTCTTCAACATTGTCAACGCTGTGACCCCTTCTTGGTTCATCATATTCATCTTCTTCAAAATCTAATAAGACCTCTATATAACGTGCTTTACCAGTAGCACATCTATAGCTAGGTACCCATGGTTCTTGGCAAGTGAAGCATAGTTTCTTCTTTCTTAAATCTCTTCAGACTTCAATGTCAAAAGGCTTATTGAATGAGCTCTCCTTTGAAGGAGCATCTTTCTCTTCCTTTCCCTTAGAAGGAAAAGAGGACTTATTCTAAAATTTTTCCTTTGCTTTTGGCAAGGCATCTTGAAGGTCTCTAGCCCTCTCAATGGAATCATGCAAGGTAGTGGGCTTGGTATATTTAACCAACCCATTTAGAGGTTCATCTAAGCCATTGATGAACATGTCTACCCTTCTTGCTACAGACAGATCAGGAACCATAACAGATAATCTCAAAAATTCAGAAATATAAGACTCTGTATTACCTGACTGCTTCAACTTTGCAAGGCTCATGAGAGGTGCTTCTGGATCCTTTCTGTCAGACCCCTCCACTAGTCTTCTAGTGAACTCAAAATAAGTAGTCATATTGGCATGAACCAATGTAGACAAGCCATGGAACCACCAGTTGTGTGCTTCACCTTCAAAGTGCAGTGCTGCAATCTTGATAGCTTCCATCTAAAGGACTTTGTTCAACTGAAAGTAGATATCCAGTTTTTCTACCCATGATTTGGAAGAACAAGTGGATGTCCCATCACACTTGGGTAAAATGAATCTTCCCATAGAGTGATGTTGATCATGATTCTAAGTGAATCCACCATCTCTATGCTGATACCTTGGTATTCTTATTTTCTACTTGAGGTGATAAAACTCTTGAAAACTCAAGTGATCCTTGAATCTCTTATTCTGAGACTCATATTCTTCAAATTAGTCTTCAAGGGATGCTTTCTCTTGAGGCCCTTCATTTTCCACAGCCAAAAAAGTAGGCATGGTAGAGGATTGCGGAGCTTGTGGCTGGTTCACTGGATGATCATTCCAGTGATGAGACATGCTACAGCTTTCTCCAAGATGAAATATCTTAGGAGATTCCTTGATTCTATCCATTCTCATCTCTTTTATCTCTCTAGCAAGATATTGCATGGCTTTCAAAAGGGTTTTTGCAAACTCCTTGCCATCTTCATCACTTCCATATTGAGGGGATTTTCCCTTGTCTTTATCATCATTGGTGTAATAAAATTTCTTTTGTCTTATTTTTAGATAACTATTTTCTCTGTCAGTGAGAGGCTAATATTCTTCTAAAGACTTATTGGCTCTTTAATAAATCAAATCATAGGCTGTGCTAAGATGATTGCTCTGATACCACTGTAATATCCCCAAAAGGGAATATTCTACAATACCTGCTAGAATAACGCATTTTTTAGAAGTATGTGAATTGAAATGAATTTTTAGCTCATGGATCCCTTAGATCTGGAGATCTAGCATCTAAATCCAAGAGGAGAGAAAAATAAAATAAAACTAGGTGAGGTAAACAGACCTCCCACACCTAGTATGGTTGGAAAACACCCAAGAAAGGGGCTGTAGCAATATGCAACAACATTGCAAGAAAATAACGCAGTTTTTCTGAGCAACAATAGGAGACCAATCAGAAGGCTCACCATTCATATATAAATCAATAAATTAGATCCATAATGAGGCCCATACAATGTAGAATAGGACATAGAAGACAATAATAGAAGAATTTCCTCAAAAGAGGGGCTGCAACACATGTATTGACTGAAAAATTTCTTGACAACATTATTTTAAAGAGCTGCAACAAATGTATATTACAATCTAGATATAGAGTAGATATGTGTACAAAATATTAGATCTATATTAGATATGTACACTAGAATATCTCCTTTACAAATTCCCCTTGGGGTTTTGAGCAAAACATGAAACACAAAGAGTAGATCTGAGATCTAAAAGTTTTAGATCTACAGTAATATTCAGAAATTTCTGAAAATAAATACAATAGAAGCAGATCATATCTAAACAGAAAATGGATCATATGTATAATCCATGGATCACCATAGTGAAGGGTAGAACCCAAACACTAGAGATCTTTCTTCCAAATGTGTGTCAAAACACCCTACAACTGTACACTTGCAAATAACGCAATCCTGAGAGGTAAAATGTGATGTAATCTCTAGCACTATTTTGGCCTGATGCCAAGATCTTAAAATGCAGCTCCAAAGATCTAATACCCTCTTGTCAAGGGGATAGATAGCTTTCCCACTGAAAAGAGGCACTAGATTGGCCTAGACCTGGGTAGATCTAGCCTCCACTTACTGCAACTTACAAGGAAAACCAAACCCTCAACAAGATATTCATTTTATTTGGAAGATGAGCTTGGCCAAATGCCTGATAGTGGACAATATCATCAAGGCTCCTCCAAGAGCTACTCAATGGAAGAGGTGGGATTCCCGATCAGGAACACCCTAGTGCTAAACAACACTATTCTCAACTAAACAACAAGAGAATGATATATGTCTAAACAGACAATATATTCAGAAATATACTCAATCAACAACCTTCTTCTATTTTCCTCCTCTTCCTTTTATAAGATGAAAGTCCTCCAAAGCCCTAAACCATCTCAATGATTTAGCTCCTTTCACATGTGTAGCCTCCAACTAAAACTGCGCTATGCATCTAGGAGATTCACTGTATCTAGACAACACTGTTGATTTGGTCCTGGTTGACTTGGTCAAGTGATCCAGTCTCTTTCACACCTAAGTGTGCTTATGTAAATAGCCCAGATTTAGCTTTGTTCACATGTGGCATAGATTTATTTTACTGTTTAGCAGTTTTATTGATCCTCCTTTACAATTTTATTCTTGAAACATAAAAATGAAACAAAATTGTATATTCCCATTGGCTTGGGCTAATTGGGAATATTACATTATTGTTGGATGTGAGCAATAATTTGGGAGCACCCACATCACAACACATATAGAGAAGGTACCTAGAGCAGTACGCTGGATACATGGCTCTTATGAGAAAAGGTATTGAGATATAACCATCCTATTTCTAGGAAGTAGCCCAACATCTAGCATGGGTTGATTCCATGGTTGAGGAGTATGACTTCATCATCAGAAAAAATGCATTGGAATTTGTCCCAAGACTAGTGGGGAAATCAGTTGTAAGATCCATGTGGGTTTACAAGGTGAACTAGGTAGCAGATGGGAATGTGAAGAAACACAAGGCTAGATTTGTGTCCAGAGGGTTCTATTAGGTGGAGGGGATTGACTATGATGATACTTTTTCACTAGTTGCATGGTACTCATCTATTCGATCCATCCTTGAACTCTCAGTGCAGATGGTATGGAAGATACATTATATGGATGTAAATACAACCTTTATCAAAGGGTTTATTGAGGAACAAGTGTACATTCATCAACTAGAAGGTTTTGAGACCTTAGACAGGGAGTCACATGTGTGAAGACTTGAGAGAGAATTTTATGGGATGAAGCAAGCACCTCATGCTTGGTACACTAGGATTGACAACTACTGCATGGGGTTGGGTTTCATCAAGAGTGAAGCGGATGCAAACCTATATCATATTGTGGTTGATGGTAAGAATTTTACTACTATAATTTATGTCAATGATCTGAAGTTGACAAGTGATGAGAAACTCATAAAGTCTTACAAAGAGGATCTTGCAAGAGAATTTGAGATGAAGGAAATTGGGCTATTACACTATTTCCTTGGATTGGAAACATGGCAAAGAGATGGGGAGTTATTTTTATCTCAGGAAAAGTATGCCAAGGAGATTCTAAGGAAGTTCCACATGGAGGGCAACAAACCCATGGAGACTCCTCTAGCAGGAAACTAGAGGAAGGAGGATGCTACTTTGGGAAAAGTAGTGGATGCTACTGTTTACAGATAGCTTGTGGGTTCACTCATGTATTTGGTGAACACATGACCTGACATATTCTATGCAGTTAACTAGCCAAGCCAATCTATGGTTAAGCCTACCAAGCTCTTTAGGAAGGCAGGGAAGCATGTATTGAGATATCTTAGAGGCATTACAAAGTATGGATTATGGTACACATAGAGGGATTGAGTCCATCCGACATGAAAAGCACATCATGAGGCATATTCAACATAGGATGAGCAACAATTTCCTGGTACAACAAGAATCAATTGCACTTAGTTCAATAGAGTTAGAGTACATGGCTGCCAGTCAGGCAGCATGTGAGGCAATATGGATGAGGAAGATACTTGTTGGTTTTTTTGGTTGTCAAATGGATCTGATAGTGATACATTGTGATAACCAAAGTTCATCAAACTCTCGGCCAATCTGGTATTACATGATAGGTCCAAGCATATTGATATTGAGTATCACCATCTCAGAGATTGTGTTCATAGGTGGATTCTGTCATTAGAGTGCATTCCCACGGAGGAGTATGATGTAAAGATCTTGATAAATGAGCTGGAAACAAGAAAATTTGAATTCCACAGAGATAGGATCAGGGTAGCAAATAATCCCTTTCTTATTGAGAGGGAGTATTGAAATGGAACCCAAAGGGGGCTTCTAATTTAATTTTCCCTTAATTAAATTGGAAGAGAAATTGTAATTTAATGTCATGAGAACTTGTATTAGTTAATGGTCAGAGAGGAGGCATGTAGAGCTATACCATGATTTAAGGGGGTCCAGTTACAGTTATTTGTGTGTTGTAACTAGTTAACTCAATTAATTGAGTTAAATCATTTTAACTAGTTCTAACTAAGTGATGAGATAGTGAGAGGTCCAATGAATTAAATATGATTTAATTCAAAAATAGTGATCAATCAATTAACTGATAATTTGTTATAAATAGTTGTTGCATGTCAGCTCTAAGTAAGACTGAGGTTAAAGGGATGATAAATATCAGTTGTATAAGTAGAAAATTCTACAGGTTAGTTATCGAGTAATGTGGAGGTCAAGGATGCATTGTGCAATCAATTCAAATGAATTTCCTATTTAATAGAGAAAAAAATCTTCCAAGAATGCGTGAGCAAGTGTAATATTCCTAAATTAGCTTACTACTAATAGGAACATTAATTTTTCTTTTCAAATCTAGATGAATGAATAAATGGGCAAGGAGACTCATGAATTGCTCAAGTATGAATGAAAATCCCTCATAGTGTGAAAAGGGGTCATGAAATAACCAGATCAATCATCCACACGTGTGAACAATGTCTAAACTATGTGGACAAAGTCAAGTTTGATCAAGTCAACAATATTTATTCTCAAAGAGTGGATCCTAAATAAAGATAGCTCAATTTGAATGAAAATCAAGCAAGCTTGTTAAAATGAAGACACCTTGAGTGTGAAAGCGGTTGATCACTTGACCAAGTCAACCATGACTATATCTACATCGCAGTCTAGATTCATTGAACCTCTTTGAGGGACAAGGCAGTTCTAGAAGGAGATTCTACATGTGAAAGGAGCTAAACTAATGAAGTGGTTTTGGGTTTTGACAAGACTCCAATCTTATAAAAGGAAGAGGAGAGAATCATGAAGAGGTTGTTGAAGATATTATTTTCTGAAGGTATTGTCTACTTAGACATCCCTTGTTGGGCTTTCCTGTTTAGGATTCCCACCTCCTTCCTTGAGAAGCTCTTGGAGGAGACTTGTTCCATATTGTCCACTATTAGGCTTGGGCCAAGCTTCACCTTACATCTACAACGCTGATCCTGTTGAGGGTCGGGTTGTCCTTGTGAGTTGCAGTAGTGGAAGACACTAGATCTGCTCAGATCTAGTCTATACTAGTGGCTCTTATCAGTGAGTGTGTCTTTTAACCTCCTGGAATAGTGCATTATCTGATTGAGCTTTAGATCTAGACCTTGGCATCAGGCCAAAGCATTCTTAGAGCCTACAGTGCAGGTTTTCTCCCTGGAAAACGATATTTGCAAAGGAGAAGTTGCAGGGTGTTTTGTCTGCATTTTGGAGGAGAGATCTCCGGTGATAGGATCCTTCCTCTCACTGTGGTTATCCATGGATTAGACATCCAATGCATGTTAGTTTTAGATCTGATCTACTTTCCTATTGTATGCTTCAGAAATTTCTAAACATTTATGTAGATCTGCAACTCTAGATCTCAGATTTACTCTCTGTGCTTCATGATTTGCACAAAACTCCAAGGGGAATGTATAGATGAGCTCTTCTTGTACATATATCTGAATTAGATCTATATTTTTATGTAAAAATATGCTCCAATTCTGAGTTATAATATACTACTGCTTTAGCCCCAATAAATTAATGTTGTTGAGTTTATGCAAACTTTTTCCATGGCTGTAGCACCTCATTTCTGAGGATTTCTCTTGTATTGTATTATTCTTTCTCTTGTACAATGTATAGGCTATAATTTAACTCTAATTTGCTGTTATAAATATTATATTTGAACCTACATATCATCCTATTTCTTTTATTCAGTGGATCTACGTTATTTCTGAAGCATTCCTTTGCATATCGCTGCAGCCCCTCTCTTTGGGTGATTTTCAGCTAGACTAGTTTGTGGGAGATATTTTTAACCCACCTATTTTGATTTTTTTTTTCTCTCCTTTTGGAATTAGATCTTAGATGAGATTATCTAAGGGATCCAAGAGCTGAAAACTCATTTCTGTGCACAGAATTCTCAGAAGTGCATTATTTCAGCAGGCTTGCTGAGCTGTTCCAATTTTGGAATATTATAGTGGTATCAGAGCAAGATCTTTGGCTTAGCCTGTGGGCTTCAAGAAAAATTACTATAAATAAAATAGAAAGGTCATAATGATGAAGAGGATGATCTTACTCTCATAACTTTTTATATCTAGTAAGAACCTCTCCGAGGAGGTTGAACAAGAAGATGAGAGAAAGAGAAGTGAAACTCCTAGGGTGTTTCAAGAGAAGGAAGATCTCCCAATCAGATCTATAATATATATACATGAGGAGAATTCTGAATCCTAATCTCATGGATATGTGCACTCAGCCATATCACCAAATCTTCAACATTTTGTCAGTGACTTCTTCATGAAGAAGAAAAAAGGAGGTGTGCCCAAGGAGGAGACTCTTGGAGAGTATTTGTAGGAGTATGAAGGTCAATCTAAGGAGTTCAAAGATGACTTGAAATTCCAAGGATTCTAAAAGATCAAGAAGGAAAGAAGTACAAATGGGAAGAAACATGGTGTGGGTAGATTCTTTCTATCTAATTTTGATGGATCACCTAAATGTCCAGTTAGGGTTTGGGTGGAGGAGCTAGAAAACTTTGTGCAGCAACACCAAGTTTCAGAAATTGAAGCCATCAAAGTAGCAGCGCTGCATTTTGAAGGTAAAACATATGCTTGGTGGTTGTTTGAGTCCTTTTCCTTAAGAAATGAAAATACACCTACTTATGCAAAGTTTATTGAAATATTAGTGGAAAGGTTTAATGAAGCTCCATGTGTAACATATCCTGTTGAAACTATGAAACCATATCAAACAAATATTGTGCATGAGTTGGAAGGGTCTATTAATCCAACTCCATTTATAAGAACCATGGAAGAAGGTGTAATTTTGTTTTATGCCTTTCCAAGGGAAATATCTCCATTGGATGAAGGGATCTCTTCTCAAGAGGGAGGCATGAATATTTATCCTTCAATAGATGACCAAGATCTAAGGTCTCTTGTTGATGATGAGGAAATATCAGTTATTGAAGAGGAGGAGGGGAAGGTGGGAGATGATAACGTAGTCATGAAAATGACATCTCAAGCACTTCATGGAGAGAAGGATGGAGCACTTGCTCCAAGGAAAGAAACTCCTGCACTCTTGCAAGGAGTTCCAAAAGGTCTCACACATAAAGCTCTTGGCATAACACATGAGAAGCATGTACCATCATTGTTAAATGATGAGATTTGGAGGATAGAAGGATGAAAAGAGGAGGAAGGGGATCACAAGATGGAGAGCATGAACCCTTCTCTATTTCAAATTTTGGAAGAAAAAATAAGGCAAGAGGACCTATGCAATAGAGGTAGGGGAAAATCTATCCACCTACATCCACATTCTACTCTATGCCTTGATGCCTCTTTGCAAGAAGGCATTTCACGAGGAGGACCTCTTGATTGGAGGGAAACTAAAGTGTTCTCTCAACTATGGGCAACATTTTCATACTTGGCTGAGAAGGGAGCCTTGGGAGAAGCCAATATAGTGCAGAGAATCTCTTATGAATTCAGAAGAGAGTTGAGAAATTTCCTGAAAGGGGTATTGTTATCTCCCACTCAGTTATCTGTGCTGAGAGAGGAGGAATCAAAAGTCTATGATGGCATGAGCATGGGAATACATGGAAACTCCATAACTTTGGGGCAACCCATGATATTTTCATTCACAAAGAATATTTCTGAACATGGCAAGGGGATGCTAACCCTCTTGCATGCATGGGCCAAAATGAGGAAGTATTGGAAGACAGGGATTTTCTGAGGGGAAGCTGATTTCCATTTGATTCAATCTTGTCTTGAGCAAGATAAATTGCAAATGAGGCAGGAAAGGGGAGATTATGATGCTCCAACATGTGATTTTGATATCAAGGATGTCAAAGAGGGGAGCCATGAAATGACAGGGGCTGCATTTTAGACCTCTACAACGCTGTCATTCTTGGGAAGCTTGGATCCTTATTGGGATTCCCAACTCATGATGGAATACTCCAAGGACCTTTTCACATGTGGGGTTCTTGATGGGGAGGTAATGGATAGGAGGTTTAAGGTAGTTGATGGAGTCATCTATTTCTATAATCTTATCCTTTTGGTTAGAGACTCCAAGCTCAAGGAGGGACTACTAGATGCAACCTATGAGATACTGCTTTCCAAACCCACTGGTTTCATTAGAGCATATCATACTCTCTTGGATGGATTCATATGGGAAGGTTTCAAGGAAGAGGTGCACTCTCATATGGAGAAGTTCATGAACTATTTGTTAGAGAAGGAGGAACATAGCTCTTGGGAAGAGCCATCACTCATACCTCCTTCCTCATTGAGTGTGAGAGGGCACTCATCCATCAGTACCTCACTGATGTAAAACAAGTATATAGAGGGAATTATATTTCTGAATATTATTATGTGTCTCCTATATGATTATATTTTTCTAACACTCATTTGCAGGACATTGTGCCAAAGGGGGCACTATTTATGATGGGTTTCATGGACCACTCAAGGCCATGTACTATGTTGATGCAGATCATTCCTTGGAGGATCTTGGAAGGCTACTATATTCTTCATGGTGTAATTCTTTTACACCAACTATGATGCACCTTCTCCAAGAATCTAGGAGGGATAGGGTAGCAAGCAAGTGTTGGGGAAGGCACTTGCCATCTCTTATTCTATGGCAGTTAAGGGTCAAACTACACTGGTTTCACATGAGGGAACATGTTCCTTCTCCTTTATCATACATGTTAGCTAGCATGCTTCTAATCATGATTCCATGTGTTGGAATGTTCTTGCTCTTGCGAACATGGTTGGAGGAGAGGCACATTGGTGTAAATGTGTCCTTGGGGGGAGGATTTCCCCTCTCTTTTTGCACTGCATGCTTCAAGGGGAGCATGAGATATTGTATGGCCACTATGATAGATCACTTGTCTCTTTGTAGAGTGAGCCATATGTTTGTTGGGAACGTGCCTCTCATATGTATTGGGGACAAGATTTTCTATGGATTTCCAAGCTGGGAGGTGATCCACTTCAATTGGATGATAGCATGGAGATGGGAGTATTTCATGAATAATGAAATTCCCCATGATTTTCATCACTTATATCTTGAGGAGGCCATGGATCAGCAAGAGGGTTTCCACATAGACCTTCCATTTCTTCATGCTGAGAGCCATTGGGTTTATTCACCAAAGGCCAACTTGCACATTGAGGGGGGACCATTGGGAGACAAAATTATTGTAGAAAATATAAAGCAATGTTGGAGACAATTGGATGAGGGGGCCACAAGAGAAGAAGGGGAGATTTTGCAGCACCCTTGTAGTTGCTTTAGGACAAGCAACATTTGGGACAGGGATACTGTAATATTCCTAAATTAGTTTACTGCTAATAGGAATATTAATTTTTCTTTTAAAATATAGATGAATGAATAAATGGGCAAGGAGACTCATGAATTGCTCAAGTATGAATAAAAATCCCTCATAGTGTGAAAAGGGGTCATGAAATAACTAGATCAAGAATCCACATATGTGAACAATGTCTAAAATATGTGGACAAGGTCAAGTTTAACCAAGTCAACAATATTTATTCTCAAAGAGTGGATCCTAAATAAAGACAACTCAATCATGAATGAAAATCAAGCAAGCTTGTTAAAATGAAGACACCTTGAGTGTGAAAGAGGTTGATCACTTTACCAAGTCAACCATGACTATATCTACAACGCAGTCTAGATGCATTGAACCTCTTTGAGGGACAACGCAGTTCTAGAAGGAGATTCTACATGTGAAAGGAGCTAAAATAATGAAGTGGTTTAGGGTTTTGACAAGACTCCAATCTTATAAAAGGAAGAGGAGAGCAGCATGAAGAGGTTGTTGAAGATATTATTTTCTAAAGGTATTGTCTGCTTAGACATCCCTTGTTGGGCTTTCCTATTTAGGATTCCCACCTCCTTCCTTGAGCAACTCTTGAAGGAGACTTGTTCCATCTTTTCCACTATCAGGCTTGGGCCAAGATTCACCTTACATTTGCAACACTGATCCTATTGAGGGTTGGGTTGTCCTTGTGAGTTGCAGTAGTGGAAGACACTATATCTACTCAGATCTAGTCTGTACTAGTGGCTCTTCTCAGTTAGTGCGTCTTTTAACCTCCTGGAAGAGTGCATTAGCTGATTGAGCTTCAGATCTAGACCTTGGCATCAGGAAAAAGAATTCTTAGAGCCTACAATGCAGTTTTTCTCCCTGGACTGTGTTATTTGCAAAGGAGAAGTTGGAGGGTGTTTTGTCTGCATTTTGGAGGAGAGATATCTTGTGTTAGGATCCTTCCTCTCACTGTGGTGATCCATGGATTGGCTGTCCAATCCATGGTAGTTTCAGATATGATCTAATTTCTTATTGTATGCTTCAAAAAATTTTGAACATTTCTGCAGATCTGCAACTCTATATTTCAGATCTACTCTCTGTGCTTCATGATTTGCACAAAACCCCAAGGGGAATGTATAGATGAGCTCTTCTTGTACACAGATCTTAATTAGATCTATATTTTTATGTAAATGTCTACTCTAGATCTAATTTATATTATATTTTTTCTTCAACCCCAATAAAATAACACTGTTGAGTTTATGCAGACTTTTTCCATGGCTATAGCACCTCATTTCTGAGGTTTTCTCCTGTATTGTCTTATTATTTCTCTTGTAAAATCTATGGGATGTAATTTAACTCTAATTTTCTATTATAAATTTGATCTTTGAACCTCCATATTAGCCTATTTCTTTGCTTCAGTGGATCTGTGTTATTTCTGAAGAAATCCTTTGCATATAGATGTAGCCCCTCTCTTTGGATGATTTTCAGCTAGACTATTTTGTGGGAAATCTGTTTAACCCACCGAGTTTGATTTGTTTTTGCTCTCCTTTTGGACTTAGATCTTAGATGCTTTGATATAAAGGATCCAGGAGCTGCAAACTCATTTCTATGCACAAAATTCTCAAAAGTGCATTATTTCAGCAGGCTTGTTGAGCTATTCCAATTTTGGAATATAACAACAAGGAAGCCTGAGCAAAGGTTGAGAATTAGTTAAGTATTTGACCGATTTTTCCTAGATCAAAGTGAGATAGTTGGCAGAGTACAAAAATTTCTCTGAGAGATAAAGCATTGTAATGTTTCATGATCTTGACTTTATGAAATATACAAAGAGCAGAGTTTTGAGCAATTAATTTTCCTAGATACATCTTGTGTTATGCGATTGATAATTTCTTTATCTTACTTCTTATGTGATTGTGTGATCGTGTTTTGTTTCCACAAATTGTAGAAGGATTCAGTATCTTTTTTTAGTACATTAAAAGATCAGTTTGAATCCTGTTGTTAGGATTTATACATATAAAAATAATGATAAGGCATAAGTGTTCAATATAAAAATCCATTCACTATTTAGAATAGAAAATTAAAACCAATTAAAGAAATTATGGAAATGGAAAATTAGCTTACATATCAAACAATAGTGCATATCAAATGAAAGTTTATTAAATCATACCAAAATCTCATTACAACTTTGTAGTCCTTCAGAAAATTCAAATCCTTGGATAAATTGCTAACAATAGTTCGAAACAACTTATATTTCAGAATAAAAAATGCTCTTTCTCTCCACAATTCACCTCACAATACATTACAGTAGTGCATATGCATAACAACCATAAATCACAGAGTTTTCCACTAACCTCTTATCTGAAGTTTTCCTTATGCCTACAACTATAATATATTCAACAATAATGCTATTAGAGCCTCTAGTTTTAGATCAGTGGGACGAGTGCGCATTGATATTCCTTCATAAATTTGCGAATTGCAATTATGATCAAGTATGTGAAGAATTTGAGAATTTAAGTTATAAAATGAAGAATTAGTTGATTTCATTCTCATATTCAAGTTGGTATGTTTAAAATTCTATTCTAAATATCAACCTACAAATGAGGACTTTATGGAATGGTTACAAGAATCACTTTGTCTTACTTCTCCTTGTGAGGAAAATGTATTGGTTGTTGAAGATCCATCCATTTTAAATATCACATATGAATCAAATCAAATTAATAATGCACAATATATGAATTATAAATCTTAGCAATGCATAGACCTACATTATCATATTACTGTTGATATTAATATTTCTCCTGATAATATTGATGACAATTCAAATGAATCTACTATTACTACTAATTGAGCAAATCAACAAGTGAAAATTCTTAATGTAAATGATGTGAATTATACAAATGAGACTTTTGATCTATGTCATGCTATTGAATAAACTCAATTAGAATCTCATTGTCAGGAAAATGAAAACATTTCAAAAAAGCTTGAAACTGGAAGATGTTTAAATGAAAATGAAACATGTTCAAGTAAATAACCTTTCATGTTCATCTTTACAAATATTCATTAATTCCTTTACCCATATTTGTTCAACAAAGAAATTTTATTTACTAAATATTTATGCATTTCTTTTTACACATATTATTTTAAAGAAGACAAAGGGATTACTTCAGATCTTATTAGTAATGATTTTTCATGCAAATTTAATCACGGTAATTAGTTATCAATAGATTACAATTTTCATGATTCCCAGAATTCTCTTAAATTTAAATGTGATCATTTTAATGGATCTAACCTTTTTGTAAAGGAGGATAATTTTAGTCAAATTATTTATGATAGTTATATAGAACATAATATAAGTATTATATAACTAAATCAATTTCTCATATTCCTCATAACTCATGTCTGTTTCAAGATGAATATTTTCCTTTTACTAATGTTACCAATGAAGAATTTAATTTTGAAACTACATCACATTGGAATGGATTTTTCATTCTTATTTTCAATTCTCAACTTCCTATATTTGATCATTATCTCAAACTTTTATCATTTCCACAAGTAGATGCTTACACTGATAACAATTATATTATTCAAATAAATACTTATGGGAAGGAAATTTTTGTAAATCAATCTCAATTGTCCTTTAATAATAGGGTAAATACTAATGGTTGGAATTTTGAAGAAATTGACATTAAATACTCATCAATTGTATCATTAAAATTACATAGAGTTCAAAATCCAATTGAACAACACTTAATTTTTCAAACACTTGATAGTATAAATTCATCCTTTTTCCAATCACCTAACTCATCCAATGATCCCCTTAATTATCCATTTCAAGGTCATTTAGATGACTCACTTTATAAAATAATCACTAATAACTTTTCTCATGTGCATAACATTAACATTTTTTCATCCATTCTTCCATTTCATTTCCTTCAGTCTCTAGTGAATGTTCATCCATACTTTTATGATCTACTAGAGATTTCTTTGAAGGAAATCTTTGAAGAAAGGGTGATTGCAAATAAAATTCTTTTTGTAAATACATTAACAATAGATTCACTTAGGTCTCCTTTTAATATTTCTATATTTGTTGAATTTTAGGTACTAATATTTGTTGTACATATTTGTGCAGGAAATAAAGTGATTACTTTGTTGCATTGGAAGTATGACTATACCTAGTCATTTTCCTTAAAAATAATTAAGAGTAGAAATTCAGATTTATTAAGTTTGTTTTTATTTTTATAAAATAAAGAAATTATGGTATTTTAATGAACAATAATGTGTTTTTGTCATCATTTTTCTTATAATGGGTTATCGTTAGTGAATATTTTTATTTGATCATTATAATTAATTTATAATGGTCAACCTCATATTCTAGCATGCTAACTCAATTATAACACTCATTTCTATATTTTTGTAAACATACTTGCATTATGATTTAGAATATATTTTACATTAATAAAAATATCTTGCAAGACAAAGCTTTCATCTTGGACATACAATATATCCTAATTCATTTATCCATATGTCAATCTTTATTATGTTTTATTGAGAATTCTTCTAGCGTATTGTTTAGCATTTGCCCCAATAATTTGATGATCTTCAACAATATGAAAACTTGGAGATAAATGTAAATTGTCTTACCTATTCTTGTATACTCTTTATGCAATGATGTAAATTTTTACAAGATAAAATGGTATGCATTTCACTGAGGTATGTGTACATGTTGATCTTCATATTCCCTTAGTTTTTGGTTTTACTTTTACTTGTTTTGTTTCTTATTTTTGTCTTCTTCCTTTTGCAATTTTTCATATATTTGATTTCAGGATTTGGTTTTGTTGGAAATTTTTTTTAGGAAGAACAACTATCATATGTTGTTCAAGGAGTTTGATTATACCTCTTTCAAATTTTTCTTATATTCTTTTCAAACTAATTGTTTCTCTTATTCCTAAAACTTTATCTTTAAATACATGAAATTTTAATTTTAAGAAAAATTGACAAAATAAAGAAGATTCCTTTTAAAGTATACAAATACCATCCTTAAATCAATAAATATGCTTTAAAATAAGAAGCTTTATTAACAAATCGCTTTAGAAGATACAATCTATAATTTTAACATAATAATCATCTTATACATTTTATGTTAATTTCTTTTATCTTATCGTGTAAGATTTACCTCATTCTCTAGATTTCTTTCCTCCTAATTTGCTTAA
The DNA here is from genome assembly GCA_034641835.2 of Pinus albicaulis. Classification (NCBI taxonomy): domain Eukaryota; kingdom Viridiplantae; phylum Streptophyta; class Pinopsida; order Pinales; family Pinaceae; genus Pinus; species Pinus albicaulis. The sequence continues at coordinate 1,523,302,681 of CM076575.1, read as the reverse complement.
AAAAATCAATTTGGTTTGACTTTTTTTCATTTCATTTTTTCAATAAAATGGAGGGATATTTTTATTAGGAAAAAAATTTTATGCTCTATTAAGGAAACCTTATCCTTAATTAATACTTCAATGAAGATGATATCGTTATGCACATTTTAAGCTTTCCTAACCAATGAAGTCCATGGTTTTGGTTCTTTGTGTTTAATTCTTTCCGTCATTTTCTATTGAACTATATTTTAACCTGATTTTCAAGAAAGAAAAATATATTTTACAACAGTTCAGCTCTCTCGAAGCAAGAATAATCAAGTAAATATTAGTTACCTTAAAAAAATTTACTCGTTCTTAAGAAGAAATATGCCACCCCATAAATTAAGTAATCTCTATGAGAATAACAATAAATATAGTTAAAACTAAAGACAAAATGATCAATTGAAGGATAGGAGGCTTCATCACCAGTATACCTACCATGATCATAGATTTTAACATTGTGACATTACCATTATTGGTAGCCAAGCCAAGGTAATATATTTAGATGGAAAAGTTGAAGGAAAAGAGGTATCATGTCAGCTTGTTCATTGTGTTAGATCCTGTGAATGACACTGTCATTAACTGGTTACGAAGCCAAGTCAAGTATCCTATGTTGAAAGCCAAACAATTTTAGGAGGATCTTTTGCAACTATGCATTTATTCCTAATAAATAGGACACTGAAACCTAAAAGGGTTAAAAGGCACCCTTGTTGAGGCTATAGATGCCTGCTGGAAGCAGTGGCTATGCCTATGATATGGGAGTTAATTTAATAACATGTTTTACTTGATTACCTTGTTTCCTTGGAAAAATATTCTTGAGCAAGTTCCTTTATATACATACAAATTTGCTAATACACTAATTTCATGGTGTAAATTTTTATAAGTTCATGAGCAATGATGGGTTTAAATTTTTTCTATTAACAATGCATAACAAGGGCGAAAGTGCTAGGATATATGAATTTGGAATATGGAATCATTTAAATATAATTCCTTCATTTTTACAACCCCTCACCCACCAGCCCCCCACCCCCCCCGCGCCATATTGTTTTCAATAAAATCATGGGGACACTTCATTCTTTAGTTGGAAAAAATCCTTTCTTTATGGTCATTTGGGTTTTGGATCTTGATATTATCTTCACCCTATCTTGATGGTTACCTTTCTCATTTATGATGACACCCTCGTAATGGCCATGAAAATGAAATGTGGCACCTTTGATTTCCACATCATCTCACATTTTTATAATGGTTTTTCTTGTTGGCATCTCCTCCACATGGCTATAAAAGATACACAAAAATATTTGATCAAATTGAAGGTTGATCAAACCAGAGTTTAATTATTTTTTCCTTGTTAAGAGAGGATTTAATGCAATGGAGAATAAAATGCAAGTTAATCTATCTTAATTGGGACAAAATAAATACTCTCATGATAATTAAGAGCTAAATGAAAAAAGGCATCAGGAACATAATAGTTTGAAATTTAGAATGAGTTAAAGGAAATAGGCCAAGGAAATAGTTCCAGGGCCTATTCCTTGTTCAAGAAAATGCAAACAAGCGAATATTAGATAAGTAGTTAACTAACATCAAATTGTAAACATCTCTAAATTTAGATGGAACCATTCACATTAGAACATAATGATATTATGCCATATCACTAAAATAGTTCAAATAATATAACATATATAATGCAAGACACTTATTAATTTAAAAAGATAGATAGCTAACAACCTAAAGAAATAAGGGTACGTTCAGGTACTGCATCTTGTTTCAAATTAATTAGCATCTAACTTTCCAATATAGTTGGACAAGATTTTAATTTGAGTATAAATTGTTGACATTCAAATAGTAATGCTAGAATAAAACAATCATACTAGTTAAAATAAAATTGGATAATTTATTTAATAATAATAGGAGCAAAATAATAGTTCTTTGTTGTTGGTTACATGAAATAATAATGATCAATTAATAAAAAATAAAGCATTCTCTTAAAATGACATAAAAATACAATAGTGAAAATTACCTGCCTCCTCAAGACTCGATCTTCTGCATGCATAAAAAGACTAAATTCATATTACAATAATGAAAATGAGCTTAAAGCTTCCTCTGTAGCTATGCTGCAAAAAAAAATCCATCTTCTACTTCCTCCTGCCATGGATTTGAATCCTTGATCTACAAAATAATTACGATAGCGTAATTCCTCCCCCTCTTGAAATTTTATTTTTCTCTCATTTTATAGTGTGAAGAAATGTCTTTGTTGAAAAAATATGGGTAAAGAGAGTAATGACTATTTGTAGAGATGAACATGAAAGGTTCTTTATTTGAACATGTTTCATTTCATTTAAACATCTTCCAGTTTCAAGCTCTTGTGAAATGTTTTCATTTTCTCACAATGAGTTTCTAATTGATTTTGGTCAATAGCATGACATAAAGAAAAAATATCATTTGTATAATTCACATTATATATTAAGAATTTCCACTTGTTGATTTTCTCGATTAGTAGTAATAGTGGATTCAATTGAATTGTCAACAATATTATCAAGAGAAATATTAAGATCAACAATAAGATGATAATGTAGGTCTAAGCTTTAGTGAGATTTATCATTTATAGATTGTGTATTATTAATTTGAATTGATTAAGAAGTGCTATTTAAAATGGATGGATCTTCAACAACCAATACAATTTGTAAATGTATGAAAGAATATTAATGGGCACTTGTCACTATTCACACCAATGTTTGGCATTCCCTGTAAGAGTTAGAGTAAAAATCCAGCATAGAACAAGTTCATCAAATTCAATACCAGAATGAGAAAAAGTTAAAGAAAACTGAAGAATATGTTCAAATGTATAGGTATTACCTTCAAGGTAGAATTTTACCTTTTTCAAGCTTCTTGTGATTTCGATCGAAGTGTTACAATTCAAGGGTTGAGGGATACAACTCCAAACAAAATGTTTAGTATGAGTCATATAAAAAAATTAGACTTTATGATTCAAGAATCAAAAAATACACTTAAAGGAGGCCCTCCTTCTAGCCAAAAATGTTGATGCGTTAAAATTTCCTCCATCAACAACATCATGGGATACCACCTGGTCATGGTTCCAAATAAGACCCTTTTATGTTTGTGTTGGTGGTTCCTATTGGTTCAATTGGGTCCAATTACCCTCTTTCCCTTCATGCTAACTTGTGTTATTTATATTCCTAACCAACATAAAGAGAAATATCAGATCCTCCTTATTGCAAAGTTGTTGCAAAGAAGTAAATCCTTAAGCTGAATTAATGGCTCAACTAAACCACACTTAGGGTTAACCTGTGCCAATCTAAATGTTAGCCTAACCTAGATGTATTATACTATCCAATGCGTTACTATGTCAATTTAACACTAATTTTTAATGTTAACATACAAGCATATTAATATGTGTTAATTTTATCCTAATATGTCCTAAACCAGCCCAGATCCATCTTAACTCCGAATCAATCAAGTGCCAAGAGGGATCAAAACTATAGAATATAATATACTAGAAATTGCACCGCATGTTTCAAAAGAAATGCCGTAAGGAAATAACATATGAAAGAGTAGCCTAGAAGAAATAAGATTTTGCAGAGAAGGAGCCATCCTGGAGGAATGCAAAGAAAATTTTGCTTCCATGGAAGCAGGTAGTGAAGGTTTCAAAGAAATTGATGACAAGAGTTATCAACCAGAAAATTTTGTTATAGATATTGAAATAGGCAATTGCGGGTGAACACATATATGTAAACCAACATAATTTGTTCACATATATAAAAAATTTGTTATGGATCTTGACATAGGAAATTGGTTGTGAAAATCCTTTGGTGATATTTTAAATACATTCAAGTCCAATCTATCTAACATAGATGTAAATAAAGAGAATTTTTATTCAAAAAAAAAGAGAGTTTACTCCAAGTTCGCCTACATATCCTAGCCCCAAATGCATGCTTGTTAGAAATTCTATATGAAGAACAATAGTCTTGGTATACAAGAAAGTGAATGTCATTTTTATATGGAGACATTTTTGGAAGGAGATATTGTTATTTATGTTATGGTTTATTTTCTTAACTCCAAACTTCGTTTAGTCTTTCTCTATATACATAAGAGAAAAAAATACAAAGTAAATTCACAAATTTAAGTTATAGTTTTATATTTTATAATTACAAATCTAGTTTCTTGTTAAAATATTTTACATGCATCTATTTATTCAAATAAATTATATTGTGAATATTTTTTCTCCTATTATTTGATTACAAAATTATTGTACTCCCTACTAAGTAAACCAACTTTATCAATAAAGAATTGAATGCCAAATTGAAATTTTACTCAAGTGAGAAATACTATAATATATATAACTGATTTATGGAGGCATTAAAAAATTAGGATTCAATAATATGAGAATGATGAACTTGCATGTTGGGCTAATATATGTAGGAAACCTTATCAAGATAGACCTTCGTATAATGTGAGGGACAATGTGAAAGTTTTTTAGTATTGGAATTTCCATGTGTCACCAAATGAAAAGAATATCATGATACATTGTATATCTAGATGGGTTTATTGAGAACATTTCTTCTTTCAATGATTGTTATTATTAAAGAACATTTCTTACTACATAATATGTATAACTTGTATATAGACTTATAAAAAAAAAATTGATCGTGTTGGAATGTTATGACAGTGAGGACAATATAAGTAGTCCATTCATAAAACTACCACATACTATCAATAGGCCAAAGGGTTTTCCTGTGAAGCGATCTATGCATCTTCGTCATGCAGATCGAATCTCAGCACTAAGGAGTCATCCTAAGATAAAAGGTCATCATAGTAACTTTAATGTTCAAAAACCATCAATCACTTAATTATATTTATATAAATATCAACAATTGGACAATAGTCACCATATGGGTAATGCTTGGGGGAAATGTGTATCCATATCATAGTATAACTGTATATACAATATCTTATATAAAAGATATAAAAATTATGTCATAAAAAATGCAATTGCTACATGAACTACTCACAATCCTTAATGATATACTCAAAGTTCTTCCACAATACTAGTCAAGTGTCTAAAGAAGCCATCATCACTCAGTCACCGTATAGGTAAAAACCGGGGGAAATGTGTTAGAATTGTATATACAATAGCTTATACAAAGGATATAAAAATTTTGTTATAAGCAATGCAATTGCTACATGAACTACTGAACATATAGGTAACGTGTGGGGGAAATATGTTAGAACTGTATATACAATAGCTTATACAAAGGATATAAAAATATGTTATAAGAAATGCAACTGCTACAAGAACTACTCACAATCCTTAATGATATACTCAATGTTCTTCCACAATACTAATCAAGTGTTTAAAGAAGTCATCATCACTTCCAAAATCACATATTTAAATATGCAAGTTGTAAAAAATGAATTTGTTTCACAAATTTTAATAGAATCATGTGCTCAGATCTAAGATACAGTTCTTAAACTCCGAAGCCTCTTCTTGATTGAAAACATACTAAACTGATAAGATATAGCTGAAGAGAAACAATTTAAAAACTTCTTGGCACAATTGTTACATAATAATTTGTTGCACAACTTGTATAGCAGTAAATGTCATCTTGCAAGATGTCCAAATAAAAAAATTGAAGTAAATACTATTGGCTGGTTTTCAATGCATTTATGCAATTAAAATAGAGCTAGGAAATTTTGAAGATTACTCCATTGAAAATTAGAAGAATCTTCATGCCTGGTTTTCCAAGCTGGCCATGAATAACTCTGTGGCTCACTTCGACCAACATTGTATTTCTTTCACCATTATCTAACAATCTCAAGACAAAATGATTAAGTAATTTATGAATGGAAACGCCTACAAACGTGTCACAAACATCAGTTGGTTTGAAATGTCAATTTATTAGATTGATATAAATGCTTGTAAACTATTATAAACATAAAAACTGAAAGTCTTACTTAAAAAATGATAAAATAACTTGTCATCAACATAAAAATGAAACGATTAGCATATATCATTGCACACATGGTTACAATTTTTCATGGATAACTAGTTTTTCATGGATTAGGTGGTACGTATAAACAAGAAAGGATATTAAAATCTGTTATAAGTAGTGAAATTTCTACATGAACTATTCATAGTCCTTAATGATATACTCAAATTTCTTCTGCAATACTAATCAAGTGTCTAAAGAAGTCATCATCACTTCCAAAATCACATATTTAAACATACAAGTTGTAAAAATTGAATTTGTTTCACAAATTTTAATAGAATCATGTGCTCAGATCTAAGATGTAGTTCTTAAACTCTGAAGTCTCTTCTTGATTGAAAACATACTAAACTGATAAGATATAGTTGAAGAGCAAGAATTTAAAAACTTCTTGGCACAACTTGAATAATAGTAAATGTTATATTATTTGATATATATATATAATTTTATTTGAATATATTAAATAAATAATTATTAATTTAAGAAATAATTATATAAAGAAAAGACAAGAAAACTTCCTGGCACAACTTGAATAATAGTAAATGTTATATTATTTGATATATATATATAATTTTATTTGAATATATTAAATAAATAATTATTAATTTAAGAAATAATTATATAAAGAAAAGACAAGGACCATGATACAGTGAAATATTAATGCAATATTGCTTCCTCGAGCTTTACAAATCATGAAGCCTATGTTGAAGTTAAGTTAAATACCTTCTCTGATCATGCCAACATGAATACCTCATGAATAAAGAAATAGATCATGATTTTCTACCTTCAAAATCAAAGGTTGTTTTGGTGTAGTTCCTCCATATTTAATCTTGATCACTTCACCTATGTATTATTTCCTTCATGATATTTGAAAATATTCAAAATATCACATTGTTCTTTATCACTGATGTCCCTGGCATGTTCCTCTTTTTTTCAGTATAGATGATATGAAGTTGGTTTTTTTTGTTCTTTGTGTAAATAGTAAAAAATGTATGGAGAGGTGGCTTTCATCACTTCAAGAGTAGTAAAAATAAGTCGATTGAGAAATAGTAAAAAATGTATGGAGAGATGGCTTTCATCACTTCAAGAGTAGTAAAAATAAGTCGATTGAGAAAATAACTCCAACACTGAGAGAGATTTGGCAACATTTGTGGAATTGGCAAACATGTCTTGTTTTGTGGTGTTGGCTACTGGGCATAGCTTTCTTGATCTTGTGTAGAAGAAATGAATTTTTATTTAGCTTATATTACATTAACCATGACATTCCCAACATTCATGGCACACTTTCAATCACATTTTTAGAGAAAATTATAAGAGAGTATCACACTTTTCTTATCAGAGCTAAATTCTCCTATATGTAACAACGATGGATTTCATCAAATAAGAGAAGTAAAAACAAGATTATTGAGAAAACAACTCCAAAACATTTGTAGAGAAAATTTTAACATGGTATCACACTTTTCTTATTAGAGATAAATTCTCGTATATTCAACAACGATTGATTTCATCACTTAAGATAACTAAAAAAAAGTTTATTGAGAAAACAACTTCAATGCATTTGTAGAGAAAATTATAACACAATATCACACTTTTCTTATCAAAGCTAAATGCTCCTATATGCAACAACGATGGCTTTCATTAGTTCAAGAGTAGTAAAAACAATTTTTTTGAGAAAACAACTCTAGCACTGAGAGATATTTGGAAGCAACTGTTGAATTGGTGAACATGTCTTGCTCTATGGTGTTGGATATTAGGCATAGATTTCTTGACCTTGTATACAAGACTGTAAATTTGCATGTAGCTTATATTACATTAACCATGAAATTTTCAACATTTAGGGCACACTTGCCATCACATTTGTAGAGAAAATTACAATAGAGTTTCATATTTTTCTTATCATATCTAAATGTTCCTATATGCAACAACTACCTCATGCCTCATAGTTAAATTTGTGCAAGGAGGAGGTCAGGAGGAGTGTGAAGGTGCAAGCTAGAATAAGAAGAGAAAGAAGAATCGTGTTTGGGATTTGAGATAGATTCATTCTTTGCACATATAGAGTAAATCTTAATCAAACAAAATTCACCATACTTTGAATTTTTAAAATAAATATCTTAGAAATTAGAATTTCAATTTAATACATTTTACTCAATTACACATTTAACAATATTCATTTAAAAAATACAAATACAAATTACTATTTTAAATAAAAATAGTACAACACATTTAACAATATTCATTTAAAAAAATACATTTATACAAATTACTATTTTAAATAAAAATAGTACAAAAAAATCACATTAATTACCATGGCCCTCATGTACCTTCATCTTATTACTTTTTAAATACCGGATGTTTGTAACTTATTCTTAATCAAATAGTGTCAATTTTGTAAAATTATAATCTACAAGTATCAATTTTTATAGCTTTGGTGTAAGGGTAGAGTATCTAAATTCCCCTACCCTTTAAAAAGCATCCTCAATTATTGTATCTAGCCATTTTCTTTGATTGTGGATCAAGTTATAAACTAATAACTTGTGAAATCCCTATCCATTTTATTTGATTGTGGATCAAGCTATAAACTAGAATATGCTCTCTCTTTAGAAGAGTCTACAATATATATTGGATGGAGGGTAATGTTATGATAAAACTTGTACAAAAAGACCCCTCAGGGTTGTCTCAACTTACTCTATTGTTAATTACATAGTTTGAATTTTGTAAAACTATAATCTACATTAAGGAATGAGTGGGGTTTTTTTTTTGTATGTTTGATTTGGAATAGAAATTTTTTAAAAATGTTAAAGGATAAAATTATATAGCCAAAAACTTTGTTTAAAATTTCTAAAAAGTTTAGTAAGTTTGACATCATATAATATGAAAATTGTTTATGATTATAAAGTAAAAAACATGTAAGATTTTTTAGCTACAACTAGGTAATTAAAGATATGTATATAGTTTCTTAATTTCCCTCTTTAAATAAACTACATTCCACATGAATACCATGGGTCAATACCATGGGCTGTTTTTATAGTTTATTATTTTTATTTTTTATTGTATTTTGACCTACTTAAAATGTTCATTACATTATTTCAATCTTTTTATTTAATTTACTTTTATTTTTATTTTTTTGTAATTTGACATAGTCAAAATGTTAAATTGAGGTTAAAATCTAACAAATTTTTAATAACATTTCAACTTTAAATTCACCAAAACTTAAATTTAATCTAACTTATTAAAAAGAAAAAAAATACTAACATTATAAAAAATATATATATAAAATTATATACTTGTGGATCTAATGGCCTAGAACATTTGTAGTGAAAATCTTTGTTTAAAATTTCAGAATAAAAAGTTGAGTAAGTTTGACATCATATAATATGAAAATTGTTTATGATTACAAAGTAACAAACATGTAAGATTTTTAGCTACAATTAGGTAATTAAATATATGTATATAGTTTCTTAATTTCTCTCTTTAAATCAACTACATTCCACATGAATAACATGGGTCAATACCATGGGTTGTTTTTATAGTTCATTATTATTATTATTATTATTTTGTATTTTGACCTACTTAAAATGTTCATTACATTATGTCAATCTTTTTCTACCTAAATATATATCAATATTAAATCTAATGTATAGAATATTATAATATATCTATGTTATTTTATTATATAATCTAACTATATTAAAAATATTAGTCCTAGGGAACATAAATATTCTAATTAAAATCAAATATCGTTAAATATTGAATTAACTACTATTAACTAACTAATAAAGTGAAGTTTCTACATTAATAATAAAGTTAAACTCTAATTCCATTAAGTTAATTTTACAAAAATAAATAAACTAATTAAATATTATTTAGTTGATTTAAATATTAAAAAAAATAATACTTTACAAAGATTTAAGTTACACCATCTAAATTAAAAAAAATTAAATTACTATATAAAATATACAATAAATTACATCTTTTTATATTGATTTTTAATGATATAAATTATATTATAGATCAATACAAAGATTTAATCAAATTGAAGGTTATCAAACCAGAGTTTAATGATTTTTTCCTCTTTAAGAGAGGACTTGATGCAATGGAAAAGAAAATGCAAGTTAATGTATTTTAATTGGGACAAAATATAAACTCTAATCATAATTGAGAGCTAAATGCAAAAACGAAGCAGGAACATAATAGTTTGAAATTTAGAATAAGTTAAGGAGACCAAAGAAATAGTTCCAGAACCTATTCCTTGTTCAAGAAAATGTGAACAAACTAATATCTTGTAAACATCTCTAAATTCAGATGAAGCTATTCACATTAAAACAAAATGATATTATGTGATATCACTAAACTAATTCAAATAATATGAGATATATAATGCAGATCACTTATTAATTTAAACAGATAAATAGCTAACAACCTAAAGCAATAAGGGTATGTTGACATACTGTATCCTGTTTCAAATTAATTAGCATCCAACCTTGTAAGATAGCTAGACAAGGTTTTAATTCGAGTATAAATTGCTGATATTCAAACAGTAATGCTGGAAATAAAACCATAAGTCCATCTGCTCCTGCCATGGATTTGAATCTTGTGATTATTACGATAGCGTAATTCCTCCCCTTCTTGAAATTGCATTCTGCTCTCATTTTATAGTGTGGCATCGATGTGCTGCGAAATCCCTGCCAACAAAAACAATGAAAATTAGTTTTGGAATTAAATTTGTAATCTTGGCAAAATATGAATTTGCAATGCAGCGTATGTTAATAATTCTGCAAATTAGGTATAACATCCCTTAAATTCGCGCAATAATTAGTGTTTAATTGTGAAACAAATTGCAGCGATGATCTCGGATCGTGATCTGATTTTTAATTGGTGCAATTTCAGCCACCTGTCACACAAGAAAAGAAAGCGTTAAAAAAATACATCGATGCAGTGAATTGAGCACCGAACTGTATTATTGCACAAGCATAGCAGATATTATGTTGACTTTATGTTACCTCAAGGGCTATAATCTCATTGGCGTGCGTTGGTTATGATAGGGTTCATTATGTTGCAGTGGAAGTCTTGATGTTGTTTTTACAATTGGCAAGGAATGCAAAAAAATGACATCAATTTTGATCTTGCACAACTTACTAATGTTTGACTTGGTATTAATGTTTTGTTTGTAACATATTTACATATGGACATTGGATGATTTTTTTTTTGGTAATTATAATGTACACATAGTATGGTGTAAGTTACACTTATATATATATATATGTATGAAATCTAATATTATATACAAAATGTGTTATATAAAAAAGAAGTGGGTTTGTATTATTAAATATATTTACAAAATTATATATATATATATATATATTTTTTGTAACATGCATATTTTAATTTTATTTCTGAGCACATTAAGTTTAGTTTTATATTTAAAATTATTATATATACTTAGTTTTATATTTAAAATGATTATATATACATATATATTATATTAATTTTAATATGTAGAGTATTTTGATAATTAGGTATCTAATCACATTAAGATTAAATTTAATTATATTTATATAAAATGTAAAACAAAATAATTAATTTACTATAATGTTATTATTAACAATTTATTTTTATATTAACAGCTTATTTTTTTTATGCATGTGCATGCCAAACTTGATGTAAGGGAGATGTCAAAATGTATAACCACACGCAAAATATAAGGTGTTGTGTCAAACCATGTGGAGGAAATGTCAACAAGAAAACCCATTATAAAAAGTGAGATGATGTGATAATCAAAGGTGCCACATTTCCTTTTGCGTGGTCATTAAGCAGGTGTCATCATAAACGCAAAAGGTAACCATCAAGCGAGTGTGACGATAATCTCAATAGACAAAACTCCTGAAAAAGTCTCATAGTCAAGCAATAAATGCCAAAAAAAAACATAAATTACCCAAATGCCCATAAAGAAGGAGGTTTTCCAAGTAAAAAATGAAGGGTCCCCATGATTTTGTTGAAAAAATTATGGGGGGGTTGTGGCCAACAACAATACCTTAGCGTGATAGGTTCTTAGATGCCTCCACATCCTTTGCCAAGGTATGTAACCAATAAAGTGTTCATGCAAGAGGTCAGATACCAACTTAACACATGTTTATGTCGGTTGTTATAGAAGAAAATTAAGGCATCTTGGACTTACTTTCCTTTGCAAGTGGGATCCTATGAGCTGAAGAGTTTGAACACTGCAAAAATAGAAGTTGAGGAACTTATTTTCCTTAAGTTTGGTGATATGAATTTCCACAGATATGATCCCAGGGGTATGTGTAAACAACATTATGCTAAGTTTCATTTTTCCTAGCCATATAAGTCTTATTTCCATGAAGAGGAAGAAAGAATAAAAAATGGTACAATGCTTCCCGGGCACATGCTCCATGTGAGGAGGAAGGCCCTTCCAATATGGCTCATAAGTAGGATTTTGTGTAGGAAGGGCATCAATAGGAAGTGCCCACTCCATTCAACATTGCCAAGTCTAAGGGAAAAGTTGTTCATGATCTTGAAGAAAAGAGGAGCCATAAATTTAGAGTATATCCTATCATTGCTAAAGGGGCCAATGAAGTAGAAAAGAGGAGATAGGATCTTTAGGAATTAAGGAAGAGGCATCACGAAGAGGAAAAATACAATATGAAGAGTGGAAACAAGAAGAGGAGCTGAAGCAGAAAGAAGAACAGGAACACAACGAAAGATAAGATGTAGAGAAGACATGAAGAGTTAAGAAATAAAGAAGAAGAGGAAACTAGAAAGAAGCATCAGGAGGAAATATGGTAGAAGCAGAGGGAAGAAGAAGAATGGTAGAAGCTACACAAGTAAACATTGATTTTCCGATGAAATTAACAAAGTATTTAGCTTTTGCCAAGAAAAAAATTGATCTTCTCCTCGCCGAGAATCGAAGATTCTCTTCGATTAGTTCTAACATGAAGGAGCTACAAACATCAATATTTGAGGAAATTCAGCCATTGGGAGACATAATGCGATAGTTGTATGAGGAAATGATCACTCTTCATAAGGCAATAGTGCCCTTGCATGCAATGCAAAAGAAGTTGCGAGAGAATGTAAAGGTTTTAAAGACAACTTATGAAACCATTAATGCAATCCAAAAATGATGCACTAAGTATAGAAATGTACCATTAGAGTTGGTCAGAAAGACAAGGAAGGATGTTGAGTTGGAAAGAGCCATAATAATGATGCATATACAAGGTAGTAAATAACACAACACTTATGTGGCCAACACCATATCTGCCTACACGTGCTTGTATCATGGTTTGGACTCCTTGGTAAGAGTGAAAAAGATACCTTTTGTCGAAGAATTTGTGGAAATAAAGGGAAAAAATGTTTGGAGGAAACAGATTGAAGAATTCTTGAGAAAATTGAGACAGGTGACCACTAAGGAATATTTAGAAATTATAAGAGAGAATATTCTTCAGCTTGTAGCTAGACCTGCCTAGTTGAATATGAAGTTGTGCTTATTGTGGAACAACATTCAAAATGGTTCCAAAATTGTTTATCTAGATGTAATGGAGGCAAGAGTTAGATATAATCCATATCTTCCATCAAAGATTGAAAATATAAAAACATAGTAAAAGGCTTGGTACCAATATGTCACATCTGAACTACAAGTGGAAGTCGTTGAGCTACAGTTTCCATAAGCACAACCATGATGTATTAATTTTTTCTTATTAGGCTTTAGCCATAGTTTGTCTTATGTAATTTTGTATTTTGAAAATAATAAGAAATTTAAATGAAAGTGGAAGTCTAATATTCACATAGGGAATATGAATAGTTATTAGGTGGAATAAGGACAAAAGAAGCTCAAGAGACATGAGGGAGCTCAAAGGTCACAAGAGAAGGTGAAAGGTCAGCTCATTTGTTATAAATAAATCCTCATAACTCAAGCAAAGGGCCTAGAACTAAGGATTTGTAGCCTTCGATTCTCTAGCTTAACGTAGGAGTGAATAACATTCTATGGAGAAGCAAGTGGTAGCTTCATGTTCCACTATTGGGGCTAGTGTCATATCATTGTATTTTTGGTGCTGAGTAAAACCCATAGTCCCCACTTTACTCTCTTCTCAATCTTACGCTATGTATAAAGTGCCTTCAAGTTCATTTCCCAACCTTATCCACAATCTAGCAAATTCACAGTATTCTATGTTCTTGACTGGCAATTTAATAATTAGTCTGGAAGCTTAATATCTCAATTCAGAGAATTGAGATATTAAATTAACGCTTATCCCTTATGGTTATAAATCCCAACCTTCACTCTTATGCAAAATATCACCTTTTGTTACAGCCCTATGGTTACAAACGATATTAAACCCCTTTAATCTCCAAACAAAAGCCTTATTGGTGAACCGAATGTCAAAGACAAATAATTGACCGATAGACTTTGGTTAAAATTCCGGCTATGAACTTCCGGCCATAGTCTACACATATATCGGTCCTACTCTCCGATTATTCACTTCCGGGACTCAACAGGGTTAATCACATCTTATGATAGAATGGTTCCACAAATGTTTTGAAACCAAACCCATTAACTATTAGGCCACAACTTATATAGCCCCTACCTATATAGCTATGATATGCCGCGCATACAATCCATTTCACGCAAGGTTCGACTTATTCACATTATATATATGTTACCATATGCATATACTCCCTGTTAATAAACCTTTGCATTTACCTCTTACCTTTGTATTAATCGCCAGATTTCATTGTATAAGACCCTTCCATGATATATTAACATATACTCTCCTCATGAAACTTTTATAGGCTTCGACCTTGATTTAAACAACCCAATCGATAAACAACATTAAGGTTCAGGCTCCACGTACCTTGGCCAACGGCCAAACTAATCCGATGGACCACAATGCGTCGCATTCCAACAGAGCTTTAGGCACACATTGGACAGTTATAAACACATATCACGCAATTTAAACGCACGAATGTTAATTCACAAAAATCACACGACGTAAATGGTTTTCCCAAACCACTTTTGGCCATGCGTCAATCCTTAACATACATCATGTTTTTTTCATAAAATTTTATGACCGCTTTTTCCTTGCACGATACTGCTGGTATCGACCTTTGAAACCACTGTCACTGGTCACGTCACGGTTCCACTACTCTTTAAGGTTCCGCCAACTTTTCATTTTTGGTTTATCATCGCGCCCTTTCATATGATAACTCTTTGATAATGGTTTTGCTTCAGTTAATTCAAAGGGTTTCCTCTGCGTTATAACCTCTTTCCGTTGTCGCTCCTTGGTTACACACAGTTTATTTAACAAACACCACTTCCACTATTTCATTATATGATTCTGCTTACCCTTGACTGTTCGACAGTACGATTAACGCACAACATATTAAATATTGTCGTCTTCTCCAGTGATTCCTCTGTAATTGCCAGCCACTTTTAATTGCCTTCGCCATAGGAAAACAACTTGACACTAAGTCGACATCTCCACAGTTCAGTGGTTTCAACTCTGGATTCTTATTCAGCGACGCCTTAACTACAATAGGGGATCTTCACCACCAAAACATAATATCATTCAACCCCAATTATATACAGAATTTTTTATTTCATCCCTTTCCACAGAGGCTAATATTATGCATTGCCATACAATTGTATCTTGAATGGAAACCACACATTAACGTTGACTCTTAACACAGGGTTTTGCCACACGTTCCTCATACGCTCTCATCATTAACTATACAGGCAAAATGTTAAGACAAATTACAGGGTATTACTCATACCTAGTTGATGAAGGTTCCAGACCTTCTCACACCGAATTTAATCCTACCAATGCACATACAATACTGAACAGTTTCTTCCATTATATATATTTTAAATTACTTACAAAAATCCTTTAGCTCGGCCAGATCTTTTGACTCAATGGCCTTCTATTCTATATTCTGTCTCTACAGATCTCCCGGTCTCTATGCAGCTATTTGCAGGTCTCTCCAAGCAGGTCTCTCCACAAAGACTTATTTTTATACAACTATCACCAATGGATCGATTCAGATTCTTTGATGATTCAACAAACTCTCCAAATTCCTACAGTTATAAAATTAGACTAAGTCCTAGTTTTAGCCTAACTCTCTGACAGAGTGGAACATGCTATCTCTTCCTATTCCATCTAATCATTCGGGCAGTTACATTTTCCTCCACAATTTAACTGAAAATAACTCAACTATGAATAATTACATGGGGAAACAAAAACATGGGGCCCCCCTTATGTTTATTTATGTACAAGGATTGTCTTGAGCTTAATGCCCCTGCATGAGACTCCCCAGGTTAAAATAGTTCATGATCTCCTGATCATGTTCTTTCATCTTTATCTTCCTAGATCCCACACTTTTTTCTGCAGCTGGTCATCTGTTGTAGTGTTCTTCTTTCGCATTCCTCCAGGCTTCCATATCTTGGTCTATATCTTGCTGTCAATTTTTGATCTCCTGTTGTAGCTCTAGCTTTTATTTGCTGAGCTTTTGCTTGCTGAACTTTTATTTTTTCAGTCTTTACTTCTTCCCTATTCGCCACCCAATCATCCTTACCCTCTTATTCTCTACAATAGTAAAATTCTTCTTGATTGTCACCCATGACAATTTCTTTATCCTTTGTCTTCAGCAATTCTTCAGACTGGTAATTAAATTACCAGTCATCATCGTCATCTCTTCTATTCTTTTGGACTAAACATGCCTTAGTCCTTCCATCAGTGCCTGTAGTCATAAAACAAAAATTAAAGTTATGAAATATTTGAGTTTCTTTCTCCTCTTCTGGCAACACTTCAGCTTGTTGCTTCAACATTTTCTCCAGCAGCACTCCAAGCTTCTGTTCTGCTAATTCACACTCTTTTCTGGATGTTCTCTGCAACCATTTTAGCCAGTCATTTTGTGCTTGGCTCTCATTGTTAGCATGCTGTAATTTGAACTCAGCGTGTTCTTCTTCTTCTTCCTGGGAAATCCTCAACAATTTCCTTCCTTCTTCTGGAATTACTTCAAGCTCTTCCAGCTTTGCATTTTCATATTTTGTCAAAGTAAAACTATGATTCTCCACTGTTGTAGCAGCCCCAAAAGTCTGCCATATAGCCCTCTCTCCAACTTTCTCTTGGCTATTCGAACAAGCCAATTATTCTCTGCTACCAACATCAACAAATTTTTGCATATGAGACATGACTGTCTCATCTTTATTCTTCAATCCCCAATTCAGAAATTGGGGTCCCCTCTTTGGCATAGAATCTTGCTGATTCAACATACTCTCTAGCAACTCAATTCCTCCATTCCATGGATCAAAATATTCCACAAAATTCTTCTCCTCTTTCAATTGACTGCCCAATGTTGTCAATTTATCTCCATCATGAACATGATCTGCACTCACCAAAAAATTGTCAAAATAAAATTCATAGTGCCTTTCTCTGCTCGACCAGCAATTCAGTATGCTGTCCCAAATTTCTCTCCTTCTCCATCAACACATCAGTATGCTGATTCCAATTCTTCAAACAATTTTTGAGACTGTCAAGTAGTCTCTTCTCTGCATAATACTCTTCAAGGATGTCTCTCTGCTCTAGTTCATAAAAATGAACTCTCTCATCTTCAATCACCTCTGCCTTTACCATCTGAAAATCCTTTCTCTGTGTTTCTATCCTCTGTTCCAGAACACTTAACTCATGCCAAAATTTTGGCATCTCCTCTGAGAAAACATCTTCACTATCTTCTGCTGTTACTATCTCCTCAGCCTTCATCAGAATATAATTCTGATTTCCCATCTCTGCAAAAACTTCAGTCATCTGTCCATCACTCTTCATTTGGACATTTAATAATAACAGTCTGTCATTATCATCATCAATGACAAGTTCATCACCATCATACACAACTGTCATGTCTTCATTGAAGCAATCCATTTTATAAAACAAGGAATAAATGAATTCATTCTGCTGCAATAACTCAATCTGATCTTCATCAGGAAGGTACTCATCATACTTTACTTGGAAATAGTCAGCTTCATTCATCACAGTTCCACCATGTGAACTATCTTCATCAACACCTGCATTCACACACAACTTGTCAGTTTTAAAAACATGAGACCCCATGGTCTCATTTGATGAATCAATCATCAACTCTTCCTGTTGTTCCAAGTCTTCTATGTTCTTCAGAGATTCTTCAATGGTCTCTTCTTCAAATTCTTCAAGCTATATAACTTCTAGCTTTTGGCCATCCTCACAATTTAAATCTCCTCTGCTTCCAATATGTTGGAAAGAAAAACCTTTCTCCAGCTGTGCATGGACATCTTCAAAACATCTAGCTGTTCCATTTTCCTTCTCAATGACAACATCAACATTTTGTTCATCTCCACATGGCTTTCTCGCAAACATACAAAATATGTCAGATGTAAGGCTCTTGGACCCCTTGGTCCCACTTGAAGCTTCAGTCTTCAAGTATTTCTCCAAATACTCAATCATTCTGAGCATTTCTTCCTTCTTCTAAGCATTCATCATTTTCTCTTTCTTCCTTTGTGACATCTGCCACTTTACCTTCTTCTTCATGAGCCAACCACCTCTCTGGTTTTCCTCTATCATTCTCTCCAGTTCATAAATCTGATTATTGATCTCAGCTATCTCTTTCCAATATTCTTCATCAGTGAGTTTCTTCCCCATGCCATTTTCTTTGGGATCTTCCCTCACTCTTCTGTTGTGGCCTCTCTCAGAACCTCTGCAATCTCTGTTGTGGCTATCAGTAGCCCTTTTCTCTTCCAGGAGTTCTATACTCACAAGCTGCACTAAGCCTCTGCAACAACAAGCTCTCTTGCTGCAACTTACCTCACCAATCCCTTCCTCTGGATCCGGCTTTTGGCAAGTACTGGTCCCCTCTCTGCTGGAACCTTCTGAGCACTCTCTTATGCTCTCTAGGCTTCACTCTGCAAATTCTCTCAAGAGCACCTCTGTTCTTCCTTATCCAACCTTAGTTGGGAATTCTTCTAGGTTCTGCCACACTTCTTCTTCACTCAAAATCCCTTGTTGGACTCTTCTTATCACTGCTCTCAAAGCTGTGATCTTCTCTTTGCTGAGATTCCTCAATTGCTTGCACTTTGCATTCTGCAAACAATACCTTCAAACTAGAGTTCAAATAAGGCTCATCAACTCACCTCTCAAGATCCTTGAATGATATTGCTTTTTTTTTTCTCACCTGCACTGCATCTCTATCTGCTAAAATCTTCAAGACTCTATGTCTTCAACTCCAGATTCTGCACATCTAGAGACCTTCATCGCATGCTCAATAAAATATTCAATTTCTCTATTAAACATATTTAAACATCAACTTTTTTTCTATTTCAGTACATGTGCATTTCAAAAATCAATTTTCAAAGAGCTATTCTGATTCTAACTTTGATACCACTATGGTGCCAGGTAAAACCCACAGTCTCTACTTTACTCTCTTCTCAATCTTATGTTGTGTATAAAGTGCCTTCAAGTTCATTTCCCAACCTTATCCACAATCTGGAAAATTCACAGTATTCTATGTTCTTGACTAGCAATTTAATAATTAGTCTGGAAGCTTAATATCTCAATTCGGAGAATTGAGATATTAAATTAACGCTTATCCCTTATGGTTATAAATCCCAACCTTCACTCTTATGCGGAAGCTCTCCTTTTGTTACAGCCCTATGGTTACAAACCATATTAAACCCCTTTAATCTCCAAACAAAAGCCTTATTGATGAACCAAATGTCAAAGATAGATAATTGACCGATAGACTTTGGTTAAAATTCCAGCTATGAACTTCCGGCCATAGTCTACACATATATTGGTCCCACTCTATGATTCTTCACTTCCGGGACTCAATAGGGTTAATCACATCTTACGATAGAATGGTTCCACAAATGTTTTGAAACCGAAACCATTAACTATTAGGCCACAACTTATATAGCCGCTACCTATATAGCTATGATATGCCCCGCATACAATCCATTTCATGCAAGGTTCAACTTATTCACAATATATATATGTTACCATATGCATATACTCCCCGTTAATAAACCTTTGCATTTACCTCTTACCTTTGTTTTAATTTCCAAATTTCATTGTATAAGACCCTTCCATGATATATTAACGTATACTCTCCTCGCGAAACTTTTATAGGCTTCGACCTTGATTTAAACAACCCAATCGATAAACAAAATTAAGGTTCAGGCCCCACGTACCTTGACCAACACCCAAACTGATCTGATGGAACACAATGCGTTGTGTTCCAACAGAGCTTTAGGCACACATCGGACGGTTATAAATGCATATCGCATGATTTAAATGCACAAATGTTAATTCACAAAAATCGTGCGACGTAAATGGTTTTCCCAAACCACTTTTTACCATGCATCAATCCATAACATACATCATTTTTTTTTTCATAAAATTTTATGACCGCTTTCGCCTTGCACGATACTACTGGTATCGACCTTCGAAACCACTGTCACTGGTCACGTCACGGTTCCACTACTCTTGAAGGTTCTGCCAACTTTTCATTGTTGGTTTATCATCACGCCCTTTCATATGCTAACTCTTTGATAACGGTTTTTCTTCAGTTCATTCAAAGGGTTTCCTCCGCGTTATAACCTCTATCCGTCATCGCTCCTTGGTTACACACAGTTTATTTAACAAACACCACTTCCAATGTTTCATTATACGATTCCACTTACCCCTGACTGTTCGACAGTATGATTAACCCATAGCATATTCAATCTTGTCGGCTTCTCCAGTGATTCATCTGTAATTGCCAGCCACTTTTAATTGCCTTCGCCATAGGCAAACAACTTGAAACTAAGTCGACATTTCCATAGTTCAGTGGTTTCAACTCCAGATTCTTATTCAACTACGCCTTAACTACAATAGGGGATCTTTGCCACCAGAACAGAATATCATTCAACCCCAATTATATACAGGATTTTTGATTTCATCCCTTTCCACAGAGGCTCATATTATGCATTTCCATACAATTGTATCTTGAATGGAAACCACACATTAACGTTGACTCTTAACACAGGGTTTCGCCACACGTTCCTCATAAGCTCTCATCATTAACTATACAGGTAGGCTGTTAAGACAAATTACAGGGTATTAATCATACCCAGTTCACGAAGGTTCCAGACCTTCCCACATAGAATTTAATCCTACCAATGCCCATACAATACTGAACAGTTTCTTCAATTATATATATTTGAAATTACTTACAAAAATCCTTCAGCTCGACCATATCTTTTGACTCAATGGCCTTCTATTCTATACTCTATCTCTACAGATCTCGCGGTCTTTATGCAGCTATTTGCAGGTCTCTCCACATAGACTTATTTTTATACAACTATCACCAATGAATCGATTAAGATTATTTGATGATTCAAAAAACTCTCCAAATTCCTATAGTTCTAAAATTAGACTAAGTCCTAATTTTAGCCTAACTCTCTGATAGAATGAAACAGGCTATCTCTTCCTATGCCCACTAATCATTTGAGCAGTTACATTTTCCTCCACAATTTAACTAAAAATAACTCAACTATGAATAAATACATGGGGAAACAAAAACATGAGGCCCCCCTTATGTTTATTTATGTACAAGGATTTTCTTGAGCCTAATGCCCCTGCATCAATTGTGTACTTGGAACTTTCACTTAATTATAAGTTCTCAGAGCCAACATAGTTGTATGCATGTATCATGAATATTGTAAGATTATTCTTTAAATGTTTACGGTAATGTTATTTCATAAATTTTGAGGTCAGTGAACTATTTGGTTAACTTTAGTATATATGTTATTGAATGTGTGTTGTATTTTATTTCATGATCGTTATTATCTTGTGAATTGTTTTGCAGGTTAACTCACGATTCTTTCATATATGTGTGTGTCTCTTTTAGGATAGTACTACTACTTATCTTCTAGAGGCTCACACTCTTTTCTCCTTACATGAAAGGACCTCTTATGCATTAAAATTGATATTCCAAAAGGCTTACGCACTTTTTGTCCCCAAAGCTATGTGTATGCCTTCTTATGTTTTTTATTGCAATCAAGGAACATCTCTAAGATCAAAATTATGGCCTACGACCTTATTTCCAGGTTGGGGATCCTACTCCAAATGGTGTGATGTCTGATTCAGACTTCATATCGGGGAGCCCCCCTCCTTGTTTTCAGCCTCCAACACCTCCAACACTATGGTTGATACACAAAATATAAGATTATGTCACCCACACTAGAGAGAGGTATCTTAGTGAACAAAAATTAGGGAATCTAACCAAAGGTGGTTCATGTGAGATAACTTGAGGTGATTTTGGATAAATATTAGAAGTGTGTTCAATTTATTTTGGATGTATGCACAATACCCCTCATTATAACCCTCATTTCATACCTTTGTTATTTTTCTTTCGGTGGCTTCCGACTCCACTATTCTAAAACTTTCAGAAAGCCCAATGAATTTTGAGTGGAACAACATTATGTCTTTCAGGATTTTCAAATGCAAAACCCTCAAGCCAAAACTTGGATTTTTTTTCAAACATTAAAACAACATTTCAAGGAAACTAACCTTTGTTTTTTCACATTGTTTTATGTATTGACACTTTGGTTTTGTGAATTCCCCATGTAATTCAACACTCTTTTGGGAATCATAAGGGACCACTTAGCACCCTGTTGTTGTATATTTATTCAAGGAATTCCATCTTCAGTAGGAAGAGTGGTAGATATTGCATCATTCCCTACTTGACCGTCCCCTTAAATATCACCTCTTAATACATCTTTATTAGGATATTCCATTCTTAGAGCTACTTTGTTAGGAAAATTTTTACCTCAAAGTAGCTCTTTATTAAAAATAGGCCACATCAATATGACCACCCCTACATGTAACCTACCAATTGTTGTTTCATTGAATATTCATGATATTTCAAAATTAACGAATGATCCCATAACTCATGACACTACATGGTCAACCATGCCGACCAAATTTCTCTTAAACATATCAAAATTATAACACAAGATGGGAGAAAATCCCGCAAACCATGTGATGACCTTTTAGCAATGACTCTCTTATAACAGTATCACTAATGACTCAATTCAATTGACGATTTCCCAGCAAACCCTTACTAATCCCTCAAATAAATGATACATCAATGAAAAATCAATAGCACATGCCACATTTGAATCCCTAGACAAGGAATTTCTCACATTTTCCCAATTCCCCATTCAACATGACACTAGGTTATAATTATTGTCTATGTTTTGAAAGACATCATCCACTCACATAGTAGACTATGTCCACAAGTGGCACAAATTTTGTAGTATCTTCAAAATTCAAGTTCCCAACTGACTTCTTTCATGATTTTTCCTCCAATATTTTCCCCTGTTATAGCAAATGAAATTGATATCATTATGCCACAAAATGAGAAAGAAATCATAAATAAAACTTAACAATATGTGATTACCTTTTATCAATGGCTCTCCTATAATAGTATCACTAATGACTCAATTCAATTGATGATATTCCAACACACCCTAACTAATCCCTCAACTAAATGATACATCAATGAGAAATCAATAACACATACCACATTTGAATCCCTAGCCAAGTCATTTCTCACATATTTCCAACTCCTCGTTCATCATGAAACTAGGTTAGAATTATTTTCTTGGTTTTGAAATACATCATCCACTCACATAGTAGACTATATCCACAAGTGGCACAAATTTTGTAGTATCTGTAAAATTCAAGTTCCCAACCTTCTTTCATATTTTTTCCTCGAATCTTTTTTCCCTGTTATAGAAAATTACATTGATATCATTAAGCCACAAAATGAGAAAGAAACCATAAATAAAACTCAACAATTTTATTCTCAATCATGGTAGCTTTACACAATAATCACTAACACTCAGTGGCCTCAACCTTTCAACAAAGAAAAGCTAGGGGAACCAAACCTTGTTGGTGGATTAATTTGAAACATTACCCGATTCTCACTTGGGAACTAGATTCCATATCAAGAAAACTATTTGAGACCTCCTCCATTATTTCCTCATACAAGTGGAACATTGTTAGCACCACAAGCACCTAAAACAAGGTATTATCATAATACCCCTACGTGAGAACCTTGCCACCCCATGTAAGGGGAACAATACCCTATGCATACATTTGATGGAGTATCAACATCTAAACTTCCCTACAAAAAATATCCTCAAGAAAATCTATATTATTCTCTTTCAAGTCAATAAAAAAATAACCCTACACCTCAACAAAGTGTTAAAGTCTTCTTTTTTTAGCCTTCTTTCCCTTAATAGAAACAAGAATTTGAGAAAAATAATACTACTAACCCTTCTAATATAGTTAATAAGAAAGGAGATAATAAGAGAAAGGGAAACCAAGGACTAGGTAGGAAGTCACAATAGGAATATACACAGATAAAAGGAACCTGCACTACAAGGAAAAGACCCTCTAGCAGATATTTTTGAGGAACCCCTTATAAAAATAGCCTAGATATCCGTTTGTAATGGAGGTCTTTAGAGGAGGTTGGCGGGTGGAGCTTTTTGAGGATGTTTTTTTCCAATGCGTTTCTCATCATACACTACACCGATGCATTTAACTCACAATGCACTGGTGAGTACTAAAAATTGGCACACCGAGACACCTTGATCTCTGTACAAACCCACCCGGTGCATCTAATTACTATAACATAACGGTGTGCTACGCATAAATAGGCTTGGTGCGTCTCAAAAAACCACATACCACTTGGTGTGTCTCAAAAACCCGCGCACTGCCTAGTGCGTCTCAAAAACCCACACACCGAAACAGGGCTAAATAAAAAAAATTATCGGTTGAAAAAACCGCATTTCACTTCTTCAGTGCTCCAAAACTCTCAAGAAATGGTGCGAATTTCTCTTGTGTGAGGCACCCTTCCAGCGATGCTCCCATTGCATGCACTGCTGTCATCCATTTCCCACCTTGTGGAGTTCGAATTTTTGAAAACGGTGGGCAAATTTTGTTTCTCCAATGCTTGAGAAAATATGCCTCCTCGACACGCAAATGTACTGATATTTTACTTGTTTCTCAATAAATAAACGTTTTAAAATATTAGAATTGTAAAAAACCTTAAAATTTACCAATTAAAAAAAAAAAAAAAATCTGCGCAGTTGAGTCTAGTCGTTCGACTTGCACCGTTTGTGGTGCTACCTATAAATTTACAAGCCACATCACGAACAGTACTAACGGAAACCGCACTGGGGTCCGGTGTGGTACCGAAAACACACATTGTTATTTTTTCTAAAAAACTTACATGGCGGTGTGGTCATTTAAATGACCGCACCATTGAATATTTACCATTTTCGGGAGGGTGGTGCATTGACCAAACTATGCGCCTCGAGGAAGATAGTTAGGTCAGTGCACCACCCTCCTGACATCAGTACATATTCAACGGTACAGTCGTTTACATGAATGCACCATAGACCATGTACTGATGTCAGGAGGGCAGTGCACTGACCTAACTATCCACCCCGGGGTGCATAGTTTGGTCAATGCACTGCCCTCCCGAACTGGCACATATTCAATAGTGCAGTCGTTTACTTGACCGCACCATTGACCATGAATTATTTTTGGGCACTGCGTTGATTGAACTATCTTCCTTGGGGCGGATAGTTTTGTCAATGCACTGCAAAGAAAGAACAATTTATGTTTTTCAGTGTGTGAACAATTTCCATGCGCACAAAGAGTGGTGAACGATAAAAAATTATGCACCAGTACTGGTGCATGACTATTTTTTTGGGCACACCGACCTTTTTTTTTCAAAAAGAAAAAGAGAATATATATATATATATTGAAACACATGTCTTATTTAATACAAAAAATATATTTAATATGTGAATCATTCAACGACGTCAACAAAGATAACAAAGGGAACAACAAGAACATATGGAGGACTGATATAACGTGATTCACCTGTGGGAGGCACGAGAGAGGGAGAGACCTATGTACCCTCGCCCTATTACGACAGCCACCCAGTTGCTGCTAAGGGAGGAAGGCCTCCTGAAGTTCTATGAGGAGGCTACATCCCTGAAGGGCCATAGTGGGTCATTGGGACAACTCATCTTCTGGTGGAATGCCCGTCAACAGGCTCTCCGGGTCAGTCCTGATCAATGATAAACACCCATCAAGGAGGAAATATATTTTATTACTGGCCTATCTAGGAGAGGGTGGGATTTGACCGAGTTCCCAGATGTCCCTGTCAATTATGCAACATGGATTCTATTGGCACACTCCCAAAAATATATTAGGGATGATATAGTTTCTCCTGCATATTTTCAGGTGTTCGGTGGTCAGTTACGTATTTCTTCGTTTGGTACAGAGGAGGTGAGGTGCCTCTCACTACTGTTGATGACCATTGCACACTATACCAGTGACGGGAAACTCATTAGTTGCCCGATTTTATTTTATGTTGATTCTTTATTCCAGGTGCCACAACTTGTGAGATGGTCTACAATTTTTTTGAGGCAGTTTTGTACAACATTAGATAGATGTCATTCTCAGGAATGTGGGAGGTTGAACTTCCCTTTTGCTTCAGAGTTATTTTGTTTATTTTTTGAGAGGTTTCCAGAGACAACGCCTACTTTTTTTCGGCATCCTCGTAGGCCGATTCTGCATGTACCGATGTAGATGTGGGGCCAAATGATGCCCAAGAGGAGACTGTCTGACTATCCTGCCAGGATATCTCCTGATGCACTAGAGTTGCTATCCAGTGTTGATGATCACTCCTTCATTATCGTGCCATGTCCATATGCCGGTTTCGATTGGCGAGGGTGTAACAACATCCTCTTCACACAGGATGAGCCGCCAGATGCGAGAGGTAATATTATTGTTTTCATTAAATTAATATAGTTTCATTTTATTGTCTTAATTAATGAATTAAAATTATCAAATTTATTAAAACACATTCTTTAACTTGTTTTATTAATTTTTTTAATGAAAATTTATAATTAATATTGTTTTGTACTATATATTTTGTAGATAATGGGACATTCGTTGGGGATGATATTCCACCCCCTTTGAATGATCCAATTGTAGATGTTGATGATGAGGAGATGTAAAAGGCGGAGGATCATGGTGACAGACCTGATCCTGATTGGGTGCAAATACCAGCAGGGTTGAGGCATAGGCCAGACACTAGATTTAGGATGGAGTTGGGCGACCAACTCTATCGAGTGCTAGTTAATGAGGGAGTCTACCTAGTTACGATAAGATATATTTGTACTGATCATAGGATCTCACAAATTTCGAGTGGCCTTCCCCACAATATGTTGAACGTCATGCACCATATCGTTGGAGCTTCCAGAGCACTGGCGCAGGCTAAGAAGGGTAGGCATCGTGGAGATTTATGACACAGAAACACCTCATCTGATGATCATGATTATGAGGGTAGTGATCATAATTTTAGTACTCAACCTCCTCCTCCTTCACCTCACGGTGGAGATCATGATGAGAAGCGAGCATCCAATCCTGATCAGCGGGCATCTCCCGAGCAGTCTGCACCATCTCAGTAGACACCTAATCCTGAGCCGACACTTGATCCCGAGCAGGGGGGTCCATCTGAGGGGGCAGGTCCATCATCACAAGCCACACCATCCACGTCTAAGCAAGTTGCTCCATCGACGAGTCATCAACAAGAAGTTCCTGAGTAGACCATACCATCGATTGATCAACAAGCACCTCCGAAGTAGGCACACTGTCTATCTAAGCATGAGGTTGCACCATCGACTGAGTAGACCTCGACAAGTACTAGTATTAATGTACCACCAAATATTTGACATTTATATGCAGTTATATTACAGTTGTGTGTGTGTGTGTGTGTGTGTGTGTATAGTCCATGTACTTTATGATCATGTTGATGTACTTAATTTACATGTTGGTGTTCATCATGATGTGTATATTTTTAGGTCATGTTAGATATGTTCATTTAATGTGCTTGCAGATAGATGTGCATGTGATAACAGTTATTTGACATGATATGTATATTTGATGTTTGTGTTGTGATGATGTTATACAATTCTTGTGTTTTGTTAGATGATCATGGTCATGATGATTAGATGATGTTAGCGAGTTTGAATGTGTATTTTAGTCGAATATGATGTTTGTACGATGGTTATCATGATCATGATGTTTATTTTTAATATTAAATCATGATATTTATTAAATATTATGTCGTGATTGTAATTGAAATTTAGTTTTAATTGTATGTAAAATTGTAAAATTGTAATTGTACGTAATTGTATTGTGAAATTTTAATTATATGTATTCATGTCATGATTCAATTTTATTAAAATGCAATTGTAATTGTATCCTTTGTGATTGTAATTGTAATTGTATGTGAAATTGTAACATTGTAATTGTAATTGTATGTAAAATTGTAAAATTGTAATTGTAGTTGTATGTATTCATGTCATGATTCAATTTTAATAAAATTGTAAAATCTGTAAGTTTGTAAATTTGTAAGAGTCTAAAAATTTAATTGTAATTATATGCATCGTGATTGTAACTGTAATTTTAATTTTAATTGTATGTAAAATTGTAATTGTAATTGTAATTGTATGTGCAATTGTAAAATTGTAATTGTAATTGTATGTGAAATTGTAAAATTGTAATTGTAATTGTATGTAAAATATTTGTAAAATTGTAATTGTATGTATTTTCATAATTCAATTTTATTAAAATTTGTAAATTTGTAAATTAATTGTCAATTTTGAGCCATAATTACTACCGTAAGTAAAATGTATACCGTAAATATTATTAAATTACCATTATTGTAAATTTGTAAATTTGTATGAATATAAATAATTGTAAAATAATAAATCTAGAATAATATGAATTTTTGTAACATAATAAAGTTTAGAAAATAATGCAAATAAATTCATGTTTAGAATTATCATTATTTTATTATGATCTTACATACCAAAAATAACAGTATACATTTTGAAGATATCATTCACACACACTTAAAGAAATCAAGTAGTTGTGTTATTTTAGGAATTGACATTATAAAAAATTGCATATTCGGTGTTAATGTATAGTTAACACATTGGTGCGTTTTAGTTACTGTGCATCGGTGTTGTGTTATTAATTGATGCAATGGTGCGGTTAGATAACAAACGTCCTGAATATCTACAAATAAAAAAATGTAACTTTATTTTTTTTTAGTGAAAAAAAATGTAAACTGAAAAATGCGCGGCAAATTATTTTCGGAAATCTAGTTTCATAAAAAAAAATTTAAATTGTAAAATCTATTCATTATTTCATTATTTTTGCAAAAATTTTTAGGGAGGGATTTGCACGAGAGACATACCGAGAGAAAGAGAGCACGAGAGGACTACGGAGCAACAAAATACTTTCAAACAAAAACATTATTCAGAGACTCATAATTTGAAACATTTGGTGATTCAAACCCTACAATATAATAAAAATGTTAAATTTTACTGTAATAATTAATTTTTTTACGACTTCTGTTGGATTTAATACATGCACAATAAAAATTTTAAATTTTACTATGCATTTATAAAAAAATATCCATTCTTACATTAAACCCTTGCTTCTTCTTGTTTTTGGCCTTGCTTCTTCTTATTTCTGTGACTTCAAAATTAGGGCTTTTCAGTTTATATTTATAGGGTTTGTATTGCTATATATATAGGAATATGACATATAACCCGCGGGATGCCTTTCAGAGTT
The DNA here is from genome assembly GCA_034641835.2 of Pinus albicaulis. Classification (NCBI taxonomy): domain Eukaryota; kingdom Viridiplantae; phylum Streptophyta; class Pinopsida; order Pinales; family Pinaceae; genus Pinus; species Pinus albicaulis. The sequence continues at coordinate 1,523,272,914 of CM076575.1, read as the reverse complement.
GAATCCCAATCCATGTCGGCCCTTGAATGATTTTTTTAAAATAGATTCTTTTAAATCGGTGTGCCCTGCGTAAAGTAGTGCACCATTGCACTATTTTATTATAGCGCATCACGCACATACTATTTGATAAAAACATTTTTTTATTAATTTATGTCTGTTTTAATCGGTGCACCAGTTAACATATAACGCACTAGGTCTCCTTGTTGATAGAGAGCACTGTATGGTGTTTCTACTGTTTTCTCGGTGCGTTTATAAGAACATGTCACACCACCTCCTCCATGACATCTTATGCTACAAAAACTAACAGTAGAGGTTTTTTATTAGTTTTTATATGTTAATCGGTGCATTGGTTAACATATAACACATTGGGTCTCCTTGTTGATAGATAGCACCGTATGGTGTTTCTACTGTTTTGGTGATGCGTTTATAAGAACATATCGCACTACCTTTGATGCACATTATTTGAAAGGTGCACCATTTTCTTGATTTTTTTTTACCCGAAAATTTTGTGATTTATTTATAAAATATATTAATGAATGGTATGGTAAAGGTTTCATATTGATAAAGAAATGTCTGACAAGAGATCAAGTAACAAAAATATTGATAACATATCGAGAAAAGAAAAAAATGCAAGTTCTTTGTAAATTCTTTACAAAAATTATTATTTTTGAATTATATGTAAGTTTAACTAATATGTATTGTTTACTGTGTATCATGCAGAGCCACAAAATGGCAAAGCTCTATAAGATTTTTTTTTATCTAAGACCAGAAGAGCGTAAAAGCTTGATGGAAAAATTGTAGAAGGATGAATTATGTGAATGTAAAAATACTATTGATCCAATATGAGTTTCTTTTTTTAATTTTCATTAATAATATACTTAAAAATATTAGATAATATGTTTCAAACATTCTATTAATTCACAAATATTTTTAATGTTCTACATGGACCAATAACGAAGAAAAGGAATGTTGTTCTAAGAAAAGAAAAATATAGAACATGCAAATGAAAATGAATTTCTCCTTAGCTCATCTGGAGTGGTGTTGGAGGTTAATGAAAGGGGTAAAAGTTTTATGAAACTTTGAGGGATCTAGTGGAACGAATGTATAGACATTCTTTCCACTTACAATGTAAAAATCATCCAATGATTCCAAGAACCAAATTTTATCTAAACTATAGGATGAGTTTCCAGAGAATTGGTCAATGAAACATGTTAGACTTTTAATAGAAAAAACGTACAACAAAAAAAAAAGAACGAATGAAAAAATAATATTCCTTTAAATATTTTTTCTTGAATTATATGTATATATTACTAGAAAGAAATTATTTATAAATACCACTTTTGTTATATTTAATTTTCATATATCAATATAAAATTTAAATAATTTATTGTCATGTTACATTTTCAGGAAGATTATGAAAATCTCAAAGGATGAATGAGCTGATATCAGAAATATGCCAGTAGGAATGTCCAAAAAGGTGTACAAGGAGATGGTAAAAGAAATGGAAATAATTGCATTGCATGAGGATCCATATTAACAACAACGTGCTTCAAATGTAATATGTAATAATTGAATTTTTCAATTTGGTACAATAAATGAAAAATTAACATTAAATATTAATTTTCAAGTATTTTCTTGCAGAAAAGAAAATAAAATGGAACCCATTTAGCACATAAAACATGATGACAAGGAAGAAAAGGGTTGATATCTATGTTTCTGAGTAATTGTTACTTCCTTATAACAACTTAACTAGATTTCATATTTGTATATTTTAAGTTGTTTTACAATAATCATCATCGAATTTCTTCAAACAAGTGCTGACATACAAAGAAGAACCATCGGATGAATTGATTGACATTGTGTTAAATATGGGTTGTCAGTATATGTTGGCATTGTTAGACTCCTATACCAATAGGTGTCATATTTCATGATTGACTCGATGAGATATGCAATATGTTCATACCTTTTCTTGTTGCAAAGGTTTCCATATTTTCAAAAAATCAAAAAATTTAAAAAATGTAAAGAGTGTATACCTTAAAAGAAAAATCAAAGGGTGAAAAGAATAAAAATGGCCAAAAAAAGTGAAAGAAAATGAACCCCACCAAAAGAAAGCCCAAGGAAAGTGTGCAAGCCTAAATGCCACTACTTTTTTGCTCTTTTGTAATAAATAAAATTGTGTGCAACTTGTATTTTATGCCACAATTTATGAACAGTCAAACAGTTTAATCTTGGCTAGTTCACCTTTCAATTTTATGTTTTAGAGATAGAGAATAAAATCTGACCAAATTGTTTAATCTTGGCAGATAAGTAGATAGGTAGAGTAAATAAAAGGAGCTCAAAAATTTAATCTAAGCCCTTGGATGTAATAAGGTTAGAATTAGATAGATTTTCATATGTAAAAGAAAAAGTGTGATGAGGGTTTGCCAATCTAGGTGCACCCTAATAAAGAAGAAAAATGGTAGGGTAAAGTAGGTAGGGTAGGTAGATGATGTTGCAGAATTACATGTGATGGATAATGATTCTAGAAGTTTTAAATCTTTACTTTCATCACAAGTGCAAAGGCAGACACTACACTGGAAGAATTTCAAGCAAAGAAAAGTCAGATTATTAACTTCCCTGCTCATTTTTCCCTAAAAATTTCACTAATTTCCCCTAAGTACTAAGGCATTTGAAAATTAAAAGGGCTCAAGGCATTTCCTTGACTTTTGGGGGGACCGGACACTCGGCCCAATAATTGGAAAAGCCTAAGTACTTAAAATCATTCATCATGACATTCATTTACTTCTAAAAAATCTTTTCCTAAGTAAAATCCTATTTTACTTAGAAAAATTATGCAATATTTCATAAAAACCCCTCTTATTCAAGCATAAGTTAAATACATTAATCTAATGTTTTACACTTAGCACTTTTTATTCATTTCCATATTAATTTTTAACTTATTATTTAAATCCCTATGTAAATTTTCCCTTTTCCCGTATTATTTTAATAATAAAATTCCCAAATAATAATATCCCGCCCCGTTGGTTGAAAAATAACCATATAACTTTAATTAATTGGTTAAATTTACAATTAATAAACCAACCCGACCTCCCCACCATATCAATAAGGGCTAATTAATCCTCATGATTAATTAATAATATGTATCCGCCAATCGAATTATCCCCGATGCGATTAATTCATAATAAATTACATTGGGCCCGCTCGTTATCTCTCCTCCATCTTCCTCGCCCGACGACCGTCCGATCGAATTGTCTGAGATCAACTGTTATTATCCATATCGCTAGCCATCCACATTCGAACGATAACGCGCGATGGCCAAGCGGTTTTCTGGATTGTACAGTGCCACGCGTCGTGCGTCGTATAGAATCGCTCACCTTCCGCTCAAAACCACTCTTCCCCAAAAGCGGTGCGATTGAAACCGCTTATTGTCTACCTCCCCTGACGAAGCCTCCGTACTTGCTGACTTCATCTATTAGAAACCCGCCAACCCTTGATTTTGTGAATGAAAAAAAAATACCTGCATCATTTTCACTGTCTCATGCAACGATTTTCGAAATCAACTGTCGAACTTTTCCAACCGCTACTTTCCTGAACAAGATTGCATTCGAGTGTCTAGAATTCATCCATCATTACCAGCGCCTATTTTCATCACCGTTTATTTCTTGGAAAACAGGTATTTACCTAAATTCCCATTAAAATCTATAAAAAACCTGGTTTTTGTTTAAATTCTACACGAGAAAACTGAAACAGAGTTCAGAACAATTCCCAAAACTACATTTGCATTCCCGAACCTGTGATTGTGCTCGTTTTTCATAAAAAACCCCGAATTCATTTCTGAATCCACAAGAACCAGAAATGGAAATTCCCGTGGATTTGAATGTCGCACCCCTGAATGCTCCTCACAGATATTTAGACTACTGCCTCTAGTAGATAGGGATTTCCAAATTAAAAACCTTGTTCTCAGTGAAAATCCTCTTTGAACTTTTTGCCGCTGCAAAGAACCAGAATACCGGAAGCTAAATGGTGGAAAGAAATGTTTGAACTTTGTAAAAATATCCTTACATGAATTTTTGATTATGTACTATAGTAATTCATGATAAAGGAGGATAAAAGGATAAACAGAGGTTAGAGAGCATAACAGTTAAAGAGTATGAGTGGTTAAACTGTATCAGGTAAAAGTCAGAGTGAAAGTTAAAATGAAGTTACAGAGTAGTCAAATGTAAACAATAAAAGTAATTACAGAGGCAGTAAAATGGTAAAAGGAGATGAAAATAATTTCACCAACATTTAATTTTATCTAAAGTGAAAGTAAAGCAGTTAAAAGAACAAAAAGGTGAAAAGATGAAAAACACAACAAGAAGGAACATTTTTTGCAGAAATTTCATGCTTTAGTCATTGTTTTTCAGAAAATATTGTGATCAATTCAAGATTAATTTTGCAAAAATGAAGGAGGTTTATGTTATTAAGAGGACCATATACAAAAACCTCTCTCACTTTTATAACAGCTATTATGGTTTTGGAAATATTAAACAATGTTGGAAAGCACTTTTTACAGAAAATTCCAGTTAAGTCATCATTTTGCATAACATATTATGGCCAATCTGAAATACATCATACAAAACTGAAAGATTTTTTTGTTCCTAAGAGACCTATCTACAAAAACCTATCTCACTTTTTGCACAGTGATTTCAGAATCAGAGATACATGCACATCTTTAAAGGATGTTTTTTAGATTCTATAAAACTATGTTTTACACATTGTATTGCAGAGCCTATTGTGCACAGATGGAGAGGAATTTTAGGAAAATGAAAGAGGTTTATCTCAAAAACATATTTATACACAATAAAATCTTTCACTTTTCACATATCTATTATGGATTGAGAAATAAAAATATATCATTGGACCCCAAGTTTGCAGAATTGTTGGAGCAGAATGCACAAAGAAAGGAAGCAGTTAGTGACTTGGATGCCTCATCATCAACTAAGAGTTGGATCAAATTAGAATTATCCTATTTTTCATCACCTAACCATAAAAAATAGTGCTAAATAGATGCATTAGTTTGAGTGTCCTTTACTTAAGTTCTATTTATGTGAAATAGTTGGAGAGATTTGTGAACTAATCTTGATATTTTTTCAAGATATTTTAGTTTAGAATTTGTATAAATACTTCACTCTTGGAAGTATTTTGGGGTGGATTTTTTAGAATTTGCTGTAACATTGAATATTTTGAATAAATTTCTATTGGAGAAATTTTTTGTGGCCAAGTTGGATGATGAAGTGAAGCGAAATACTTTTTACGAGATTCATGTGTCAGACTACGGATCAATAAGTCATCTTTCTCTTGTATTTTAAAGTCTTTATATCTGTTTATTATATCAATGTGTTTCATTTCTGAATGATTAATGAAAAGGAGTAAATCAGAAAGTACTTAAGTGTAATCTAATTTTAATCATTTTTATTCTAAATGTTTTCTTCTAAACTGGTTTAAGCAAGGAATTCTTAATTGCTCATGTTTTTCTAGTTTTAAGCATTTTGGTTATTTAATAAAGAATACTTAATTGCTCTTTGTTAATAATCACTCAATTTTCCCTCTTATGAATGTGTTGAAATATTCTTAATTTCCTTTCCTCCATTTATATTCCGTTCCATTCATTTTAAGATCTATAATTGTTCTCTGTTTGATTATCTTGCCCTGTAAAACCATCTTTTGTCAAGAAACTTAATCCAGTGAAGCCATGTTTTTGACTCCATAGCCCAATGGCCTGAACTACTCAATCTTGCCCTCAGCTATCGAATTCCACCACCTAAATTCAAACAAAACCCCTGGACTTTATAACTAGCCTAATGTCTTCTAAAAAAAAGCTAAATTATACAGAGAGAGCCCTCTCTGGGTACAGATTGGCTAGATTTTGTACCTAAAAGTTGGTTTGTGGTAACCTCAGACCCCTTTCCTCTTTTATACAACTTCAAGGAAAATCTGAGTGATAACATAGTGGCGACTCCACTGGGGAAGACTAACCTTTTTCTTAAGAAATATTTTACAGGTTTAGATCTGATCTATGATGGTGGACAGTGATCAGACACACAAAGGTTAAAATCATCCACCTGGCGACTCCAAATCCATTTCACAATCAAGATTCCACTGGAGGAATGAACCTGGAATAACAATATGGAAAGATCAGGCTTTCAACTTGGATCTTAATTCAAGACATTATGTTCTTTCTCGTTAAGAACGTTTTTCAATATGTATTGTATTTTATATAAGGATCTAACTTGGTTGTACAGATACCGTGGCCTTTCATTATGGCTGATTTTCAAGATGATCCAAGAATAAAATGAAGATATGCTCCCATGAGCAGAGATCACATACCTGGATTTCCACACAAACTACTAAAGTTAAATTGGAGTGAAAATCTACCTATGTTTCAAGATGAGAACATTGATGATCCTTTACTACATCTCATTAAATTTCATATACACTCATCAAGATTGAAGGGTGATTGGAATGAGTATTGCCTCATGAAAATATTCATGGTAACCTTAGAAGGAAAAGCAAGGGAATGGTATGAAGCTCTCAAACCTGCTAGTTTATTTTCTTTAAAAGATTTTCATAAGGTATTTTATGAGCATTACAAAGAAGGTTTTCCATCTTTATCATTAGCTGAAAATTGTTGTGATGAAACTGAAGATCTTATACATTACCTTAAAAATATTGATGAAGATTTTGGAAATTGGTTTCGTGAATATTTATTAGAAGAAATCTAGAACTTTCATTCTCAAGTTAAATGTCATAATAATCAAGTGGAGTTAAACAAAGATAAAATAGATCAGGAGATGAATCAAGATCCACAAAACCCCTCTGTATTAACAAATGATGTTTCATTTAATGTTTTGAATGGAGTTAAAGAAAATATTCAACCTCATGATCAATTTTTAGATAAGAGAAAAAACAATTTTTATTCAAATCTAAGAATTTAGAGATTCCCACCCCCCTGACCGAAGAAGAAATCAATTTTCTTTTAAACATGCAACCATCCTCAAAATATTTACATAATGAAGAAATTGTTTCTACTTCTTCTAATGTTGATGAATGTACACAAGTTTTTATCCATGAAAGGACAAAAGAACAAGTTGATGCTCATGTTATTCTACCTTCCCAAAAAGACGCATTGCTTGATATCACGCCTATTGAACAAAAAAATGATTTTCAAACAGAATGCAACCAATCCAATCAAGATATATTAGGATTGTTGGAAGAAAAATATGCTAATCCATTGTTTATAATTGATGACATTCCTTATTCTGAAAATTTGCCTAAATATGATCGGTATGATGATAATTATGTTCTCCCAATTCAAGATAATTTCCCAGAACAATCACTAGCTATTTTGAGGGATGAGATATTAGAACTTCAGCTTGATGAGGATTTTCTAAGAGCTTTATTTCTTCTTTTGAAATCAAGAAAATATTCTCCTAAACTAAAAATGTGTTCTCAAGATAATTTCTGAAAATTATGAAAATGAAATTATTTTTTTGCATTTTCAAATTCAGTCATACAATTTCCGAAATCCTAAAGAATTCTTTGAAAATCTTCCTTCTCCTAAGCAAGAGGAAATTGTACTATCTTTTGACTTGCATATTGAGGATGATTATTCTTTCAAACACAAGACTGAAGAAATAGTTTCAAGGATTAATATTCATAATACAACTGAGCAACTAGTCATTGAAGGCCTAGAAACACAAATCATACATTATGCTTTTAATGATCCTATAGCAAATTATATGGAGAATATTTTTAGCTCAAATCTGCAAACATGTTTTATCTATGAGGATCAAATATATCAGCAATTTCCATTTCACATTTTATCATTGATAATAAAGGCACATGATCATAATATACTCCCAATTTTGATCACAAGCAATCAAGTTATCCATTTATTTTTACAGCTACTTGATTGGCTTCATTGGCATTTTTGTATTACCTGATTCAATAAGATTTTTAGTAGATTGAGCAAGTAGATGAGTGCCAATAAGCTCATAATTTTGAGCATTTTTTTTAGTTGTCAATTTTCAGCTAGTTTTTCATTAAGTTGGTTTGAAAAATTTTATCTGTTTTTTTAGTTTCAGATTAGATTTCAGGTTGTAGAGAAAGGACTATATTCAATTCAAGATTTTCAGCCACAGAAAATGCATGTTAGAGATTGGACCAAGGCAAAATATTTCCAACTGGGAAACAAAGTTTTAAGTGGATGGTAACTTGTTGGAGTTGAAGCCCGAAGAGAAGGCCCTAAGCTTCAGAAGTTTCACTATCATACATACAATAAAGAAACAAGAAGAAGAAGATTTCATGGTTCAGTTAAAGGCATTTTGAGGCATCTGACCTGCTGTTCTTGACTTTTCACCAGGAACAGCCATCCCCAAGTGGAGCCAGTGTTAGACTCCTATACCAATAGGTGTCATATTTCATGATTGACTCGATGAGCTATGCAATATGTTCATACCTTTTCTTGTTGCAAAGGTTTCCATATTTTCAAAAAATCAAAAAATTTAAAAAATGTAAAGAGGGTATACCATAAAAGAAAAATCAAAGGGTGAAAAGAATAAAAATGGCCAAAAAAAAGTGAAAGAAAATGAACCCCACCAAAAGAAAGCCCAAGGAAAGTGTGAAAGCCTAAATGCCACTAATTTTTTTCTCTTTTGTAATAAATAAAATTGTGTGCAACTTGTATTTTATGCCACAATTTATGAATAGTCAAACAGTTTAAGCTTGGCTAGTTCACCTTTCAATTTTATGTTTTAGATATAGAGAATAAAATCTGACCAAACTGTTTAATCTTGGCAGATAAGTAGATAGGTAGAGTAAATAAAAGGAGCTCAACAATTTATTCTGAGCCCTTGGATGTAATAAGGTTAGAATTAGATATATTTTCAGATGTAAAAGAAAAAGTGTGATGAGGGTTTACCAGTCTAAGTGCACCCTAATAAAGAAGAAAAATGGTAGGGTAAAGTAGGTAGGGTAGGTAGATGATGTTGCAGAATTACATGTGATGGATAATGATTCTAGAAGTCTTAAACATTTACTTTCATCACAAGTGCAAAGGCAGACACTACACTGGAAGAATTTCAAGCAAAGAAAAGTCAGATTATTAACTTCCCTGCTCATTTTTCCCTAAAATTTTCACTAATTTCCCCTAAGTACTAAGGCATTTGAAAATTAAAGGGGCTCAAGGCATTTCCTTAACTTTTGGAGGGACCGGACCCTTGACCCAATAATTGGAAAAGCCTAAGTACTTAAAATCATTCATCATGACATTCATTTACTTCTAAAAAATCTTTTCCTAAGTAAAATCCTATTTTACTTAGAAAAATTATGCAATATTTCATAAAAACCATTCTTATTCAAGCATAAGTTAAATACACTAATCTAATGTTTTACACTTAGCACTTTTTATTCATTTCCATATTAATTTTTAACTTATTATTTAAATCCCTATGTAAATTTTCCCTTTTCCCGTATTATTTTAATAATAAAATTCCCAAATAATAATATCCCGCCCTGTTGGTTGAAAAATAACCATATAACTTTAATTAATTGGTTAAATTTCCAATTAATAAACCAACCCGACCTCCCTGCCATATCAATAAGGGTTAATTAATCCTCATGATTAATTAATAACCTGTATCCACCAATCGAATCATCCCCGATGCAATTAATTCATAATAAATTACATTGGGCCCGCTCGTTATCTCTCCGCCATCTTCCTCGCTCGACGACCGTCCGATCGACTTGTCTGAGATCAATGGTTATTATCCATATCGCTAGCCATCCATGTACGAATGATAACGCGCGATGGCCAAGCGGTTTTCTGGATTGTACAGTGCTACGCGTCGTGCATCGTATGGAATCGCTTGCCCTCCACTCAGAACCACTCTTCCCCAAAAGCGATGCAATGGAAACCGCTTACCGTCTGCCTCCCGTGATAAAGCCTCCGTACTTGCTGACTTCATCCATTAAAAACCCGCCAACCCTTTATTTTGTGAATAAAACAAACATACCCGCATCATTTTCACTGTCTCATGCAACGATTTTTGAAATCAACTGTCGAACTTTGCCAACTGCTACTTTGCTGAACAAGATTACATTCGAGTGTCTAGAATTCATCCATCATTACCAGCACCTGTTTTCATCACTGTTTATTTCCTGAAAAATAGGTATTTACCTAAATTCCAATTAAACTCTATAAAAAACATGGTTTTGGTTTAAATTCTGCACGAGAAAACTGAAACAGAGTTTAGAACAGTTCCCAAAACTACATTTGCATTCCAGAACCTGTGATTGTGCTCGTTTTTCATAAAAAAAACCCCGAATTCATTTCTGAATCCATAAGAACCAGAAATGGAAATTTCCGTGGCTTTGAATGTCACACCCCTGAATTCTCCTCATAGATATTTAGACTATCTTCCTCTAGTAGATAGGGATTTCCAAATTAAAAACCTTGTTCTCAGTGAAAATCCTCTTCGAACTTTTTGCTGCTGCAAAGAACCAGAATAACGGAAGCTAAATGGTGGAAAGAAATGTTTTAAAATTGTAAAATTATCCTTACATGAATTTTTGATTATGTAATATAGTAATTCATGATAAAGGAGGATAAAATGATAAACAGAGGTTAGAGAGCATAACAGTTAAAGAGTATCAGTGGTTAAAGTGTATCAGGTAAAAGTCAAAGTGAAAGTTAAAATGAAGTTACAGAGCAGTCAAAGGTAAATAACTAAAGTAATTACAGAGGCAGTAAAATGGTAAAAAGAGATGAAAATACTTTCACCAACATTGAATTTTATCTAAAGTGAAGGTAAAACAGTTAAAAGAACAAAAAGGTGAAAAGATGAAAAACACAACAAGAAGGAACATTTTTGCAGAAATTTCATGCTTTAGTCATTGTTTTTCATAAACTATTGTGATCAATACAAGATGAATTTTGCACAAATGAAGGAGGTTTATGTTCTTGAGAGGACCGTCTACAAAAACCTCTCTCATTTTTCTAACAGCTATTATGGTTTTGGAAATATTAAACAATGTTGGAAAGCACTTTTTGCATAGAATTCCAGTTAAGTCATAATTTTGCAGAAAAGATTATGGCCAATCTGAAATACATCATACAAAATTGAAGGACATTTTGTTCCTAAGAGACCTATCTACAAAAACCTATCTCACTTTTTTCACAGTGATTTCAGACTCAGAGATACATGCACATATTTAAATGCTATTTTTCATATTATGTAAAACTCTGTTTTAAACATCGTTTTGCAGAGCCTATTGTGCACAGATGGAGAGTAATTTTAGGAAAACGAAAGAGGTTTATCTCACCAACATATTTATCTACAATAAAATATTTCACTTTTCACATATATATTACTGATTGAGAAATAAAAAGATATCATTGGACCCCAAGTTTGCAGAATTGTTGGAGCAGAATGCACAAAGAAAGGAAGCAGTTAGTGAATTGGATGCCTCATCATCAACTAAGAGTTGGATCAAATTTGAATTATCCTCTTTCGCATCACCTATCCATAAAAAATAGTGCCAAATAGATGCATTATTTTGAGTGTCCTTTACTTAAGTTCTATTTATGTAAAATAGTTGGAGAGATTTGTGAACTAATCTTGATATTTTTTCAAGATATTTTAGTTTAGAATTTGTATAAATACTTCACTCTTGGAAGTATTTTGGGGTGGATTTTTTAGACTTTGTTGTAACATTGACTATTTGGAATAAAGTTCTATTGGAGAAATTTTTTGTGGCCAAGCTAGATGATGAATTGAAGCGAAAGACTTTTTACAGGATTCATGTGTCAGACTACGAATCAATAAGCCATATTTCTCTTTTGTTTTAAAGTCTTTATATCTGTTTATTATATCATTGTGTTTCATTTCTGAATGATTAATGAAAATGATTAAATCAGAAAGTACTTAAGTGTAATCTGATTTTAATCTTTGTTATTCTCAATGTTTTCTTCTAAACTGGTTTAAGCAAGGAATTCTTAATTGCTCCTGTTTTTCTAGTTTTAAGCATTTTGGTTATTTAATAAAGAATACTTAATTTCTCTTTGTTAATAATCACTCAATTTTCCCTCTTATGAATGTGTTGAAAGATTCTTAATTGCCTTTTCTCTATTTATATTCCGTCCCATTCATTTTAAGATCTATAATTGTTCTTTGTTTGATTATCTTGCCCTGTAAAACCATCTTTTGTCAAGAAACTTAATCTAGTGAAGCCATATTTTTGACTCCATAGCCCAATGGCCTGAACTGCTCAATATTTCCCTCAGCTATTGAATTCCACCACCTAAATTCAAACAAAACCCCTGGACTTTATAACTAGCCTAATATCTTCTAAAAAAAAGCTAAATTATACAAAGAGAGCCCTCTCTAGGTACAGATTGGCTAGATTCTATACCTAAAAGTTGGTTTGTGGTTACCTAGGACCCCTTTCCTCTTTTCAACAACTTCAAGGAAAATCTGAGTGATAACAGATATATCAGAAATTAATTGTGGAATTTGTAAGCATCTATCTTGTTTTACTTAGCTCCGTCTATAATTAATAGTGAAAAAAAATCATTTATATTAAGTATATGATTTCTTATGGGGTATAAACTTGCAGGAAAGAAATTATGGAACTGCACCAACAAATGAATTATTGAAAGGTGGCATGAAATTTGGTTTTGAAAGAATGTGTATAGTTCATGAGTGAATTCTTGCTATGGTACATTTCTTTTCGATTTACATTTATGTATATTATTTAATATTGCAATTTTCATTATTCTCACAAATGTATATACACTCATTAAAGTTTATTTTTATGTTTGTAGATGAAAGTTGAAGAAGAAGAAAAAAATCAACACTGTGAACAAAAAATTCCTCAAAATAACCCAAATCATGGAAGTAGCTCGAGCAGTGTCAGCGATTGCAACGAAGAATGATGATCAATATGTTTGGATATCAAAGCAAGGTGTATTTTTTGAAATATTTCTCAGTGAAATCAGACATTTTGTTTAATGTAATGGACATAGTGTCCTAATTGAAATACAGAGAGATGCCAATAACTGTCCCATTTTGTATGACAAAGAGTGTCTTATTCATATATATATATATATATATATATATATATATATATATATATATATATATATATATATATATATATATATATATATATATATATATATATATATATACGTTTTAATTTATTCTATTGTGTTCTCCATTATTGCTGTGAAATATTACACCACTGATTAAATATATGGATGATTAAATATTATAATTAAGAGATGCAAAATATGATGATATGATATAAGAAATTAATCCAAACATCACATTAAAATGCAGTAATAAAAATGCAATTGATATGAATACTGTTAAAAGATATGTGTCGAATTTTGATGAAAAATGAATTTTAAAAAATCACAATAATTGCACTATCATAGACCGATGTTTCTAAAAAATACAAAATGAACACCGATGCATGTTAGTTACTGTGCATTGGTGAATTTGTATGATAATGTGCACTGGTGTGTTTCTACAAACTATGGGCACTGCAAAAATACCAATACCAATTAGAATTTCAGTGCGCTTTAGTCACTGCGCATCGATGCATTTGTATGACACTGCACACATGTGTGTTTCTACGATAAATGGGCACTGCACAAATACCAATACCAATTAGAATGCCTGATGCATTCTATCGACGACTACCACCTGGGTGGTTTGATAAGTGTTTCATGCACCGATGCGGGTTTCCTTTAATGCACCGGTGCATTTTTATAACTTGACGACCTAGTGTGATTGTCCGATTAACACACACTGGGTCATTTCTAAACACCTTGGGGCGTCCGAAATTTGTTTTCGTCCCGGTGCTTGGTAGGTTTGTAGTACCGGTGCATTCATGGTACAACGCACCAGTGCGTTGACACTTGATTTGCACACCGATGAGAAAAAAATCCGTAACAACCTCTGACCGCCTAGTTTGTTTTAGTTGTGTTGAAATTATGTTAGAAAATCTGCCAAAATATCCGTTACCAAAAATAGATGTTGTAGCAAATGTTTTTTTGACAATTTTGGCCAATTTCATAACACTAAAAACCTCTTGTATAACCTCTACTATAGGGTATTTTCCTTGTAGTGCTACCTACTATGGAACCATAATCCAAACCAAGGTGCAAATAATCCACAAAACAAGGCAAAAACAATGGCCTATGTACTAACTACACTTGCACTCTCTCTAGCGAGTATGATCATTACACCCATCATTTCCCCAAATCCTTGAATTGAAATGCATGCAAGATGCTATGGGTAACCACAGTACTCAAATAATAGGAAACCAACAACCAGTCATGCTATAAAATCCCCTGCTACATTAAGGAGTTGTAGCCTTTGAATAAGAGGAGGGGAACACCCCTTGATCCCACTAAGTGAGACATTTATATGAATGTTGTAGATATTATGCAATAAAATATTTTTCATGACTATGGTTCCCCCAAAAACCTAATCCCTCATTATTAGATGAAATTCCTACTACAACACCACCCTTAAAAATCTTGTGGCCTCTTATAGAACCTATTTCTAGGTTGACCAAAGGAACATCAAGGTTCACATAGGATAGTGCAAAGGTAACACATAGTTATAGCATTGTTAATGACCTTGCACAATACACTTCTACCATATCAACAATGGAAGTTCTTCAATCATTTCCAACTAAAAGGAAATCCTTGCTTTCTACATTAGGTGTAATCAACCCTACCAATTCATGCATGATCACCTATGAATAAAACAACTCAAAACCATCACTCACCTCATTATTATGATAAAAAATATTGGTTACAATAAATAATTTCACTATTCGTAGATGCATCATTTATGAGGGTGAATCAACATGTATCATTTCAAAGATACTTATAACTTCCTCTAGCTCATTAAGGGCATATGATGGTCTCCCTTCACAACTAATAATAATATTTTATAAATTTCTAATAGAACTCACTGGTAAAATAGTTCTAATTGATATAGAAGTCCTAGATTCCCCCTATTATTACAATTTTTTTTTTGGAAGGAGGTACATGTACGTCATAAAGGTTATTTCTTCTCCAATGCTTCATACCATGAGTTTTACCCATAATGAAAATATGATAACCACTGACCAACTAACACCTTATGAGTTAATGGCCTCCCCCTCCCCTAATACTATTTTACCATTTGTGGTATCCTAAGAAGAACTAGAATCATCATCCTAGATTTTGGGCTTGGAATCTTCAAATATTCCAAACTCAGCACTACCCAAGATACACCGTAGTCATGCCTTCTCCTAGGTGTTGCATGCATAGTAACCACTTCCTTTAGTGAATCATATCAACAAAATATATCAACAATCATGGCACTAGATATGGATATGATGAGTGATACATAACGTTTCCCCATATGCCATCACTCAAATCCCTTTTCTTTACCCCGTCCTAGTTTCGTCTCACACCAAGTGATGATGACAGTAACCTTGCCCAACATGGATTTGGAACTACCCATCTAGTATTTGGAACCAGCTACCACATTAGCTTAATCAACAGTTTCTCATGTCATATAGATTAAATTGGTCCCGCCCCTAGAGGAGAATTTTTATTTGGAAACAAAAACCAGCACAAGGACATGAGATATCACCAAGAAGAAGGAAGGGAAAAACAAAAAAATAAAAACCCCATAGCTACAACTCGCCCTAGGGTGAACCTCCCATGCACCCTTTGTGAGTGTGAAGCCACCTTAACAATCAATAACCACAATTATATTAGATGAAATTCATTCTTCACACTCCTCAAGAGTCCACATTTCTTTCTCCCTCATCATGGGAAAAAGAAAGTACCTTTGTAATATCCCAAATTGGGAAAAAATAGTAATATAAAGCATGCAAAGACTAAAAATAAAAAGAAACAAAAATAGACATTAAAAACACCATAATAGAGCCAAAATAATATGAGCCATTTTATTATATTTCTGCTAGGAATAAGTATAGTGAGGTTCTCAGAAAGATAGCACCTTGGCTTGCACTAGACAGGATGAAATAATCCACAATCCTGGATAGAAAGATCTGCTGCTCTGTTGCTCTGTGTGGCTACTCCTCTGCACTACTAGAGTTGGAACAGCTGCTGCTGGATGGAAATACTTTGTGTGTTGAGGCTAATCCTTTGCTTAGAAAATTCCAAGAACTGGACTCCAGACTCTCCTCAAAATACCCACAAAAATCTAGAAATGGTCTCCAGAAATCTTGACCCCGGAAATTAGCGCCCTTGTGCTTGGCACGCTGCTCTGCTGGGTGATATGGTTCTCTTGTTGAATAATTGGAAGAAACTCCTAGAAATCTATCCAAAACACTGATAGTAAATAGCTGAACTTCTCCCCAAGGTTCTGGATTGAAATCTGTACTGTATCTCACTCCACCCAACTCTCTCTTCTGTTGGAATGTGTATTCCCTACGCTACTTGTGTGGCCTCTGCACTGCCCTAGAGGGATTGCATATGCCTGGATGATCTCTAATGAATCTCCCTTCGAACACTAGTGGAACTCCTCTCTTGAGCGGGCACTCGAAGTCCCCCGAGGATGAGATTGAGATCTCTAGTTAGAAATATCAGTGCTAAATAACACTTGTAGAATTGGATAAACAACTCAAGTGTGCTACAATATTTTAGATAGAAAAATAAGTGATTGAATGAATGAGGAATGAGGTTCTCTCATCCTCTTTTACCTAGGCTGAGCCCTAACATTCCCTTGGGCCCCACCTTGACCACGCTGCCTCTCTTCCAACCAATCCCTGCGCTGCTGCCTCCCCCACACTGTACCTACTCTGCTAACTCTCCTGCGCTGCCACTAGGACGTTGTATTTGACATGTGGCTAGCCTCATGGGCCCCACTCCAGGTCTAATATTTTTCTTAGTGACTTAAGGAAGGTAAGATAATGATATATTTTATTTGTGGGCCCCCTTAACCACTTTATTTCCTATTAAACATTAGAAAATGAAATTTTTTGAAAAAAAATAATATTCCAATTAGCTGACTGCTAATTGGGTATATTACAGTCCTCCTCACCAATATGTTGTTTTTCCTCAAGCAACTGCAAATATGGATGTTGCAAGATATTCTCCCCCTCCAAATTTTCATCCTCATCTAGAAGGTTTCTCCACATGATCGGATATTCTTTTACTACCGTACTCCTTAAATGTCTCTCCCAAGTGTCCAAGATGGCCTTCGGATGTAGCACCAAATTCCCCTCAACATTAGTAGGTGGAAGCTCCATGGTTGTTGTCACCTGATGTCCCAAAGGCTTCTTCAAGCATGAGATGGAAAATGTTGTGAATCCTGCTCCCTAATGGCAGCTCCAACTCATCTGCCACCTCTAAAACCCACTTTATCACCCTATAGGGTCCATAAAAGCGTGGCTTGAGCTTCTTAGCTCATTTTTGCTTCAGTTTGGACTACTTGTATGACTAAAGGCGGAGGTACACCAAGTCATCCACCTCAAACTTCCTCTCCACGCGGCCCCTATCTGCGTATAGATTTTGCTAGTTTTGGGTTGTGGATAAGTTATCTTTGAGAGTATGAAGTATGTCTTAGCTTGTTGGAAAAAAAGGAGGTACCTGGGAAATATCCAGGTTTAGGCTTAAAGCCAACAAGATTCTGCTGTAGTCTAGGACAAAGCCGAAATTTTCACCCTGCTCAAGAGAGTAAGGAGTCTCACCTGAGGCATGTCGTGACCTTATTGGGATTAGAAACTACTCCATTAACACTGAGGAGAGATTACTAACAAAAATTCATTCATCACTTCATACATAGCACATTCATCACATATCAACTAAGATACAAGTTATTTTTCATCCATACACATTCTGAGCATCAAATTAAAATTTTAAAATATCCAAACATGCAATAATCAACAACTATCAACTATCCCATTGCACACAACACAACATCAGTCTGGTTCTATTAACTTAGCTCAAAACATTACAAAACATACTCTGTAGAGTTCAATACATCTCAATCCAGTACATACAGGCTCCGCAGAGCTCTCACTAGACTCTGACCCTCTATCCACCTCTAATTCCCTCAGAGTCACTCCTTCCTTCCTTATCTTCTCCTGCCAAATAACACTGTCAGTCTTTGCACCTTTTCCACTCAGTTGTTCCCTTAAGGTCCACTGCCTTCCATTGGATATGTTTCTAGGATTTCTGATGTATGTTCGTTGTCTCCCATTCATACCATCTGTGTCATCACTTGCTTGTGCTCTACCACCTATCTTCAGGTTTTAT
Organism: Pinus albicaulis; assembly: GCA_034641835.2. Lineage (NCBI taxonomy): Eukaryota > Viridiplantae > Streptophyta > Pinopsida > Pinales > Pinaceae > Pinus > Pinus albicaulis. The sequence goes on along the minus strand of CM076575.1, from coordinate 1,523,254,577 downwards.
GCAACCCCAACGGCTCCTTGCCTATCTTAATTGCGCTCTGACACCTATTCATTTCGCTCCTATCCTTCTCCAACTCAAAAATGTATTGTCCAAAAAAAAGGCCCCAACAGGCCTCAACCACATGCTATTGACTCATCCCGAGTCAATATTTTCCTTTTGTAACAGTCCCTGGTTGTCCATTGGCTTCTAGTGCTGGCATAGTTCCCTCCGCTTTCTCCATTTTTGTCTTCTCCTATTCTGGCTGGCCCTCATTTAATAAAGGCCCCAACTATAATCCTTGTTCATCGCCTCTGTCTTGAGCTGTGTGAACTTAGTCATTTCCTGTTTCCATGCTTTTATTATGGGATATGTCTCAGTGACCACTTTGTCGGCATCAGTTGCATCCATCACTTGTGGCAGCTTGTTGAACATTTCTTTGAGGTTGGGTTCGGCCTTGGACGCCAGTTTCTGAATTGTTTCTTCCTTCTGTTTCATGGGATGTTGTAGGTCCATGAGAAGTTTTTTTGCCATCGTCAAGCTCTCTTAGTTTGTCTTAATTTTTGTTTCAAGTGCATTGGCTTGGTCACGGAGCTGAGTGTGGCTGGTCGGGTCTGTTGTTCCCTTTATCTCAATAATGATCTTCTGTAGTTTTTCAAAGACAGGTTAAGCCTTCATTGTAAGTGAGTTGGAGCACTCATGGAGTTGCTTCAACAGATTATATGCCCATATGACCATCGTTCCCAGTGTCTCCTTCATATCTTGAATATGTTTTTGCCTCTATGCTACATTTTCTGCATACACCATACAAGGCTCCGGTAGTTCTGGTTTCGCTGCAAGTGCTTCTTTTAGTTCTTGATTCTCTTGGACCAGGGTGGTGTAAGCCATTCTCACATGAATTGATCACTTAACCACCGAGAATGATGAAATGTCTTTTGGCACACTGTTGTCTATATTGGTGATTGTTGGCCATAGGTCTTTGAATTTCTCCATGACCTGATCAAGCTGCTACTGAAGGGAATCTCTCTCGTGTTGGATTTGATTGTGCTCATTCGTAAGCGCAATAACTTGTTGTTGTTGTTGTTCATATCTCTATAGGAGGTCATTGTGTAGATTCTCTGCCTATCGTCCTGTTGTTTGTATAAAACTAAAGAGTTGTATGGGTCCCCAATTCTTCATGTTGCCACTGCTCATCATTTTTGGGCTTAGATTCCACTCCCAGAGTGGTTGCCCAATGGCAATCAATCATTCTGAGTGTCCCTGGGGAGATGTGGGTTGACTTGGTAGGGTTGTTTGATATTCTGGAATTTGATGACTGGTGGATGGTGTTTTGGGTAAGGTCTACTATAGTAATAATGTGGACTATTGGAATGGGTTTAGTGAGGTTTCTATAAGTGATGTATCAGAAATGGGTGACCCTTCATGGATTTATAGTTCTAAAAAGGTACTTTTCCCTACTCTGGTTGGGTTAACCTCAGTTACTCTAGTTGTACTTGAGTTAACTTCCGACTCAACATAAATGGCCATTAAAGTGCCTATTTGTATTGGGTCAAAGATGGTCGCAGAAGTGGATGGATTATCGGTTGAGTGGTCCTTGGATTTAAATGAGGTATGTGGTGATGAATTCTATGTGTTGGGTGGTGATGAAACTTCTACATTGAGAAATGAATATGGATTTAATTATGGTAATACAGAGGTGGTCTGAGTACCTACCTCTGGATCCTCTTGAATTGGAATTCCAATTACTATTGGTTGTGCTTGATCCTCTCCTATGAGGTCAAAAAATTGATCATATTTTATGGTCTGGGATCTTTTCCCCTTTGGTGATGTGATGGGCATTTTTTTTTCCTTTTCCTTATAGAACAAAGTGATGGTTGGTTGTGGGTGAGAGTGGAATGCAGTGAGGACAGGGGTTTTTTTTATGGAGATGAAAAATTAAACATTTGAAACTTAGAAAATGATGGAAATATAGTAGCATTTTCTCCGAGAGTTCCCATTACCTTGTTAAAATCCTCCACTCGGGTGTCCAACTGGTCTACCAGTAGCTGAAGTTGCAATTGTGAAACCCTCCGAATTTTCTCAGCTGACGTCTCTCCCGGAAGTGGGTCGGGAAGCATAGCATCAAATGAATAAACTGGGTTCATGTTTCTGATTTCCATTGTTGTTCCTAGCCATGAAGAGACCTCTACATGAAATGCCTCCTCAGTTATCTGAAACTTTAGTGACTTTTTGTGAAAGGTATCGCCATGAACACAGTCCGGCTGAATCCAGGTTCGGTTGTGAGACACCCCAAACCATACTTGAGGGAAGTATCTGTCCAGCAGGCTTCTAGGGACCCTCTGCTCACTTTTAACCACATCTCCCATCTGCTGATATCACTCTGCGAAGGATTCTTCATTAATTTACTCACTACTTGGGTCACTGGATACCTTCCATGAGGTGAACCTCAGGGCCATTGGTTGGTTTTCTATGATCTCCATGAGTAGCCTCATTCCTGGTGGACCCCACTTCCACATTGCAAGAGCCATAATTAAATATCCATATATGAATCTTGTATCCTGCTTAAAGTTATCTTCACATGCTTCGAAGAGATTTTGTAGCAAGAATGCACACAATTCAATTGTGCCCCTTGCATGCAATTCTCTGCAACTTTAATTGTATCAAGGGTACATTATCCCTTGGTATAGTGCCTCATAGTCTTTCCTGCGATCAAATAGCATGAAAATTTCACCACTGGTACGTTGATAAGATCAATATTGGCTCCCTTTCCTCCTCTCCTCATCTCATATTTCCTATAATAATCGTAGTCTCCCAACTTCTTTTCCCTTTTGGATGTGTTTTGGAAAGCTGATGACACATCCATTCCTACTGTTGATAGGCCTGTAAGTCTGTGTATATCATCTATGTGAATTGGGATCTCCCTCCCAAGCCACACTGAAATGTTTTGTATCCTCTTGATGAGAAATTTGGTACATTGCATCGCTGCTCCCATTGTTCCAAACACCAGTAGGCTTTTGAGATAAAAAAAAAATCGATATTTGGATGCCTTTAAAGTCTGGATGCACCCTCTCTACTTCGCCTCCCCCTTCCTTCATGTGATTTTCGATATAAAATTTCCTCTTTAGCATTGGGAACTGGAACGAATCAGTGAATTCAATATCTATGAGGGTGGCGTTACCATATTTGTTGATCAGTGACTCTAAACTTTGGATTCTTTCATCGAGCTCTGGCTTGACCACTGAAGCAGTCACCTTCGTCATTTTATTCCTTTTGCAATATACCAGAATTGCTACTGGTCTACTATTCTGATTTTTTGTTGTTGAAGTCGGGCTAACTATTATAGAAGTTTATTGCTTTGGTAATTCAGAATTCTCCAACACTTTTTTGTTTCCCTCCTCCATGCACATTAAGTAGGACTGTTGGCACATAGGATGCTGATGTGACACCATAGCTAGTTAATTTTTAATGTCTCTCCCCATGGCTATAATTGTGTGATTAGTTACTTGGGTGAGGTGGAATCTGACAACATTGATGGTGGCTTCGAAAGTCAGGTAGACGTGATGGCCAATAATTATAGCTTAATGTGGAAAATTTATTATGGTATGGGGGTTACTAATAATGGAAATTATTTTTCAAATTTTTGGACTGGCACCACTATGATGGCTTATTATGAGTGAATTATGGCTGACATGCTTGGGCACTATAACACTATGGAATTCCCCCCCCCCCCCCAAACCAAAATTGGTTGCGATATGGTCTCCATATCGCAACAGGATGATGGTTGTTTTTGCGCAACATGTGGCTTATGATATATAATATTCTGACTTTATTGAGTTGAAATTATTATTCTAGGAAGAAAACATAAACTATTCTATGACTCATCTCGACTGTAAGAGAGTTATTGACTCTAATCTACTGACTCCTCCCAGGTGTGAGAGTTATTATAAATAAAAGGTTTTGTTGTTTACTCATGATAGGGCTTCAGGTATAGGTCGTTAACCCATCCTTGAATTATCTCTCCATATAGTTGTGCTAGCTTGAGCGCTCCTGAGTCCTTGATCTCTGTGACGTAGTACGGGCTGATCCAGTGCATCTTGAGCTTTCCTAGGAATTTATGGAATTTGCTATCATAGAGCAGTACTTTCCACCAATCGCAATTTTTTTGCACTTGATGTGGCGTTCATGCCAGGCCTTTTGTCTCTGTTTTTGTACCAATTGATGGAAATCCACCAAAAACCTATCTTCTTCCAGTTCCTGCAATTCATGAAGGCATGCGAGGATGGATTCTTCCTCCGTCATTTGTGTTTTTGTGGCAATTAAGAGACTTGGTACAACAAACTCAGCTAGTATCACTGCTTCCTTCCCGTACACCAATTGAAATGGAGTTTGGTTATGTAACCTCTTTATGGTGGTCCTGTATGCCCACAACATGGTTGGTACCCTTTCATCCCAGTCATCATGGTTAACGTTTCATATCTTAGTTAAACCTTTCTCCAAGATTTTTTTGAAGGCTTCGACAGTTCCGTTCGCCTATGGGTGGTACGAGCTGCTCTTGTGGTGCTGTATCATGAAATTCTCCAGTAGTGATTTGATTGTATCATTAATGAAATGTCTACCCTGATCACTCATTAGGATCCTTTGACAACTGAACCTACTAATGATGTTTTCAAAGATAAATCTAGTATTGTAACTATTTTACAGTCCTTTACTGGTGCTGCCTCTGCCCATCTTGTGAAGTAGTCAATTGTGGTGATGATATATCTTGCTTGTGATTGTCCCCCAGTCAGCGTAATAGGTCCTATGAAGTCCACTTCCCACTTCTCAAATGATTGCATATCCCTTATAGGTTGTATGGGAAGCTCATCACGATGTGATTTTTGCCCCGTTCTTTGACAGACATCGCATTTCTTCACATATACCTTGTTGTATTTGTGCATGGTTGGGCACCATAATTTTGCTTGTAGTATTTTCCTTGTGGTAGGTTTTGCACCGACATGGCCTCTTGCAACTCCAATGTGACACTCCCATAATATGTCTCCTCTTTCATGATCTAATACACACCTTCATAGTATATGATCCAGACCCATTTTGTTCAACTTCACGGCTATGAGTTGGTATTCAACTGCTTTAACTACTAAGTGTCTTCTCTGAGTTGATGTGTATTCTGCTGGGGATTTTCCTGTAGCTAAGTATGTTTCTATTTTCTCCAGATAATATGGGATGGCTTCTACCCGGAAAATATCAGCATCTGGCAGCAGATCATCAAGTGGTCCCCCATTTTCTCCATTTTCCAATCTTGACAAATGGCCGAGACCAACATTTAGCCTTCCTGTCTTTACTATGACTTCGAATGTGAATTCTTGGAATAGTATAAGCCACCTGCATATTCTTCCCTCCACGACAGGTTTGTTTACTAATTTATTGTCGAGTGATTTGTGAAGAATTTGAAAGTCCCTCCCAACAAGTAGTGGAATAATTTCTATAAATAGTATACCATCACAAGAGCTTCCCTCTTTATTGTTGTGTAGTTCCTTTCTTCCATTGATAATTTTATGCTTGCGAAGTACACCGGATGGTCTATGGAGGTTTATACCGGTTGAGCTAGCACCACTCCCAAAGCAATACTTGAAGCATCAATGTGTACATCAAACTCTTCAACCCAGTTCGTATGGGCCAAAATAGGTGCACTTGCTAGTTTATCCTTCAATGTATCCAATGATTTTGTGCATTCATCTTTCCATATGAACTGTTTTGTTTTCCGCAACAACTTTTCCAGTGATGTTGTGATATTAGCATAGTTGCGGGTAAACCTCCTGTAGTATCTTGTGTGTCCAAGTAGTGATCTCAACAACCTAAATTTTTCTGGGGCATCCACATTCACAATTACCACCACCTTTGCATGATCCACACATACTCCCTGCTTACAAACAACATGTCCCAGTAGTGTTCCAAATGGTACTACAAAAATGCACTTTTTGAGATTCAGAGAAATTTGAAGTTGTCTGCACCTATCAAACATTATCCTTAATAGACTTGCATGGTTTTTCAGTAAACTATACACCATCCAGTCATCCATGTATACTTCTAGAAACTTATGAATAGAATCTCTAAAAGATGTTATTACTATCCTTGAAAATACATCTAGTGCATTCTTTAACCCAAAAGGCATGACGTGATAGGAATATGATCCCCATTCTGTTGTGAATGTAGCTTTTCTTTTATCTTATTCTATTGTTCATACCTGATAATATCCCGAGAAACCATCTGTGAATGAGTATGCTTTGTTTCCTGCCATGTTGTCTAGAACTACATCACTAAATGGTGTTGGGAAGGGGTCATGAATACATGCATTATTTAGACTTCTGTAGTCTACACATACTCTAATATCTGATTTTTCCTTTTTACTCTGTATTACTATTTGGTTGATCCATTCTGCTTCTTCAGCTGGAAAGACCAAAGCCGCACTCAACATTTTTCCTATTTCTGCTTTAACCTTTTCTTTTACTCTTGGATTCAAATGGTAAATTCTATGTTTTACGATCCTGGCATCAGGTTTCAGTACTATGTGCATCTCCCCTAAATCTCCTTTAATTCCTTTGAGTTCTACCACTGAAGATGGGAATAGGTCTTCGTATTCTTGTAGCAGATCAAAAATTTCTTTTGTGGTTTCTATATCCCAATAATCTCTGATGGATGCGACCTTGGGATTTTCTTCGCTCCCAATGTTATGTTTCTTTGTCTTCATGGGTAACATGTGTAATCCTTCAGTAGTCGGTTCCTCCTATATTTCTCATTCTCCTTCCTTTTTTTCAAAGGATAGATGTCGAAGGTTTTCTAAATAATCGTCATCTATCTCTCGATCTATCCTTTTGCATGCTACTGATTTTTTATCATTCATATCTAACATCGATATTTCATCGGTTTCCTCAAGCTCTGGAAAAAACAATATTCTTTTAATTTCTTGTAAGGTCTCCGTAACTTGTTCTGAATATCCCTTGAAAGAAAAAATATGAGTAAATATTTCTGCAACTGTTACCCAGGTGTCTGTTTCTCTCTTCTTCTCCTTTGTCAGGTACCAAGCTTGTTGAATGGTGTCCAGTGAATGTATGAAATTGTGTACCCATAAATATTTTGGATATTCCTCTTTTTTCCATTTACATTCACAAATTTTTATATGTATTAAGGGATCTTAGTCTCCTCGGTACTTTTCGTCTGGTTGTGGTCCTGAAGCCACCTGAAATCTTGTTCTTAATTCTTTGGCTACATCCTCCCACCTTCCGAGAGAGTTGCAATGGGTTTCCCACCATCTTGCTGAAGTGGATTATAACGCTTCATCCATGAGAGGGACTCTATGTTCTATTGGCACCTTATCCTCAACTTTGTTAATGAATGTATTGATAGTTTGCATATTTGTAAGAGTTGGGTATTCCCTTACCTCTGTGCTAATCCAGTTAACCCCACGAACAATGGTGCATCTTCTAGTGTTGATTTTGTATCCTCCCTACTGTCAGTCGTCCCAGGCCACTTCTGATCCCACGTCAGAACCTTTAACACTCCTCCAGCTTACTGTGCCTCCTACTATAGGATTAGTGTAATATTCTCTTTTGCCTAATGTAATTTGGTAGATTTTATCTAAAATTTTTGTGTCTTCTCTGTTTTTGACAGTTTCTTTGTACCGGGGTCCCTGATATGGATCCAATGGTTGGACCACTTTGACCTCACCATCTTCAAATATCATTGGCTCCTTCTTCAAAAAGATAACTGCATAATTTTCAAAGGCCCAATCTATTCCCAGCAAGGCAGGATAGGGATCCTTGTCACCCATGATATATATGACTTCAAAGTCTGTATAATTTTTTACTCCCACAACACCAAATTCAACTTCTTCCAACCTCCCTATTCATATAATGCAGTATTGATTTTCCATTATTAGCTGTATGGGTGAATATGACATCTTTGGATTTCCCAGTGCTTCCCATGCATTTCTAGGCATAATGTTGACATTTGATCCAAGATCTAACATTGTGTCCCTTAATTTGAATCCCGCAACTTGAGAATTTATACGAAACTATTTTCTAGTTATCCTCTTATTTCTTTTTACCCTTCTTATATAATTTTTAGATGAGTCAATATTAGCTGAGTCCTCATGTCCTGCTCCTCCATGGACTACCATCTCTAGATTTTTCTTCAACTGTTTCAACATTTATCCATTATTCACAATCTTAAATAATAGTTGGAACCATTATTCTATAAGTGTCCCTGTAGTAATCATCTTCTCTCCTTCCTTGGATGGTTGCAGCAAATCCATACTCTTATAACTCCCTAGCTTTGAGAATGTTTCCAGCGCTTCTTTAAAATATTTATTTTTTCGGTCTGGGTTGAAAATAATATTTGGGGTTGCATGTTTGAGTAACTTTGTCATGCTCATTTCTCTTGTATCCTCCCCTGTTTTCTTCCCTCCTCGAGTTATTATAGCTACACTTTGCAAAGGTTGAGTCTCCACTATCCTTGGATCTGCATTAACAAGGTTTGGCTCCTTACTTCTTGGTTCTTTCTTCCCACATCTTAATCAGCTCCAGAAAGTATTCAATAGCCTATGCATTCACTGTGCATTGGGAACACCATGGTCGCCTTTCAGGTCCTCTTACTCTAGTTCTGCTACCTCTCATTCCTCCCCCTCCTTGCCCTCTTGGAGTCTCATTTACTTTATAGGATGATCTATCCAGTCAATCTGCCAATGCATCTAGGGCTCTGGATTGTTCTGTATGATAAGTTGTTGAGGCAAAAAACTCACAGTAAATGTTGTTTGGAACATTTGAATAATTTTGCAGAATTGGACACATTCATGGAGGATGACCAATACCTTTGCATATTTCGCAACATTCTCCTGCTGCCTGATTCTACTGATTAGGAAATCCTAGGAAGAGGGGTTGCGGTTGGTATAACCCTTGAGTGTTTACCTACGCAACTCCTCCGACTGGCAGGTTCCCTTGTGCTCTAGCCACCAAAGTCCCAATATTGTCTCCCCGCAACCTCGGGCATTCCGTAACTACATGTCCTTCCATCAAGCAATGTGTACAACATACACTGGTTCATGTGGATCGCACCGACTATATATCTTTTAGTTTATCCGTCAGAATGGATATTTGATGTTGCAGTCCTAGTATGGATGGATCTTGTACAACTTCTCCCCCTCTGAACTCCTATGGGTATCCATCCATGGCTCCTATTTTCATTGCTTGCTCCAGTCCATCTTGAAGGGTATCAAACTTTTTTTGGGTCAAAGGTGCTCTTGTCAATGGTAGGAGTGATTTAATGAACCAGTCCCGCTGGTGGTTTAGATAAATTGGGTAGCTTATTTTTCCAATTGCGTCCTTAAACCTTCTCATCAGATCCCAGGCTATTTCTCCTTCCCTATGTTTAATTTCACATAGTTCATACAATCCTTGATGATTTGTCTGAGGTAGCTTGAAATATTGGACGAATTCCCTCTTAACATCATCTATTGCTACGTTCTGGTGTACCTTTGACCATTTGATGAACCAAAATAAAGCTCTTTCTGTTAATGTAGTTTGAAACTCAATTAATTTGACTACATCTGGCATCTTTCAAGCTCTCCAAATTTCTTCGCAGAGATACCAATGTTGTTCTACGTCATCATTACCTTTTCTAGAAAATTCTGGGTGTCAGGTAAATGATCCTTCCATCTTTACTTCCGTTTGTGGTACTAATATGAAACCTCTACTTCCTAGCTGAGAGATGACAGAAGAAAGAGAAGGACAGGTGGGACCCATTCTATTCATTTCTTGCTTTTTAAACTCTCATATATCACTTTCCCCCCACTTCTTAGCGATCTTCGCCCTCCGATGTGCTCTCCGCTCTCTCAACCTACTAGAGGTTCTGACATCCATATCCCTATTCCCCCTTTTTCCTTGTTCGTAGCATCTTTCCATCCACTCCTTCCCCCAGTACTAGAGATTTAAGTATCCATCTCGAGGCTTTGGAATAACATTAGTCCCTCATCCACCATTAAAGCTTTAATCCACAACGAGACTTCCTTCAACAACTTTCCCTGCAACCCATATTTAAATATATATTTTGCGTTTGTAAAAGAGTGATAACACTTGGTTGCAAACTCTATAATGTACCCTTCCAAGGTAGTTTGTACCCAAAAATATACTACTCGGGTTAGATCTATATCTAACCGATGTAGTGTTGTTAAATCTATATGCATCCAACTGCGACGAGATTGACGCAATACTCCAGGAAGTGGCTTGATCTGAAGTCTTTGCAACCAGTTATGGAGCTCCTCAATAAATATTCCCTAGAAAATTTCATACAAGTCACTCGTCGAGTCAGAAAATAGAACTTGATCCTTGACAGTCTTTTCCCTCTGTTGTCGAAGCTCTGCTTGTTGCAATATGAACTGATCTACATGATTGTCCCACCAGCTATGCAATTATCTCTCATAGATCCTTGATACCATGATATAGCTTCTAGATAATTTTTTAGGTCCCAACAACGGAACCATTTGTTGGTGAAAAAATAGGTCCTTGGGTAAGACCCAGGTTCAGGCTTAGAGACAACAGGATTCCATTGTAGTCTAGGAAAACACTGGGATTTTCACATTTCTCGAGAGAGAAAGGAGTCTCACCTAAGGCGTGTTATGAGCTTACTGGGATTATAAAATACTCCATTAACACCGAGGATAGATTACTACGAACAAGTCATTCATTGCTTCATACAGAGCACATTCATCACATATCAACTAAGATACAAGTTATCATTCATCCATACACATTCTGGGCATCAAATTAAAATTTTAAAATAGAAAAAAATACAATAATCAACAACTATAAACTATCCCATAGCACACAACACAAAATCAGTTTGGGTCTATTAACTTAGCTCAAAACATTACAAAACATACTTCGCAGAGTTCAATACATCTCAATCCAGTACATACAACCTCCGCAGAGCTCTCCCTTGACTCTGACCCTCTATCCACCTCTAACCCCCTTAGAGTGACTCCTTCCTTGCTTATATGCTCCTGCCAACTGACACTGTCAGTATTTACCCCTTTTCCACTCAGCTATTCCGTTGTGCTCCACTTCCTTCCACCTCTTTTCTGCCATTGGATCTGTTTCTGGGAGTTCTGCTACATGTTTATTGTCTCCTATTCCTTCCATCTTTGTTGTCACCTGCCTGTGCTCCACCACATGTCTTCAGGTTTTCCGCAACCCTAATGACTTCTTTCCTATCTTGATTGCGCTCTGCTACCCGTTCCTTTCGCTCCTATCCTTCTGCAACTCAAAATTGTATTGTCCAAAATAAAGGCCCCAACATAGCTCTCTTGGATCCAGTCTTTAGCCCTGGGGGCCTTGCTAGTTGTAAACATCACGTCATCAAAATTCAAAGCATTATAACCATAAAAAGAATAAAATGGAGACATATCAATCGACATGTGGAATGTCATATTGTAGCGGTACTCTCCCATGTGAAGACAATGTAGCCAATCCTTCTGCTGCCCTGTGATATAGTTCCTAAAGTAGCCTTCCAACCACTTGTTGAATATCTTAGTCTGCTCATATGTCTATGGGTGATAGGTGGTTTTTGGTGTTAACTCTCTGCCCACCAAATGAAACAGCTCCTGTCAACAAACTCCCATGAACCGGTTGTCCCTATCACTGACTATGGCCTTTGGAAGACCATGGAATCTGAAGATATCCCAAAAAAATAGCTTAGCCACTTGCGAAGCAGTGTACTGAGCTGAAATGGAGAAGAAGTGAGCATACTTTGTCAATAGGTCAACCACCATGAAAATGAAATATTTTCCCTGCACCATGGGATATCTAGTTATGAATTCCATGGAGATGCTTTCCCATTTCCCCTCCGAGATGGGAAGTGGGTGTAACAAAATTGTCGGATGGTTCAAATCCCCCTTATTCCATTGGCACACTATGTACTCCCGAACATGCTGGAGTATGTTCTCCTTGATGCCCTTCCAAGAGAACCTCTCCCTGATGGCCCTGTATGTCTTGGTGAATCCCTGGTGGCCTGAAAGCAGTGAGTCATGGGCTGCGTGCATAATATTCTCCCTTAGCTGGGAGTTTCATGTCTAGAAGGTCTAGTCATGATAATATATGACATCATCCATCACCCCGTACCAGTCATCTATCACCTTCCCATCCAATATCTTGCATGAAAACTGGTCTTTGGAGTACTCCACCAAAATCTGGGCCCTCCAATCTGCATCAATGCTCATCAAGGACAATGTTGCAGGTCTCCATGACAATGCATATGGTACCATGTTTTTTTCCCCTTGACATAGTCAATGTCAAAATCATACGCCTGGATATTTCAAACCCATTTTTTCTTCCTTTCATATAGTTGTTTTTGCTCGAGGAAGAATCTAAGGTTGTTGTGGTCGGTCCTCTCCCGGAGCCTGTTCCCCACAAGATACTGATGGAACTTGGACAATGCATGCATGATGGCCAACATCTCTTTTTCATATATGGGTTAAAACCTCTCATGAAACAGTAGCTTCAGACTCTCGAAAGCTATGGGCCACCCTTGCATCAATACTACACCTATCCCCTCTCCTGAAGCATCACACTCCAACACAAAGGGTTGCATGAAGTCGGGTAGTGCCAATTTCAGACAGTTGCTCGTCACCTCCTTGAGCCTGTAAAAGTCCCTCTCTAGAGTTTCTATCCATATGAAAGCCCCCTTTTTGGTGAGGTATGTGAGGGTTGTAGCAAGTTGTGAAAAACCCTTGACAAACTTCCGGTAGTAGGTGCATATACCCATAAACCCCCATAGTTATGTCACATTCTTCAGTTCTGGCCAATCTCGAATTACCTTGATCTTCTCCTTGTGGACTCTCACTGTGTCCACCTCGATGATATGCCCCAAGTAGAGAATATATTTCAGCCCAAATTTTCACTTGGACAACTTGGCATAGAAATGTTTCTCCTCTAATATATGCAGTACAACCTCTATGTGTTGCAAATGCTCCTCCCATGTGCGGTTTTAAACGAGAATGTCGTCAAATAATGCCAGCACAAAATTCCTCAAATTACCACGGAAGATGTGGTTCATGGAATATTGGAATGTATCTGGAGTTTTGGTGAGCCCAAAGGGCATCACCAAAAACCCAAAGTGGCCATAGTGATAGTAGAATGCATGTAGGTTTTAATCTTGTATAGAAATTGTCTCCAAATGAATCTTAAAAATAGAAAATAAACAATAGCAAGAGAATAAAACATAAAACAAATATACACAGAGATTTTCCCCGGGATCCCAATTCGGGACTACCAAATTGATTTTTCATTATATTCCTTTTAGTGTTACAAAACATATATATACATGTCGAAGCATTCATAAACCCCAATCCATTAACCCTGGATTAGAAAATAATAGTAGTTCCCTTGACCGGATCTAAAAAATACCAAGGACCTAAAACCATCATGCCCCAAAAACATGTGCAAACCCATGCACAAAACCATGGGTGGGTCCACCCACCGAAAAATAGGGTCCATTTTTTTTTTCCCAGGGCACTGCCCCAGACCCCGCGACTAATCGTGGAAATAATATAACACATACCCAACATTCTCCCACTTGTTGTTTTCTTTCCGTAGGGGGCTACATGAGAGCTTAGTCATTAGTCAAAATTTGCAACACCCATTGTTTCTCTACACCAATACAACTTCTGAGTGCTCACAAACTTCGTCAATGCATCTACAACATTCTTCAAAGTGTCCACCTTTACCAGCAACACCCTTTTATCCTCAACCATATCTCTCACAAAGTGATACTGGACATCAACATGAATTTCATTTGAAAGATAAGCAGGGCTCTTAGCCAATAAAATTTCACTTTGGCTATCACAGTCTATCCTTATAGTTCGCTGCACCAACCCCATACTTGAACACAATATCTGCAACCAAACTGCTTCCTTGCTTGCATGAGTGGTTGCCATGTATTCTACCACTATAGTTGAAAGAAACACTACAAACTGTATTTTACTCATCCAACTGACTGCACCTCCAAATAGGATAAACACATACCCACTTGTAGATCTTCTTTGGGTTCAGATCTCCAACCCATTCTGCATCAGAAAAACCATGGATGTCCAAAAATATGTCCAATATTGTTCTTCCCTGGTAGCACAAACCATAATCACTAGTGCCACACAAATATCTGAAAACTCGTTTCATTGTTGTCCAATGCTCCTTCCCTTGTTTTGACATAAACCTGCTCAATACTCCCACTGCATGTGCAATGACTCATCTAGTACAGACCATTTCATACATCACACTACCCATTGCACTTGCATATGGAACACGGGACATATCCTCCTCTTCTTCTTGTGTCTTGGGACACTGTTCAACAGATAGATTTACGCCTATAGGAATAGTAACCTTCACCAATTTACTATCCTTCATATTGAACCTCTGCAACATAGTCTCAAAATACTTCCTCTGTTTTAACCAGAGCTTCCTCTTTGCCTGATCTCTCTTAATTTCCATGCCCAAAATATAGTTTGCAGCACCAAGATCCTTCATATCTAATTTGGAGAACAATTGGGTCTTCAAATCCTGGATAATTTCTTTGTCATTTCCAATCAACAACATATCATCCACATACAAGACCAAATAAATAACACGGTCACCAGTTAATTTAAAATACACATAGTGATCCTCTTTGCTTCTGGTGAAGCCAAGTCCCCATATATAGGTATCAAATTTCTGATACCACATCCTTGGTGACTGTTTTAACCCATACAAAGGCTTTTTTAACCTGCATACCAGTTATTTCTTACCCTTAAACACAAAGCCTTCAGGTTTCTTCATGTAGATCTCCTCTTCTAGATCCCCGTGAAGAAATGTTGTCTTCACATCCATTTGTTCTACCTCAAAATAAAATGCAGAAGAAAAAAATAAAATTAATCTAATAGAAGTAACCTTGGCAATAGGAGAAAACATATTGCCAGAATAAATTCTCGACACCTGGGAATAACCTTTTGCTACCAATCGAGCTTGTATTTCTCCACCTTGCCTTCTAAATTCATCTTCTTCTTAAACACCCATTTTCTCTTGATGGGCTTCTTTCCATCTGACAACTCCACCAGATCCCATGCCACATTTTTGTGCAAGGATGCCATTTCATCAACCATGGCCTCCTTCCAGAGTTTTCCATCCTTTGAATCCATCGCCTCCCTAAAAATTCTAGGATCATCATCAGTGATAGTTAAAGAAAAATTTGAACAGAATGCAGATGGACTATACCTTTCTAGCTGCCTTCTTTTCCGAACTGATCTTCTCACAACTGGAGCTTTTGGCTCTTCCTCTTTTGAATCTTATTCTATTGTAGATTATGATTCATCATCCTTTAGGTTAGACTTCATGTTTAACAACATCTTTCACCTCACAAAACACCACATCTCGACTGTACATGACCTTCCTTGTTTTTGGGTTCCAAAGCTTGTAAAATTTTAAAGCATCCTTATAGCCAATAAAGATGCACCTTTCATATTTATTATCCAACTTGGTCCTTTTCTCCTTTGGAACATGTACATATGCATCACATCCAAATAACCTCAGATGTGAAAGATAGGGTTTCTTACTAGTCCATACCTCATGTGGAGTCTTATCCTCCAACGCTAATGAAGGTGATATGTTAACCAAGTAACATGCAAACTCCACTGCCTCTGCGTAGAATTCTTGTCCTAACTCGATATCACTAAGCATGCTTCTTGTCTTTTCCATCGGTTTTCTGTTCATTCTTTCTGCAACTCCATTTTTTTGAGTTGTGTATGGAGTAGTCTTCTGCCTTGCTACACCACACTTCTTACAGAACTCTTAAAATTCCTTCTTGCAAAACTCTCCACCATTAGCCCCTTTATTTTCTTCTCTGTCTGGTTTTCCACCAGAGCCTTAAATTATTTAAATCTATCAAAGACTTCATATTTCTTCCTCAAGAAATATATCCATGTATTCCTTGAGAAGTCATCTATGAATGAAACATAGTACACAAACTTACCCAGTGATGGAACTGACATAGGTCCAAACACATCACTGTGCACAAACTCGAATATCTTGTTCGCCCTCTTAGAACCAGAAGAAAATCTCACCCAATTCTGCTTCTCATATACACAAAGTTCACAAAAATAGAAATCCAGAGAGAAATTAGACATACCTTCTACCATACCATTTCCATTCAGTAGTTGAAGGCCCTTCTCTCCAATATGTCCAAGCCTTTGATGCCATAGCATGGTCTTTTTCTCCAGAGACCGCTACGCTTTTCACTCCACTTTCAGGAACACATAATTGTTTCACCCATCAATAACAGTGCTACCCTAAAGCTTGTACATATTTTGAATCTGAAATCCCCACATTAATACCAGTGCTCTCCAAACCATCTTGCAGGTATCTTTCTCAAAGGTTGTTTTTACAGTTGCCTCATCCATCTTGCTTACAACAATCAGATTTTTGGCCAATGTAGGAATATGGAAAACACCAAGAAGTGTTCTAATCCTTCTACCTTGTAGATTAAACTTGAATTTTCCACTCCTGATGACTCTAGCCTTCCTATCATCCCCTAAGAATACATCACCACCATCATACTTCTCATACTCCCAAAACCAATCCCTATGGGGAGTGAAGTGAAATGATGCACCCGAGTCAATAAACCATGCCTCATGATCTACATGTATATTTGAAGAAGAAGCCAACTACACATACCCAAATTCATTTGAGGTGGTTTTTCCTCTGCAAAAGGAGCATCATCAGATCCCTTTCCTTTCTTAGGAGCTTTAGATTTGGAGTTCTTTTTGTAGTGCCCTTCATTTCTTCATTTCCAACACACCTTTACAAACTTTCATGGAGATTTAGATCTCCCTCTATATTTAGATCTCCCACTTGAATTTTTTTTTTTTAATGTTCTGGGACCTTCCTCATATAGGTAAGGCATCTCCATTCTGGCCCTCCATATTTCTCCGTCTCATTTCCTCTGACAGCAAGGCTAAGAAAATTTCATCAAAATTCAAGGTAGTTGTATTGCTACCTATTGCAATAACCAGACTGTCGCACGAATATGGTAGAGAACACAACAAAATAATGCACTTATCTTCATCTGAGATTTTGATATCAACATATGAAAACTGACTTACCATAATATGTAATATTCCAAAATTAACAGGTAGCTAATTGGAATATTAATTTTTTCTTTTGTCATTTAGATAGATGAATAAGTGGGTAGGGAGACCTATAAATCTCTTTAGTAGGAATAAAATCCCTCTTAATGTGAATAGGGATCATCTTGATAGTTAGATAAAGGAGCTCCATGTGTGAAAAGGGGCTAAAGCATGTGGACAAGGTCAATGTTGACCAAATCAACAACGCTAGTATGGAGAGAGTGGATCATTAATGGGAGACAACGCAATGTTAATGGGATAAAGTCTCCATGAGAGTAGTGGCTTTAATGAGTGTGACCCAAGGTGAGAAGGTTCACAATGCATATAAGGAAGATCAAGGCAGCCATATAAGATATGTTGTTGATCATTGATTTTATGGTATGTATGATTATTTGCACTCTTCAAATGTTTAGCAGAGTCTGATGTACTATTTAGTACAAGGGTGTTCCCGAGCAGGAATCCCACACTAATCCTCAGGGGAATTCAAGTGCCTACTCAGGAGAGGTATTATTAAGGTTCATATCCACATTTCGGCATCAGGTCAAGCTTCAGTCTTCAGCTACAATACAGTTTTTGTTTAGAGTTGTGTTGTGTTGCAAGGTGTTGTAGTGGAGGGTTTGTAGAGCCATTTTCTGAGCTTGTTTTCAGTGGAGGAAGAATTATTTACATTGGAAGGCTATCAAGGAAGTTCCTTGGGCTTTATTTAGTATTTTTGCACCAAGCCAGCCTATTTCCATCTCCTACAGTGGAGATCCCCTCATAGAATGCATTATTTTTGTGTGCATTTGCAGTGGAGGATTCAGTGCTTGATTTGGAGGGTGAGATCTTCAAGGAAGGGATCAACCTTTCACTTGGAGGATATATTGGAGGAGATCCATACATTTTCATATCAGTTTCAGCCACCTCCTTCACCGTATTGAGTTGCAGCTACAATTCAGCCTTAGGGTTGCATTCTGGCATTTTTCATTTTGGGGTATTTCCAGAAACCCTTTCTGGGTTGTCTCGAAAATGTGTTTGGGAGCTTAGATCTCTATCCCCAGCACTATTTGAGCTATATAAAAGTAGATCCATATTTTTATACTTTTCTTGTAGCATTTTATTCACTAAAACTTCATTGTCTTGGCTCATGGAATTTGTATAGCAACTAAAGTTCATGTATTGGCATATTTTCTTAGTGGAGGATTGTGTTGTATTGCTTGAGTGAATTGATCCTCAAGATTTTATGCCCATTATGGCTGATATGTTTAATAAGATGGCTGTAAATTTTTCTCATATAATGGTGTATTGATTTATTCACTACTATTTTCCATTATTTTGTTCTATATTCCCGTCTTTGCCATTTTGGAATATTACAGTGGTATCAGAGCATAATCTTGGCTCAGCCTGTGAGTTTCAGCCAATATGCTATCAAAATAATAATAATAATAATAATAAGAAGAAGAAGAGATATAAAATGATGGAAGCAATGAGATTTTCCTCGTATATTTTCAGATATATGAAGAACCTCTCCAATGAGGTCAAGTATATGAGAGAGGAGAGATGCAATGAGACCTAAATAAGGTTTCAAGATGAGGAAGGTCCATGCACTTCCTATCAACAGAAAAGGAAACCGGTATTGCATAGAGCTCCAAAGGAATACATTATACCCATTTGCTTTGAAGAGGAAGATGAAGTACATGGAGATGGATGAAAATTAGATCATGAGATTCTAAGTGATTATCTTGTAGAGTACAAGTCTCAATCAAGGGATTTCAGGGAGAATCTAGCTCTCCCACCATTCATTCAGCTCAAAGAAGAGAGGATACCTTGCAGCAATAGAAGGAGAAAACACAATAGATTTATATTGTCTACATTTCATGGGTAATCCATATGCACAACAAGGGCTTGGAGAAAAAATTTATATGCATTCTTCTTGCTACATTCAGTAGTAGAAAGAGAAGTTGTTGAGTTTGCAGCGCTGCACCTTGAAGGTGAAGCAAAAATTTGGTGGTTCAGCCATTTAAGACATGCAAGAGTGACTTCATATGCATATTTTACTCAAAGGTTGATCAAGAAGTTTGATAAGAAGAAACTGAAGAAGCCAAGGGAATATGTCCATATTATTATTTCGGAGGAAGAGCAACTTCCACCACCAATTTCCGCAGGATTACTTGCATCAGGAGAAGGAAAACTTGCATCATTGCAAAGTGGTATTGATCTCTTGACATTTAGAGTCTCATGCATTATTCAAGAGATGCCTGAGAAAGAGGAGAATTATACCAGCGTTGGTGCAGCAGTAGAGGAGAAGCCATCACCATCACCAGTAGTTGAAGGAGTCAGTACACTGGTGGGAGGAACCCTTGTAGCAGTTCAAGAATTTCCCAAGGATCAGGTTAACCAAGGTACACAAACATTTCCACTTCCTATTATTTCATAACATCATATGGAGAGTTGTGGGGACATGCCATCAGGGCAATTTCATGACCTAGGATCAAAGCACATTGCTGATTTGGAGTAGCAGAATATCGTTGTGCAGAGGACCCTTGATTTTTTCAAGGAGGAGATATATATTCATCCTGGTTACTCATTGATGAGCTACACACAACATTTTGGGTTGGAGTGTAGAGTTTTGGAGGATAGGATGAGAATTATCCTAATCAATCCAATGCAGAACTGTGTGTTCAACATTGTGCATGATCATGAGACAACATATGCACCATCATGGAGATCATCAACACTGTCATTGAGCAGCAGTGATGAGTTGGGGGCCCAACTATTATTGGAGCATTCCAATGACCATTCTTTTGTAGCATTGGAAAGGCATATGGTTGGTGAAAGACATGTTATGATGGATGGAATCTCTCATTATTATGATGGATCCTTCTTAATGAGCACTTCACAACTCAATGAGAAGTTTTTTCCTACAAAATATTTGGATCCTTATGGGTTCAACTTGATCATTAATGAGTGGTCTTAATTTGGAGATCTCCAAGAGGTTGCACTTCAACATCCCATGAAGTGAAAGGGTAGTGATCTGATTTGGGAGGATGGTATTCTCCCTTGTAGGGATACCAATTTGGAGCATGGTAGGAGACACCCATATTTGGATGAATGGGTGTGGATGGTGAGCAAGGGGTTGGTGAGCCACTTTCATATCTATGAAACAGGGAAGCAGGAGGCATGGATACATTGGCTACTCTTGAAAGAGTTTGGCCATCATGTAACATATCCTATTTCAAAGGGTGTGTTAATGGTTGGGACATGGCATGACACTTGCATCATGTGGAAGCAAGGAGTTTGGGTGTATTGGGGTGATGTGATATTTTTCATATCAATCATCATGTTTTTACTCCATGGTCTATATGATGATGGTGTGAGGAGGCAATGAGAGCTATTATTGCTTTGGTTACTCTTGGGAGAGTATGGGCTGATTTTCTCCCATACCTTGCATGATGTTTCAGGTGTAGATGGTGGCACAATGGTCCAAAGGGGCTACTTTTCAAATTTGGAGGATTAGGATGTACTTCCACATAGGAAGGAGTCTCCCATATATAGCAGCATTATGGTAGATGACTTTGGAATTTGGCATGTCAAAGAATGGAGAGATGAGATGACAAGAGCCTTATTACAAAGGCCAACAATGCTGTCACTTGGGAGTATGTATCTATTGATGGAGTGTTCCAAGGAGAGTATGCATCACTTCACATTTTAGACCACTATGAGGAGATTCTCATGGGAGGGCTCATCCATGGACCTCATTTTCATCCTACTCATAGTGCATGGTAAGAGTTGTGTTTTTGCACTTACTGATCATCTAACAAATTATTTTCATTCTTTTTCCATTTACATACAGTGCATTGCTCCACAAGAGGGCAAGTTTTTATGTGAGCTTCATGGTCTTTCTAAGGCCAAAATTTATGATGGAAATAACCATCTCTTATATGTCTTTGGGTGAGTATTATGCTATGCTTGGTGTACACAGCTGATATACAATGCCATTTTCCACCTCCAAGTAGATGAGCAAACATGCACAACTAGTAAATGGTTGGGAGACAACTTGCCATATTATGATCAGAGACAGTAGGAAGCAAAACTGCATTGTAACTACTTGGGAAATTGTTGGTACCATTCAACACTAAACATAATATTCAGTATCTTTCTCATTTGGATCCCATGTTGTTATGATGTTCTATTGACTTTATATGGGATGGTTTGGGAAAAAACTAAAGAGGGGGTCTTTGAAGATCAAGTTGCCTTTTTTCCTATTGAAGGAAACATTATTGCAGCCCAATATCAGCAGTAGCTCTACACTTTTCATAAGTGGAGAGAGAGACAACATGGGGTATACAATTTGGTCTATCATGTTCAGCTATGTAGCCCACCTACATTGCAGGAGCCAAAGGTGGAAGAGTTTTTCTATGAGTTACCACTTTGGAGGGTGACTCATTTTGTGTGGATGATAGCTTGGGGATTGGAGCTTCACATGGGAATGAAAGTTCCCAATATTTTTCATATTCCATGCCTCAAGAAGGCCTCTAGACAACATATAGTTGCCTCCATGGATATCCCACTACTTCATGATGAGAGCCATTTGGGTGTATCACCAAAGGCTAATTTGTAGACTTGGGAGGAGAAACTAGGAGACATATTGATGAGAGAGAATATTGTTCAGTGGAGAAGCTTATCATATGATGATGCTAAAATACGAGGAGAGGAGGATATTCTGTTGCTTGAGGATAAGAAACATTTGGGAGGGGAGGACTATAATATTCCAAAATTAGCATATAGCTAATTGGAATATTAATTTTTTCTTTTGTCATTTAGAAAGATGACTAAGTGGGTAGGGAGACCCATAAATCTCTTTAGTAGGAATAAAATCCCTCTTAATGTGAATAGGAATCATCTTGATAGCTGAATAAATCACCTCCATGTGTGAACAGGGGCTAAATCATGTGGACAATGTCAATGTTGACCAAATCAATAGCGCTGGTATGGAGAGAGTGGATCATTAATGGGAGACAACACAGTGTTAATGGGAGAAAGTATCCATGAGAGTAGTGGCTTTAATGAGTGGGACTCAAGGTGAGAAGGCTCACAATGCATATAAGGAAGGGAAAGGTAGCCATAGAAGATATGTTGTTGATTATTGATTTTATGGTCTATATGATTGTTTGCACTCTTCAGCTATTTAGCGGAGTCTGTTGTACTGTTTAGTACAAGGGTGTTCTCGAGCGGGAATCCCACACTCATCCTTGATGTACTTCGATTGCCTACTAAAGAGAGGTATTATTGAGCTGAATATCCATATTTCAGCATCAATCCAAGCTTCATTCTTCAGCTACAATGTAGTTTCTGTTTAGAGTTGTGTTGTGTTGCAAGGTGTTGAAGTGGAGGGTTTGTAGGGCCATTTTCTGAGCTTGTTTTCAGTTGAGGAGGCATTGTTTCCATTGGAAAGCCAAAAAGGAAGATCCTTGCACTCTATTTCATATTTTTTCATTAGGCCAACCTATTTCCATCTCCTGCAGTGCAAATCCCCTCATAGACTGCATTATTTCAGTGTGCATTTGTAGTGGAGGATTCAGTGCTTGATTTGGAGAGTGACATCTTCAAGGAAGGGATCAACCTTTCACTTGGAGGATATATTGGAGGAGCTCCATAAATTTTCATATTAGTTTCAACCACCTCCTTTCCAGTATTCAGTTGCAGCTGTAATTCAACCCTAGGGTTGCATTCCGACATTTTTCATTTTGGGGTATTTCCAGAAACCCTTTCTGGGTTGTCTTGGAAATGTGCTTGGGAGCTTAGATCTCTATCCCCAACACTATTTGAGCTATATAACAACAGATCTATGTATTGAAATTTTCCAGCAGCAGTTATATCTACTAAAACTGTGTTGTCTTAGCCTTGGGCATTATTGTGTAATAGTGTTCTTCATTTTCATGTACTTGTTCTCTTGAGGCTTGTTTTGCATAACTTGAGTGACTTTTCCCTCAAGATCTTGTACAAATTTTGTTGCTATGATATTAATACGATGGCTATATGATATTCTTACATTTTATGCATTTATTTATCACTGTTATTTCCATGTTTGTGTTTAATATTTTTCTCTCCCAATTTTTGGATATTACATAGTATTGAAGGCGTTCAGGTGCTCTATCACTGAGTCTCTATCCTTCATAATTAGGTTATACAACTTTTTCCATAGAAAAAATTTATTCACCAGAGACTTAGATTGGTACAAAGTCCCTAGCTTGTCCCACAAAGTCTTTGTCGTAGCTTCCCTAGATACATTCAACAATACTGAATCTGAGGCACACAATCGTATTGTGCTATTTGCCTTTCGATCCAACTTCTTCCCGTATTCATCTGAAATTGTCATTTTTTTAGTACCCGGATCTACCGCGATCCACTGATATTTATCCACCATCAAATCCTCCATCTTTAGCCTCCAAAACTCAAAACTCTGACCATTAAATTTCTCAATCTCTATCCTTCCACTGCTCACCATCTTCTTTCACCGCAAGAATTGATCCCGTAGATCTCCCACTAACAGGGTCTACCATAGGTCCGAGAAAAAAATCCCTCAGTCAAAAAGGCGTCCCCTTGAAGCTGAAACAACTCTGAAACCAAATGTAGGTTTTAACCCTATATAGAAATTATCTACAAATGAATCTTAAAAACATAAAATAAATAATAGCGAGAGCATAACACATAAAACATATATACACAGATATTTTCCCCTTGATCCCAAATCGGGACTACTATATATACATGTAGAAGAATTCATAAACCCAAATACATTAACCCTGGATTAGAACATAATCGTAGTTCCCTTGACCGGATCTACAAAATATTAGGGGCCGAAAACCATCATGCCCCAAAACCATGTGAAAACACATGCAAAAAACCATGGGTGGGTCTACCCATCAAAAAATAGGGTCCAAAAACACTAATCATGGAAATAATATAACACATACCCAACAACGCAGTATTGGGGATATCCTGGTCCCTCACCCTGATCTAGTGGTACCCCGATCTCAGATCGAAATTGGAGAAGAACTCTACTCCCCTCAAATCATCAATCAACTCATTGATCCTAGGGATAGGGTAGCAATTAGTCATGGTTTTCTTATTCAAGGCCCTGTAATCTATGCACATATGAAATGTGGCATCCTTATTCTTCACGCAAACCACTAAAGAAGAAAATGGGCTCGTGTTGGGCCTGATATGGCCCAATTCCAAGAGCTCATGTATATCTCTCTCAATCTCATCCATATAGGCCTTGGGGTGCTTGTAGGGTGTAGTGGTCACTGCTTGGATGCCCTTCTCAAGCTCAATGTTGTGCTCAAATCCCCGATCCTATGGCTGCCCTGGTGGGATGTCCCCAAAAACCGTGGAGTAACGGTCTAAGATAACCTACACATCAAGGTGTGTAGGCTGACCCGAGACACCAACCTCTGAAATCCTCAGCTCCACTTCCCACTCTATGTCTCCTTTCCAAAAATATTCCTCCATTTAATGCGTAGAAATTTTTTATGGAGGGTATGTGTGCATACCCTTGAGTATCATGTGCTTCCCACTTTTCTTATCCGTCCACTCCATCTCTAGTGTCTCATAATCTATAGTGACCTTCCCAAGGGTGATAATCCATTGAACACGCAATATTACTTTGGTGTCTGGAATATCGACCATGAAGAAATGATCTATCAATTTATATGTCCCCATTGTCAATGTTAATTCCAAGACCCTGGAACCAACACATAAAACCCATCAAATTTTTCCGTCTGTATGCCCCTCCTCTAAACTATTTGGGCATCAATGAAGTTGTGCGTGGCCCTGTTGTCCACCAAGATTGAGACACACTACCCATGAATTTTTCCTTAGACCCTCATCGTTAGGTACTTGGGAACTTCCCATAAGGATGCAAGGACCACTCCTGTAGGTGAAAACGATGACCCTCCTGCTGTTGGGGGAGGTGGTGGTGGATGATCCTCTCCTGGTGCTCTGGTGTTGGCATATCCTCCCAACTCGTCATATGCCTCCTATTCTCCTTCACTATCAGAGAAAACCTCAATGTAGTGTTCCTTCCCTTTGACACATCGGTGCCCCGGTGCCCATGGCTCCTCACAGGTGAGGCAAAGTGTAATAATCCAAAATTTTAGCCTTCAGCTAAATGGAATATTATAGTTTGTTTTATCACTAGGTAGGTGAATAAGTGGGTAGGGAGGCTGATAAATCTCCTTAGAAGGAGTAATAACACTCCTAATGTGAAAGGAGGAATAATAAGCAGCTGGATTAAGCACCTTTGGGTGTGAATTGGAGGGGATGTATGTTGAATAGGTCAACTTTGACCAAATCAACAATGTTGTCATGGAGGAGTGGCATTTATGATGAGACAACGTAGTTTTAGTGGAGGACAAATTGCATGAGCTTAGTGGAATTTATGGATGGGACCCAATGTGAGAAGGCTCACACACTATATATAGAGGGGATGGCAACCATTGTTATTCATGATTTGCATTATTCATTTCTTGATCTATTTAGATCTAGATTTTCCTTAATACATTTCTATGCAGGCTTGGGTTGTTTAGCAGAGTTTGTAGTGCTGTTTAGCACAGGGTGTTCCAGAGTGGGAATCCCACCTCTTTCTTTGAGTAGCTATGGAAAGAGAATTGTTCTTCATTCCTTATCAGGCATTGGTGCCATCTTCAAGAGGTTGTTTCTAGCATTCAGCTAGGAAACCAGTGGAGGATTCATCCTACCACTTTGTTCTTCACATTCAGCATTTTAGGAGCAACAAATCTACATTCGGAATTAGAGCATTGGGTTTTTCCTCCATGCAGAAACAATCCTTTCAAGGATTGCGCAATTCAGTCCTGTAGATCTATTGGAGGAAGGAAGTTTCCAGTATTTCAGTTGGAAATCCTATGATGGATCACCTCCTCACATTGGATCTATTGTTTCCATCATTCAAGATCTGATTTGACATATCTAGCAGTAGGCTATTGAGCCTCCCTCTCTGATAGCATAGTTTCTGAAGCTATTGTTCCTACAACAACTATTTTCAGTGGAGGAGATTGGAGGAGCTAGATCTTGAGCTTCTATCCCAAGGATCTAGTGGAGGGATCAACCCTTCTTGAATAGGTCTGATTGGGCACCATTGCAGCCATCATATCATCAGATCTAGCTTTAGATCTTCATTCCCAACAACATATAAGTGAAGTCCTAAGAGGGTGGTTTTCTTAGACTTACATATCTGAGAAACAATTTTTGGGTTATCTTGGGAATCCATCATTGAGCCCAGATCATTGAGCCAGCGCTGGAAATAGCTGAGTCCCACTATAATATCCCAAAAGGGAGAATACAGTAATACTGAAACACAATATAAGAACTGCAACAAAGTAAACAATAAATATATATAATCATTAGAATGCACAGAAATAACTGAGCCATTTCATTATATTGGATGTGAAAAATCAAGTACAACAGTGCTCAAAATATGAGACGCTCAAGCCACAAGGGTGGCCTAGAATGACCCTGTAATGATTTCCCAAGAGGGACTGTGTAACTGTTGAAATGATGGAAGGTAAATTGCATTGTCCATGCTGCAACTGTTGGGACTACAACTGCCTGAGAGATAGAAAGTCAGATCTAGGCAGAATGGGAGCTCTGATGATGCTAAAATTGTAGATTTGGGCTCAATGATGGATTCTGAAGATAATCCAGAAAGGGTTTCTCAGATCTGTAAGTCTAAGAAAACCACCCTCTTAGGGCTTCACATATATGTTGTTGGGAAAGTGGATCTGAATCTAGATCTGATGATATGATGGCTACAATGATACACAATCAGATCTATGCAAGAAGGGCTAACCATTTCACTAGATCCTTGGGTGAAAAGCTTAAGATCTATCTCCTCTAATCTCCTCCACTGAAAATATTTGCTCGATAAACAACATCTTCAGAAAATTGTGCTGTCAGAGAGGGAGGCTCAATAGCCAACTGCTGGACATGTCAAATCAGCTCTTGAATGATGGAAACAATAGATCCAATGTGAGGAGATGATCCCTCACAGGATTTCCAGCTGAAATACTAGAAACTTCCTTCCTCCAATACATCTACAGGACTGAACTGCACAATCCTTGAAGGGACTGCTGCTACATGGAGGTAAAACCCAATGGCCTAAATTCCAGATGTAGATCTGTTGCTCCTGAAAGGATGGATGTGAATAACAAAATGGTAGGATGAATCCTCCACTAATTTCCTAGTTGAATGCTAGAAACAACCTCCTGAAGATGGCACCAATGCCTGATAAGGAATGAAGAACAATCCTCTTTCCTAAGCTACTCAAAGAAAGAGGTGGGATTCCCGCTCAGGAACACTCTATTCTAAATAGCATTGCAAACTCTGCTAAACATCCCAAGCCTAAATAGAAATGTCCTAAGACAAATCTAGATCTAAAAAGATCAAGAAATGAATAATCCAAATCATCCCTTCCATTGTGCCTTCACCTTCATTATATGCATGAGCCTTCCATAGCCTAGGCCCACTTCAAATTTGCGTTGTACATGTGGACATAGTCTCCATGTTTGACTACTTTGTGGCCTCATGTCCTCCATCAAGTTCACATGGGGTGATCACCCTCTCCATCATATGTGCATTAAATGCACCACTTCCTCCACTATCTTATCATAAGTGCTTCATGATCTTCTTTGAATGCACTATGATCTCAGTTGACCTTATCAAAGATCCTCATGATTTTATATTTAAGATTCATGATCTTATTTGACTGTTTCATCCTCAATAATCTATCTCATAAATTAGACATGATCTCCATTAATGGAGCTGCTCCACTACTCCATGATTTTAGATCTAGATCTAGAATATCCACATACACAAATTAAAAGTGGATTTTATTCATCTTTGAGTTTTGTGGGTCCCTTCACCCTTTTATCTACTTAATTTATTAAGAAAATCAAGAACTCTAATATTCCAAATATGATGTGAAAATTTGGGAATATTACAGTCCCCCCATAGGAAAAATGTTGCTTGTCCTCAAGCAACTCTAAAAGTAGATCCAAAGCCATTTATTCCCCTCCAAATGGAATCCACATAAGGAAGGCTTCCTCCATTTGTTGCAATGTGTTATGCATATTTGGTTCCAAAGTTGTCTTTCAAATGTTAGAATTTATCGGAGAAATAATAAATTTACCGAGAGGAACAAAAAACCATAAAATAGCTAGCAAGAAATCATAAACCTAAACAAAGATGTTTATCCAGGAAAATCCTCAAATCTGGGGCAAAACCCAACGAATGAAATTTCATTAATCATTGGCCAAAACCTTGGCCAATCCGGCAAAGTGAGCCTTCACCACTCACCTCCAGGCCTACCTTACAATGAAGTATCCCCAGCCTTTTATAGGCTCCATTACATGAAATACCATGCAATGAAAACCATGGGTGCACAATATCATGTGCCCCAAACCACTACTATTTACTCTAGCCAACATTATCTCTATCCCATGTCAATTTTACCTAAAAATTCCCCCCTTAAATTTCACTTGGGGTTTCTTGACTAAATGGAGCAAAAATTGCTAAGTGAGACAACCCTGCTCACTCTAACTCTCCCCCCCTCAATTTTTATTTTTAATTTACCCAGGTAATTGTTAACTTGACATCCTCCTATCACCTAGATCTAACCCAGACTTTACCAGTGATTACCCAGGGGTATGCATGCCATACCAGGTCTTACAGCAGTATGCCCATTTACATGTAATAAATTAACTCCATTATAATAATGATATTTTTTTTTGTTTCATTGTTACTATCTTTGTGCATATGAAATCAATGTCCATATGAAAAGAACCCATCTACTAGATTACATGGTTCACCAGCCTCTGTAACAACCATTTCTCTAGGAGTTCTCCTCAGATACATGGTTCATCAATTAATTAATCCACGTCCACATATCCTCTCTCATTTTGACAGAATTTTCTCTCCTACCGCAACAAAATTCAATGACTCCGATACCATTTGTTAGAATTTACCAGAGAAATAATAAATTTACTGAGAGGAACAAAAAACCATAAAATAGCTAGAAAAAAATCATAAACATAAAAAAATATGTTTATCCAGGAAAAACCCCAAATCTGGGGCAAAACCCAGCCAATAAAATTTCATTAAGCATTGGCCAAAACCCTGGCCAATCTGGCCAAGTGAGCCTTCACCACTCACTCCAAGCCTACATTACAATGAAGTATTCCTAGCCTTTTATAGGCTCCATTACATGCAATACCATGGGCTAAAAACCATGGGTGCACAATACCATGTGCCCCAAAACCATTATTATTTACCCTAGTCAACATTGACTCTATCCCGAGTCAAGTTTACCTAACATCAAAAATATATAGAATGACCTCGAAATGTATGGCTATATGTCCTCCTTCCACCATGAAGTACCAAGTGAAAACCATATGGTGTCCAACATCATCATTAATACATGAGATACATAAAATAAAGTGGCTCTTTCCATAAAGGAAAAGCTCCATCTTACAATACATCTCTTCATCCCATGCTTTATGAAATTGATTGAGCATTGACATGCTCTCATCCTTAGCCCTGTTGGCCTTGTGGGATCCAAGCATCATTCCAACATTATGAAAAAGAAGGAAAGGAGATATATGGGTAGACAAATATGTCAAACCATATTCTCCCAATAGTAGCCACCGGAGTAAGGCCCTTCTCTACCATCCTCCATCTCCTCCATGTAAGATGGACAAGCCAAACTCCCCCAAAATCAACCAAAGCAACAAGAGTTCTTGCTGCTTTCTCTCCTCCTCATGTGCATCACAGAGAAAAAACATACTGATAGACATGTGGAATGTCACATCAGCCCAATACAAGCAAGCACCATCAATACACATCATGAGAGCATCATGCCAAGTTCTACCCAATACAAAACACATAGACATAGGAGATGTCATATGATGGCTAAACTCTCTCAAGGGAAACCAAAATGAACATGCCTTATTTTGCTACATTCTATCATTGTTACACAAGGCATGAATCAGAAATATATGAGCTATTGGGTGGTAACCATACTCACCCAAGAGTAGCCAGCGCAACCATGTCTCCTTCTTCATTTCATAAGTGTTTTTCAAGGCATGGATCAAAGAAATAGGAGCCTTTGGTTAGTGAAAAAATTCTCCCAATAGCAACCAACATAGCCAAGCTTGCTGGCTCACGTCATATATCTGAAAGTGGTCATGCAACCCCTTGCTTAACATCCTCACTCACTCATCCCAATGTGGATGATGAATGATGTACTGCATAATCATGGTATCCTCCCTTTGTAGAATACCATCCTTCCCAAACTGATGAAGAAATTTTCACTTCATGAGATGTCGAAGTTGACCTCCAATGAGATCTCTCAAGGAGATTCTCTTTTCACCAAAATCCCTCCAAAACCAATGAAGTTTTGGATCTACCATAGGTAGAAGTTTCTCTTTGAGCAATGATATGCTCATTGAGAAATTGTCATCTAGAAAGGAGAAAATATTTCTCATCTCAAGATATCTACCATTTATCACCTTTACCTCCATTGCTTCATGAGTGAAGCTACCTTCAGAATGCTCCAAGAATGATGGGGCCTCTTCATTTTCATAGCTACTAAGTGAAAACAATGTAGATCTGCATGGTAATACTGATCTCATAACCAGTTATTGTACATAGGATCATGCTCATCCCATTTTCTGAAACTCTACACTTCAACTCAAAGGATTGAATATAGCTCAAAAATGATGAACTGGGATAGTTCTTAATCTCCTCCTTGATTAGATCAAGGGTCCTCTGCACTGTGATATATTTCTGCTTCAAATCAGCATTTTGTTCTAACCCTTGGTTATGCATTGGCCCTGATGGCATGTCCTCATAAGTTTCAATAAGATCTACTGAAACAATATGTCATGAGATTTCATGCATACCTTGGATCAACTGATGTGTGGGAATCTCTTGCCAGAACACAAGAGTTCCTCCAACTAGGGCAATAGTGTCTCCAACTGCTGGTAAGAGTGATGGATGCTTTTCTCCAAGTGTACCAGCGTTGGAATCTTCCTAAAGGGAGAATGCAGTAATACTGAAACACAATATAAGAACTGCAACAAAGCAAAAAATAAATCTATATACACATCAGAATGCACATAAATAGTTGAGCCATTTTATTATATTGGAGGTGAAAAATCAAGAACAACAGTGCTCAAAACATTAGACACTCAAGCCACAAGGGTGGCCTAGAATGACCCTGCAATGATTTCCCAAGAGGGACTGCGTAACTACTGAACTGCTGGAAGGTAAACTGCACTATCCCTGCTGCAACTATTGGGACTGCATAACCCTCAAGATATTTTTGTATATTTTTTCTGATATCTAAATAAAATGATGGCTGCATATTGATCCCTTTTATGATATGTTCATAGTTGTTGTGTTTTACATTATTATGTCTTGTATTCCTGCTATTTCCATTTTGGGATATTACAGTGGTATCAGAGCATAATCTTAGCTCAGCCTGTGCATTCAAGACATTATTCCATTAGGAGGAGAAGCTTCTCATACAAATGAGAAGTTTTACAGAAGAAACAAAGGCATGACTCCATTATTTGGAGAAATGAAGGAACAGAGGCTTTCCCAGCTTCTTTTTCAAACTGTGAAAAATATCAAGGAAGATATCAAGGAGATGAAAAGGGAGAGGTGTAGAAAATTTCCAAGAGGGTTTGAAATTGAAGCAAGCCCTAAATATTCACATAATGGGTGTGAGCATTCAGCCACACATGTAGATCCATAGCATAGCTTATTTCCCACATTCACTGCAAGAGAAATCGAGGAAGAAGCAAGGGAGGAGACCTTGAGTGACTATCTTTAGGAGTATGAGTCTCAATCTCGGAGATTCAAAGAGCACTTGGACTTCCAAGGGTTTTTCCAACTCAAGGAAGACAGAAGGTCCAACAACCATGATAGAAGCAAGAGAGGTAGGATATTTCTACCTAACTTTGATGGATAATCAAAGTGTACAACCAAGGCTTGGGTGAAGGAGCTAGATTCCTATTTTCAGCTTCACCAAGTTTCAGAAAAGGAGGCCATTAGAGTAGCTGTGCTGCACCTTAAATGTATGGCCCATGATTTGTGGTTTTATATTTCTACTTCATTTAATCATGCAAGTGTAAATACTTATGCAGGGTTCAGTAGGAATTTAGTGAAAAGATTTGATATTAAACATTGTGAAACATATTTTGTTGAACCCAAAAATTCAAAACCTTTGCATGAGTTGGAGGGATCTATTATACCAACTCCACTCCATATTTCTATTAAAGGGGAAAAAAACATTCATAATACCTTTCCAAGGGCAAGATCCCCACTTCTTGAAGAGCCCTCTTCTATAGATGAAGGCATGGAGGTTCCTCCTTCAAGGGAAGACCAAGATCTAGGGTCTCTCATTGATCATGAGGCATCCTCAAATATTGCTGAAGAGTATGAGAAAAGAACAGCTAACAACACTCTACCATCAGGAGAAGATCCATCACCACATGGAGGTGGAAAGGGAGCCATTTCTTCCATTAGAGGAGCCCTTGTGTCTTTGCAAGGAGTTCCAAATGATCTGATATGTGGGGACCAAAGCACAATTCCAGAGCAGCATGTATCAGTTTTTGTGGATTATGAGATGGGAGCAGAAGAATAAAAGAAGGATCAACATCAATGGATGATGAGAATTCACCCTTATATATTTTAGGAGGTTTCAACACAGAAGAAGGAGACTATATTTCACAGTGAAAAGAGGGACACATTAGTCCACTCATATATACAGTTTGCTTTAGATCTTGATGTCTCACTACATGGGGGAATTCCACCTGGGAGGCCACCAGATCTAGAGTTGGTGAGGGACATCTTACCATTTGGTTCACCACTCTTATATCCTCGAGGGGTGAATACATTTGAGGGGTATATTATAGTGTAGAGAGTCTGGGATAGACCCAAGGAGGAGGGATACACTCTCCCATTTTCAGCATTACCCACTCTCACTACATATTCTGCACTGACAGAAGTTTCTGCAGTGATGGAGGATGGAACCACCATGGTGCAAGGAGACCACTCCATGGATTTGGAGAAACATAGGGTAATTTTCTTGAGGAATGAATCCTCCATATATTGGAGTAGATGGAGGCCACTTATGCTTACATTGGCCAAGATCAGGAGGTTTTTTTTGGATTAGCTTCTCATGGGAGGCCAGCTTCCAAAGGTCACCGCTTCTACTTGAGCATGAGCAGCTGCATGATGGGCATGTCAGCACTTTGGAGGATGACTTTGGCATGGAGGATGTCAAAGGAAAAGACAAAAGCACGTGGGGAGCTTCAGATTTCAGATCTTCAATGCTATCTTGTAGGAGGATTGATCCATATTGGAGGTCTCAACTTTTAGTAGAGTAATCCAAGGATGTTGGTGCTTGCATGATTCTTGATGAACCAGAGGGAGATGATAGATACATGATAGTAGATTCTTCTTGACTAGAGATTCTGAGCTCAAGGAGAAGCTGTTACATGCAGCACATGTGGACTTTCTTTCCATGCACTCTGATGCATATCATTCCTTGATGGAGGAGTTCACTTGGGAGGGCATCCAGTGAGATGTATATCAGCATATGGAGAGATGCATAGCCCAGATGATGATGGAGAGGTTGACACAACCACTTCCCTAATCATGGAGGGTGAGGGAGAACTTTCAGTTGATCCATTTCAACTCAATGACCAAAGTACATAGTAGAGAAGGTACATTTATGCATTATGATTTGTACTCCTTTAATTTTTGTGAGAAACATATTGTAACAAGGAGGATCATTCCTTCTTGTATATTTTATTGTGATGTACTTGAGGTCATTTGTAGCATTGATGTCGACCATTCTATTGGTGGTTTGTTGGAGATGTCACCTGATTCTTGGTGTGCACCATTGGCACAAAATTTTACTTTTATGATCCCATCTTGTAGGATGGTTTTGGTAGAAAAAAAAATGGTTGGAAGGACACTTATTATACTTTGTTTTGAGGCAAGCAGGGGATGCACTGCACGGGTTCCACTTGTGGGACTATGATCGACCTCCCAGTTGTCATATGGCAGATTTTTTGTATTTGTTTTTGCTTTCGTATATTGATGATGTTCTTATTCTTATGGGGAGCTTTGTTGGGAGGATGGCATAAGAATTGGAGGTGCCCAGTGGGAGTATGATTCTCCATACTTCAAATTTTGCATGTTTTAGGAGAAACAATGGGCAAGCCATGATTTCCACACTACATCTCTTGTCTTCATGTGGAAGGAACCATTTGGAGAACTTGAGTTCTTGGGAGAGGCACTTCATGGATGTTTTGATTGGTGGGGTAGCTTGGGACATTATTGGAGACAATTGTATTTCAGCCCAAGATCAGAAACAACCCCATACATATCATAAATGGAGAGATAAACAACATGGGTGGAATAATCTAATCTCTCCATACAGGCCCAATACATTGCATGCTAGGGGTTGAGGATTTCTTTGATGAGCTACCTAGGATGGCTCATTTCATTTGGATGATAGCATAGGTATGGGAGTCTCTTATTGGGATGGAGATCCCCAATTTCCATAATATCACTTATCTTGAGGAGGTAATTGAACAACAAGAATGTTTCCACTTAAACCTTCCACTTTCTCATGATGTGATCCATTTGGTATTACATACTTGGAAGGAACCATTGGGGGGAAGATTTATTGCAGATTATTTGAGCAGTGGTGGGGACTATTTGATGAGGAGGATACAAAAGGGAGGAATAATTTTGACATATCCTTGCATTTTCTTGAGGAAAAGCAACATTTTTAAGGGGAGGACTGTAATATTTCAAAAATTTAGCCTTCAGCTAAATGGAATATTATAGTTTGTTTTATCACTAGGTAGGTGAATAAGTGGGTAGGGAGGCCCATAAATCTCCTTAGAAGGAATAATAACACTCATAATGTGAAAGGAGGAAGAATAAGTAGCTAGATTAAGCACATATGGGTGTGAATTAGAGGGGATGCATGTTGAATAGGTCAACGTTGACCAAATCAACAACGCTATCATGGAGGAGTGGCATTTATGATTAGACAACGCAGTTTTAGTGGAGGACAACTTGCATGAGCTTAGTGAAATTTATGGATGGGACCCAATGTGAGAAGGCTCACACACTATATATGGAGGGTATGGCAGCCATTTTTATTCATGTTTTGAGATTATTATTTGATATTGGTCTGTTTAGACTTTGTATCGTTTAGCTGTTTAGTGGTGTTTGCAGTGTTGTTTAGCATAACGGTGTTCCTGATCGGGAATCTATAAATCATCCTTAGGAAAGGAGAGGTTCATTGGACTTCATTTCCTCATTTTGGCATTTTGTCCAAGCTACCTCCTTTAGTTACAACACAGTTTCTGTTTAGAGCTGGGTTTGGTTGCAGGGTGCAGCAAAAGAGGATCACATAGAGCCAATTCTGGGCTTGTTTTTCAGTGGAGAGGTAGCCTATCCATCGAAGGATCAGAAAGGAGGGCTCCTAGGCATATTTATATATTTTTGGCATTAGGCCAACCATCTACCTTCCCTCACAGTGCAATTTTAGTCTAGATCTGCATTATTTTTAGTGGCAGTTGCTGAGAGTGTTCATTGAGCTCATCAGGAGGGTCTATTTCTGAATAGAGGGATCAAAATTCTATTGAGAAATACCATTGGAGGAGGAAATTATCATTTCAGATCTTTCATAGCCTCATTCTATGCAGTTCCAGTTTGCAGTGACATATCAACCCTGGCGTTATTTGTCACATTGTATATTTTTGTTGGTATTTCTAGCAATCTTTTTTGGGTTGGCTAGAAATCATGTATTAGAGCCCATATCTTCCTTTCTGGGAATTTATTTTGTATATATCAGCCATATTACATCTATGTATGTTTACAGTAGCAACTACATTGATATAGACAACAATGTCACTACTTTCCTACATTCTATATAGTAGCAACAACTCATGTGCTTATTGATATGATCATGGGAGACTTGTTCTTATTGCTTGAGTGGCTTAACCCTCAATATATTTTTTTATTTTGTTGTTGATATATGAATAAAATGATGGCTGCATATTTATCCCTCTTATGATATGTTCATAGTCACTGTGTTTTACGTTATTATGTCTTGTATTGCTGTTATTTCCATTTCCGGATATTACACAAAGCTTCCTTCATCTGAAATCTCTCTGGGTATCATCATACAAATTACCCTAGACTTGGTTCCCTCTTAGTGGTGGGGCTCTTACATCCTTCCCCTTTTGCAAGAATGTTAGTCTGTTAGGCAAGGGAGCCCTTATCATTGACAACACATCCTTCAAGACTCTGGTTCTTCTTACTGTGTCCTGCAGCGTAATGGGCCGAGTAGACCTCACTAGACCATGCAAGGGTTCAGACAGACCCTAAATCAAGATGTGTACTCTCCTAGGCACGCAAAAATATGGAACCATCACTGAGAGCCTCATAAAGTCAGAAATGTAGTTTTCCAGGTTCCTGGTTTGTTTGAGCTTGTTTAGCTCAACAAAATGTTCCTCTAGGCCTTTTTGATCAATTTTTTTTTTTTTATCTCAACCTCCGGGTGAACTCATCATATGTTGTCACTCTTGAGTGACCCAGTGTAGCCATCCCATGGAACCACCAGTCATGGGATTCCCCCTCAAGGTGTAGTGCTGCACCTTGATGGCCTCCACATCTTCCACCTGGATAAGCTAGAAATAAATATCCAGTTTCTCTACCCAATATTTGGCTAAAAAATTCGACGACCCATAAAAAGTAGGCAAGAAAAGTCTACCCATGGTATGTTGTATGACATTTCCTTACGTGTAACCTCCTCCTCTGGTCTGGCCTTGTGGTCTACCATTTTCCTTTAAATGACAAAACTCATTGAAGGTGAGGTCATCTTAGAACTTCAAACCATAAGATTGATATTCAAAAAGGTATTCACTATAGTGAGCCACCTTCAGCTCTTGTGGCTCCACTGCCCCTGCTCCTAAAGCCAGGAATGTGGGCATGGTAAAGCGTGGTGGACTATGTGGCACCACCTGTTGTGCAATGTTAGGCTGAGGTTGGTGATGGGAAGTGTCAGATCCCTCTTTGATCTGGAATTCCCTTGGAATATACCACTACTTGTTATCTTTGACAAACCTATGCCCCATCTTCCTTATCCTCTTTGTGAGCTCCTGCATCAACTTTACAAGGAGGCAAGAAAACTCCTTTCCATCATCTCTTTCCTCAACCATTGGTGTTTTTCCCTTATGCTCGTCCTTTGGAACGTTGTCTACTTGGTTTTGTGTGATTTCAGGCCTCCTTTCCTTGCTTCTGTATTGCTTCCTTTAGTATGTGATGTTCTACCTATCCTCTAGTGTCATAGACCACATCCTTGACAAAATGAGTCAAGTCTATGAGCTATGATACCACTATAATATTCAAAATTTGGAACAAACAGTAATATAAAGTATGCAAATACTAAAACTACAAAAAAATAGAAATAAACATTAAAAACACCATAATAGAGGGAAAATCATTTGAACCATTTTATTTTATTTCTACTGGGAACAAGTACAATGAGGTGCTTAGAAATATAACACCTTGGCCTCCACTAGACATGTTGAAATAATCCACAATCTCGGACAGAAAACTCTGCTACTCTACGTGGCCTCTCCTTTGCGCCACCAGAGCTAGAACTGTTGTTGCTGGGTGGAAGGACTCTGTGTGTTGAGGTTGATCCTCTGCTCAGAAAATTTCAGGAATTTAATATCAGGCTCTCATCAAAATACCCACAGAAACCCAAAAACGGTTTCTAAAAATCCTGACCATGGAAATTAGCCCCCTTGGGCTTGGCACACTACTCTCTTGGGTGATTTGGTTCTCTAGATAAATAGATGGAAGGAACTCATGGAAATCTGTCCAAAACACTGATATTAAATAGCTTACCTTCTCCCCAAGGTTTTGGATTGTAATTTTCACTCTATCTCACTCCCCCCAACTCTCTCTTCTGTTGAACCGCGTATTCCCTATGCTACCTGTGTGGCCTCTGTGCTGTCCTGGAGGGAATGTGTTTTCCTGGATTCTCCCTGATGAATATCCCTTCAAAAAATACTGGAACTCCTCTCTTGAGCAGGCACTCGAAGTCCCCCGAGGATGAGGTTGAGATCCTCGCTCGGAAATCTCTGTGCTAAACAATGCTTGCAGACTTGGCTAAATAGCTCAAGCATGCTACAGTCTATTAGATAGAAAAAGAAATTATTGAATGAATGGTGAATGAGATGATCTCATCCTCTTTTACCTAGGCTGAACCCCAATGTTCCTATGGGCCCCACCTTGACTATGCTACCTCTCTACCAACCAATCCCTGTGTTGTTGCCTCCCCCACAATGTCCCTGCACTGGCTACAATGTTGCCTCTCCTGCACTGCCACTAAGACATTGTCTTTGACAAGTGGGTGGCCTCATGGGCCCACTCCAGCTCTAATATTTTTCTTACTGACTTTAGGAAAGTAATCTAACCATATAGTTTATTTGTGGGCCCCTTTACCCACTTTATTTACTGTTAAGCATTAGAAAAGGAAAAATTTAACAAAAATTAATATTCCAATTAGATTACTACTAATTTGGAATATTACAACCTTGTATAATGAAGTTATATGTACCAACCATTGATGTACCATTTCTATGTAGCAGGGGAATTACACACATCGCTTTCCAGATCACCCACAATATCACAATGCATTGATAACACTATTTCATGCCTCGATTGTTATACCTTATTTTCCACCAAACCAAAATGTAGATGATGCACTAATAGTCATTTATTATGTCACCTATTCAACCCATCAACCTGAGGTACACCCCTTTGGCCTTTGCACTGAAACTACTCACCACACATATATGTGCCCCTTGCTCATAATGTATCAGAAAACCCACCTGATTATGGAAACACCCTCTCAATTGCAGGATACCACTTATTCCCATAACAATAATACTCCTATGACACTAATTACTTCAACTATCTCTAGGGATGAGGTTGAATCCCCATAAGTTTTATGAAGCATATGTGATGTTCATCACACAAACCCCGCTCTTGAGGATTTGAATTCCTTAACCATATCAAGTGAGGAATACACCTCCAAAATAGTTACCATGGCACTAGCACAACCATCAGAAACCTATGTTGACCCACCGACTAATATTAGGAAAGAGATACTTTCACCTCTTGGTATCGATGACACAAAATGATACAAATATATCTACTATATTTATTGATTCATAGAAGCCATGATACTAGTCCTTTTCTCATAATTCCATAATTTTGTGACCACTTTTTTCATTGCAAAGATAACATTACCTAGGACCACATGGACCCAATCCATAAACACTATGTCCACATCCATTGGCCCTATGGTACCTAGTGTGATATCATATTATTCCATGTCCAATAGTATTTCCATATGCCAACCATTGTCTCATGACCTGGTGATAACAACCTCACCCCTCTCAAGTACCTTTCACTTTGATGAGGACATCCTCGAGGGAATGACAATATAGAAAACCCACATAGATTCAATTTATTTTTTAATATGCTAAAAAAATATACTGAATCTATTTCTACAATTTGCGTAAACCAATTAATATCGCACAATCACATGAACAAGAAAGAGAAATAATTTGAATCACACAACATAAATATCTATCTAGGGAAAGAATCAGTTAAAAACCCCGCTATCTTTATATTTCATTAATTCAAGAATATGAAATAATACAATGTTATATCCCTTCCTAAGAAACATTTACACTATCTCTAGCCTCTGGATGTCTCCCTCCGATCCCAACAACAATGGTTTGATACTTAACCAATTTCCCGCCTCTGGGTGGCTCAACCTTTCTTATGCATTGTTGGAGGAATTAAGCCTTTATTAATTAGAAATTCCTAATATTTGATTGTGTAATTCATCTAAGGTGTCTTGCTCACTTCATGCATGACCTATACAATTTTCTAATTATACAACAAATAGTTCTCTTCCCTTGAACTCCAATCTCAAATAGGCCTTCCTTAGAACTGACATGAAACAACTCTTTATAGTGAATTATTAGTTATCTAATTGATCACTTCATGTGAATTAAATCATAATTAATTCACTGGACCTCTCACTAGCTCAACTCTCAGTTAGAACTAGTTAAATTGATTATAACTCAAACAATTGAGTTAACTAATTACAACTCAAAATAAACTGCACCTGGACCCCCTAAAACTTAGAGTGGACTCTACATGTCTCAATTTTTACCCCCAAATTGAATTGATTGAGCTAACTAAGTCTTTCTGATCCAGTTAACTCGTACAAGCCCCCATGTGATTTGGAATTACAATCTCCTTCTAATTTAATTAAGGCACAACTAAAATAGAAACCCTTCGTGTTTCTAATTTCAACACTCCCTCTCAACAAGAAAGGGATTGTCTGCTACCCCGATCC
This sequence comes from Pinus albicaulis, assembly GCA_034641835.2. Taxonomy (NCBI): domain Eukaryota; kingdom Viridiplantae; phylum Streptophyta; class Pinopsida; order Pinales; family Pinaceae; genus Pinus; species Pinus albicaulis. Next base: position 1,523,213,865 of record CM076575.1, on the reverse strand, counting down.
TGCTTCTATGGAACTCGAATTTTATTCTTGACAGTTCCTTTGCAAGATGTATTCATATTTCTCCTCCATGGGAATTTAATCTAATGACATAATCTACGTCTACACACATATTTGAGATGGTGATACCAGATATCAATATGCTTGGATCTGTCATGAAAAAATGGATTAACTGAAAGTTTTATGCAACTATGGTTAATAAAATAACTCACTATTGAATCCATATGTTGACTAGAAAAACCAACAACTATCTTCCTCATCCAGATGACCTCACATGCTTCTTGACCGACCGCCATGTACTCTACCTCTTTTGAACTTAGTGCAACTCATATTTGTTTCTTGTTGTACCAGGAAACTTCTGTTGATCCTATGATAAATATGGCCCCTAATGTGTTCTTCTTTTCGAATGGACTCCCTGCCCAATATGCATCTGTGAAGCCTTCGAGCTTCACTCCCTTTACCTGTCTATACCATAACCCAAACTCTATAGTGCCTCCGGGGTATCTCAACACATACTTGTCTGCCTTCCAAAAGAGCTTGGTAAGCTTAACCATAACTTGACTAAGTTGGTTAACTGCATAGCATTAGGGGAATTTTGAGGTCTAAAATGGGCCTCCTAAGGAAATAAAATAATAGTAGAAATTATGGAAATTATAAAATAAGATTAGATTACATCATGAAGTTTTAGAGGGAAAAAGGAAAAAAACTACTTTTTCAACTTATCTCTCTATGGGTTTACTCAAATTTAAAGTGGGAAGACTCATTGGATGCAAAACTTGATTCCTCATCCATGGAGTACCCATGTTGCATACTTTCTATGGACCCCTCTACACAAAAATGAGAAATACATTAAAAATCGTGAAAATACATGAAAAACGTGATTGCAATCATGTTTTTTCAAGTATTTCTCATTTTTTGTGCATAAGGGTCCATCAAAAGTATGTAACATGAGTACTCCTTGGATGAGGAATTAAATTTTTCATCCAATGAATACTATCGCTCGAAATTTGAGTAAAACCTTAGGGAGAAAAGTTGAAAAAGTAGTTTTATTATTTTTTAATCTTTTTACATTTTTACCCAAAAATGGTGAACCATCCCCCATGGTTGACATCATCATCTTGAATCCTTTTGGTTATTATAAAGTTTATTTTGGTTGTACATTTTTCTTAGGAGGTCCATTTTAGACCTCAAAATTTATCTAATACATATTTTTGTTCATCTGTTCACCAAATACATGAGTGAACTCACAAGCTTTCTATAGACAATAGAATCTACCACTTCGCCTGAGGTGACATCTTCATTCCTCCAATTTCCTGCTAGAGGAGTCTCCATGGGTTTGATTCCCTCCATGTGGAACTTCCTAATAATAGTCTTGGCATAATTTCCCCGAGATACAAATAGCTCCCCATCTCTTTTCCAAATTTCTAATCCCAGGAAATAGTACAAGATCCCCATGTCCTTCATCTCAAATTATCTTGGAAATCCTCTTTGCAAGACTTGATGATATGCTCATCACCTATCAGTATCAAATCATCAACATAAATTACAATGATAAAAATCTTACCTTCTACCATAATATGGTAAAGGTTCGCATCTGCTTCACCCTTGGTGAAGCCCAACTCGGTGAAGTAGTTGTCGATCCTGGTGTACGAAGCACAAGGTGCTTACTTCAACCCATACAATGCTCTCTTGTGTCTGCACACATGTGACTCTCTGTCTAAGGTCTCGAGACCTTTTGGATGCTTAATTCACACCTCTTCCTAAATCACCCCATTGAGGAAGGTGTTAGGGTCCTATAATTTTAATAGGGTCACCTGATTATAGCTGATGATTATTATATTTCATATGTTGTAAATAATATTCCATATTGTAAATTATTTCCAAAAAACGTCAAAACATTAAGAAAAACCAAAAAATATGCTTGCAAGTCTAAATGCAACCTTATAGGATAATTAATTATGTTTAGATTAAATTAATCCCATCATTTAAATGTGATTAAATAAATTGTAATAAGGCTTTGGCACTATAGTTTTATTTTATTATAAACTTGAAAGTGATAAAAGGCTTTTGGCGTATCTGGTTAAGTGGCGCACTCTAATCAATGACCCGATTATCACCCGCTCAGATCTATGAAAAATAGATATTTTCGCCCCCTCTCAATCCTAAAGTTACCAACAGGGGGGAGGGGGGTCTAAAAAGTGGTTTGCTCCCCACCTGTCCCACACAACTTGTCACCCTCACATCATTTTGCACCCCCCTCACAATACAACAAACCGCTTTGACCCCCCTTCGAAAACCGCTCCCATTTACCATTCCATTCCCTCCCCTTCCTTTCGTGTGCAAAATTCAACTATTTATGCCAACCATGTTCCTCTACATCATTCCCTACCTCCATGTCACTTCCTGCCTCCATGTCATATTTTCATTTCATGGTCAGTTAAAACTATGTTTTTCCCTATACAACAAAATATTTTTAAACATGGTTTACAAAAAAATAAGAACGAATTTTCAAAAAATGAAAGATGTTCTTGTTGATAACATCCTCATATACAAAAACCTCCCTCAGTTTTCTAACAAATTTTATGGTTTGAGATATTCGAAGAAATATTTGTAGGCATATTTTCCAATATTTTCAGTCAGTATTTTCAAATACGGTTTCCATGCAGCTGGAAATGAATTTTCAAAAATGGAAAGAGGGTTTTATTTCTAATATCAATATGTACAAAATACTCTCTCCTTTTTTACACAGACATTATGGTTTGGGAAATCTGAAATAATATTTGAAGGCACATTTTCCAGAAATTTCCTGTTTAGTCATATTTTTTCCAAATCTAGTGTGGCCAATCAGAGATGTATCTTAAGAAACTGGAGGAGTTTTGTGTTCCTAATATGTTAAAATAAAAAATCCTATCTCACTTTTTACAAAAGTATTATATAATTAGAGATATATTCACATCTTCAAAACCTATTTTTCTGACTGTGCAAAGTCATGTTTTAGACATCTTTTGGCAGAGAATATTGTGAACAACAAGAGAAAAGTTTTGGGAAGATGACAGAGGTTTATCTAAAAAACATCTTCATATAAAAAAACCTCTTTCACTGTTTACATAGCTATCTCGGATTGAGATATTAAAAGGGATAACTGGACCTTATTTTATAAAAATTCGGGACGAAAAATCTCAAAGACAGCTAGTGACTTGGAGGCCACCTTATCAAATAAGAGTTGCTATCAAATTCTAATTGATCTTCTTTGTCACCAAAAATCCACAGAGATAGTGCTAAGTAGATTCATTAGTTTTTAATGTCCTATACTTCAGTGTTCTTTGTGTAACAAAATTTTAAGATATTTGGTAAAGAATTTGTATAAATACTTCATCATTTGAAGTAATAGATGTTTGGATTTGTAAGGAGAAATACTACCATTCATTGTAAATTTTTTCACTAATTTCTAGTAAACTCATCAATAATACAAGGACATTCTTCACAAGATTCATGTGGTGTATGAATTGGTGATGTTTTTCTCTTGTTCGTGTGTTTATTCATTGTTTATTCCACTGCTATTTCTTAAAATTTGAATTACATTACAAAAACAACGACGAATAGGACTTGTTGAAATATTCACCCTATTCTGGCTGTAAGTAATTTCTATGTTTTCTTCTGAAGTCAAATTGAGGAATTCTTAATTCCTCCTTAGTTTCTACGGAACCTTTCTTTTCTTTTGTTTCATATCATTCAAATTTTGAAAGATCCAATTAGTGCAACCTAGCTTGCTCTATGAAATTCCTTTAAATTTTGATGCAAATCTAGTTAGCTCTTTTGACTCCATTTCCCAATGGCCTTCCCTTGTTTTTTTGAACCAAAAAAGTTCAAAAACCTAACTATGAGCCCATTAACTAGCCTAAAATTCACATAAAGCATAGCTAAATTTTACAGAGAGATCCCTCTTTGAAGCCGACAAGGCTAGATCCCATTTTCCAAAGCGGTTTTGATGTTACCTCCGTGGTTTTTTCTTCAGCCTTGAAATTACAGAGTGATAACGTAGTGGTGACCATACTGGGGAAAAATTGAAAATTTTGTAATTTTCTTAGAATGCATAACCCTGGTAAAAAAGTGTATGCTAGGAATATTTTGAGAGATCATTTCCTTTTAATTTTTGTAAATAATAAGTGTGTGTGTGTGCCTTATAAGATTTTAATTTTGGCTCCCAAAAGGGCTTACACTAGATCTCATCCTGATCCAAAGCCTGCAGTTATTGTTGATGATCTAGAAAAACTACTGAGAAGAAAAGGTATAGCAGATATCCAAGGAAGTAGTAGTCCTCCTCCCCATAGGGCAGATTCTCTCCCAAAATATTTTGTTACCCTACAAGACATTTAATTTGACTTACCTTTTGAGCATAGTTTGTTTATAACTAAGTCAGACAACTGGGTAAATCAAAAAGTGGTAGACCAAGCTACATTAATATGTCATTATTTTGAAAGATAGTCTTCCCAACCTAATATTGACCTTCAAATTATTAAATATTTTGGTGGATTGCAAGGTTTAGTTTCAGGTATTGACCTTTCTGTTCATGAGGCATATATCCAATAGTTTTTTGAACTCTTTTCCTTAACTTATTTTTCAGTTTCATCTACCTCATCACATTCTGTTCATCCCAGTTCATCTAGTCCTACCCCTTTTGTAGTTTCCACTACTACCCCTATAGTTTCTCATCAAGCTACGCAAAACCCATCTTCTCCCCAATCCTCACCCACAATCCAACCTTCACCTTCACCAAAACCTGAAGCTCAAGTTCAGCCTCCACCTTTGATTCAGCCTCCACCTTTGATTCAGCCTCCACCTCTGATTCAACCTCCACCTCTGATTAAACATCCTCCTTTCATTCAAAAAGCACCTTTTATCAATCCAAATATTATTCATCCTCATATACCTATAATGGCAGCCAAATATGCTCCACTTATTCTTCAAGTTCATTTGACAAACATGCCACAAGACTATAACACTAAGATTCCACAGTTTGATGGAAATGGACCTATAACTACCCAAAAACACGTAGATAGGATGAATGATAGTTTTCACCTTCAGGAAGTAGATGAGGAAAATGTCAATATGAGGTTGTTTGCCTAAAGTCTCACTATAGAATTTAGGAAATGGTTTAAAGCCTTACCTCGTGCTAGCTTCAATGATCTACCTGCATTCCATCAAACATTCCTTAATAGATGGGAAATTAAAAATAACCCTCTTTAGATTCTATCAGAATATGAAAGCATTACAAGGGAGCCTGGGGAATGTGTCTAGGATTATTGCATTAGATTCAATGGTGTATACAATGAAATTCCTGCAAACAATAAACCACCACAAGTTCTAGCCTTAATAAAATTCCCGGATTTCTTTGAGCTGCACATGTCTTATCAGCTGAGAGAGAGAAATTCTTCAACATTAGAAGAAATGAAAAGGGATGCAGTGAGTGTAGAAGGCAATTTGTTAGAAAAGAGGGCTAGGATAAGAACTGAAAAAAGAGTGACCATGAAATAAGAACCTTTAACTTCTTCTGCTGAGGAAAAAATAGATTCATTAGTCATAATAGTAGAAATAATGATGGAAAGGATTAATCTAATTGAAAGGGTTGCTCCTAGAGAAAACCAACCCGCACCTCAAAATCGTAATCAAAATGTTAGAAGAAATCCTCCCCAAATCAAACAGAGGGAACACAGGGGCCCATATCAACAAATTAGACCTCCAGTTCAGGAGAATTATGTTGATCATGATGGGGAAATAGTAGAAGAGATAGAATATTACCAAATAAAGTTGATGGGTATTAATGATGATGAAAAAAATTTCTCACTCAAGAATAACAAGAGTTTTTTCAACTTTCCCAAACTGAGCTTGATTAAGAAGAATCAAATGATTACAAAAAAGGATTTGAAAATTTTATTAATGGAAGTCCATATGAAATATAACCTTAGGATTAAGAGAAAAATAGATACCCAAAAAAAAAAAAATTCTAAGAGTCCTGCTAAGAAAACCTCTGATACTGTTTTTAAGAAAATCAAAGACAGTTCTGCCAATAAAACTGCTAATATTTCTGGAAAAAAGACTTTAGAAACTCCTTCCAAAAATATAGTTGAGAGTGCTTCCAAAACTACTCAAACTAATATTCCAACCACTAGTCAAAAAAAAGAACTTGTATCAAAAGAAATTTATTATAAATATGATTTTATGAACTTAAGTAAGATTCAAACATCATTCAACATTGACAATGAATTAGAAAAATTAAAAATTCCAATTCCTCTAAAAGATTTAATGCACAAAAATCTATATAGATCTCAAGTGATGAAGGCTCTAAACATAGGGGAAAAAAATAACACTGTTAATTTGAATGATGATCAACCTGAACTTTAATTTGGGCTAGAAGTTGATGGAAAAGCACAGGAAGGAGGTGTTCCTCCATTCTATGTTAGCCTAAATGTTCGTGATAATATTCTCCATAATGCTATGTTAGATTCAGGTGCTTCAAAAAATTTAATTCCCAAAGATGTTATGGAAAAAACTGGTCTTGACATTACTAGACCTTATAAATATTTATACTCATTTGATTCCAGCAAAGTAGGATTCTTAGGTCTCATCAAATATATGTGTGTTACTTTATCTCAAATTCCAGCTAAAATTTTAGTAATGGATATAGTGGTAGCAGATATACCCCCTAATTATGGCATGTTGTTGTCACGCTCATGGGGGAAAAAATTACAAGGGACCCTACAAATGGACATGACCTTTGCTACCATACCAATATTTGGTCAACAAAGAAGATTATATAGGGAAAATTTGATGAAATTCATGGTGAGAAGTCAGGATAAAGCACGTAACTATCCTCTTTAATTTGTTCACTCAGATTTAGAGTCTTTCATTCTTTATAATGATGGAGATATCAACACTCAGGTTACCAATGCAGAAAATGATATTTGTGAAACATATGAAAAGAAAACATAAATAGTGGAACAAAACACTGAACTTGAACCTCCTTGGAAGATGAGTTTTGATGGATCTTGTAGCAGAGAAGGTTCTAGAGTAGGATTGTGGGTTTCAAACACAAGAAATAATCATGCTGAAGGTAATTCATATAAGCATAATTTTCAATGTACCAATAATATAGCCAGGTATGAAGTACTTCTATTAGGATTGAAATTGTTGAAAATTTTGGGTGCAAAAAGAATTTCCATTCATGGAGATTTTGAATTAATCATAAAAAAAAATAAAGGAGAATACTCTACAAAGAATCCTAGATTGAGAGCATAAAAAAATGTTGTGCTTGATTTTCTAGAAATTTTTGTGGAATATGATCTTGCTGCAAATCCTATAAATTAGAATATCCTTGCAAATGGTCTGGATTTTTCAGCCAAAACGTGTAAAATGCCTCAAACAAATAGACAATGTACAACGGAAGTAAAACATCGACTAGTTGTACCAGATAATATAAGGTATTGGAAAGTGTTTGGAAATGAAAAAAAATTAAAGACTTTTTGCAGTCCAAAGATCAATATGAGTAAGATAGTATAGATTTAGAGTTTGAATTAGAAGATCAAATAGTTGTACATTCTAATGTAGAAAAATAGTTAGATAACTCGGATGTAATATTCATGTAGATAAATTTGTGAATAAAAGGAGTTCTAAGGTCTCAAAGCAGAACCCAAAGGGGTGGGGTGGTGGAAAAACAGGAACCCAAAGGGGTTCTAAGGTCTCAAAGCAGAACCCAAAGGGGTGGGGTGATATAGACGTGGGGTGGTACAGACCGTGAGGTGTCATAGACGGCGAGGTTATAATTTCTTGAAATAGATCCAGAGAAAGAAGAGTTTGAAATACTTAAATTAAAAGATAATGTTTTACCTAGAGGTTTAGTTCCATTAGAAGAAATATTTTATTTCAATGATGTAGCTAAGAAGCCTAATACTAAGCCCACAGGCGCAGATGTAGAAGAGTGTAATATAGGTAGTGAAAAAGATCCTAAAATGATAAAACTATCAAAATCACTACCAACTACTGAAAAAAAAAATACATTGCTTTATTCAAAGAATTCATTGATGTATTTTCATGGAGCTATGAAGATCTCAAAGCATATGATACTAGTATTTTACAACATAAAATCCCAATTAAAAAGGACCATAAACCATTTAAGCAGAAACTTCGTAGAATAAATCCAGTTCTGATGCCTCTGATTGAGAAGGAAATTAAAAAGATGTATGATGCTAAAATCATAGTTCCTCTTAGGTACTCTAAATGGGTATCCTACATAGTTCCAACTAGAAAGAAAATAGGAGAAATCATATTATGCATATATTTCATAAATTTTAATAAGGTTTCCCTAAATACAACTACCCTTTGCCAAAAATGGATCACATATTACAGAAGGTAGTTGGATTTAGTAGGATTTATTTATTAGATGGTTTCTCAAGCTACAACCAAGTCTTAGTTCATCTTGATGATTAGGATAAAACAACTTTCACTACTCCATGGGGTACCTTCATGTATGTGAAGATTCCCTTTGGATTAATGAATGTTGGAGCCACATTTCAAAGAGAAATGGATATTGCCTTTGCTGATGAAATTGGAAGTTTTATTGTGATCTATCTAGATGATATTATTGTCTATTCAAAAACCGATGAGGAACATTTGTTACATCTGAGAAGAGTGTTTGAAAAATGTAGAAGGTTTGGAGTTTCATTAAATCCTAAGAAAACACTTTTTGGCCTTGAAGAATGAAAAATTATAGTTAATACTATTTCTAAAGATGGTATTAGGATTGATCCTGGTAGAATTGAAGCCATATTGAAAATCAACCATCCTAGAAGCATTAAGGAGCTTCAATCATTTATTGGCAAGAAAAGTTTGCTAAGAAGATTCATTCCCATCCTTGTAGAAATTCTCAGAAATATACAAATATGTTGAAAAAGGATTCAAAAATAAGATGGACAATTGAAGCTAGACAATCATTTGATAAAGTTAAACAAGTAGTGACAAAAGAACTAATCCTGTTCAGTCTAGATTTCACTAAAGATTCTATAATATTTTCTTTTGCATATGAACATACTGTTGCAGATTTTTTATTACATAAAACACTAAAGGATTTGAATAGCCCATTGCATTATTTAGTAAGACTTTAAGGGATGCAACATTGAAATATAATATAATGGAAAAACAAGCCTTTACATTGATAAAATCAATCAAAGATTTTAGAGTGTATATCGTACATTCCCATATAATTGCTTATGTACTAAATTTAGTGGTCAAGGATATTTTAACTCAGAATGGACTAGATGGTAAAAGAGGTAAATGGATTGCTATCATTCTTGAATATAAATTAGAAATAAAACCCACTAATCTTATCAAAGGACCAGGACTAGACAAGTTTATGGCCAAGTCTAATTTTCATGCATTGGATATCAACTTTGTTGTTGCCTTTGATGATCAAGAGGAGAAGGCATCTCCACAAATCGATGAGGCTTTTCTGAGCTCACCCTGGTATGTAGACATCATATTTTTTTTATCCAATTTAAATTCTCCTCCTGGTTTAAAAAAAACAAAGGCCAGATTTCTAAAGTTAAAAGTAGTAAAATTTTGCATCATAGATAATATTATATATTGGAAAGATGTTGGTGGTATTTTACTAAAGTTTCTATTGAAGGATGATGTAGAAAGAACCATGCAGGAATTCCATGAAGGCGATTGCGGTGGACATCTATACTGGAAAACCACTGCTAACAAAATTCTTTGAGTTGGTTTCTACTGGCCTACCATTTTCCCTAATTTACCTAAGAAAGTAACCTCCTGCCACAAAAACCAAATATTTGATGGAAAAAGAAAACTATTTTTTCCTTTAAAACCCATATTTGTTGAAAGTAATTTCCAACCATGGGGATTGGATTTCATTGGTGAAATCCATCCACCTTCCTCTACCCAACATAAGTGGATTCCCATAGCCACTGATTAATTTACTAAATGGATTGAATCCACACCTTCCAAATTAGCCACTAATGTTGTTATAATTAAATTTCTGGAAACCAATATCCTCTCTATATTTGTCTTTCTAAACAAGCTCATTACTGATAAAACTGTGGCCTTTAAATCTAAGAAAATGATAGATTTATGTAGTAAATACCATATTACTTTGGGACATTCAAATGCTTATTACCCTCAGGGTAATGGGTTAGTTGAATCCTCAAATACGATTTTGTTCAACATCATAAAAAAGTTATTAGAAGACAACAAAAAGTCATGGCACAATAAGTTAATTAATGCACTTTGTGCTGATAGAATTACTACAAAGAAGTCAATTGGCATGTCCCCATACCAATTGGCATATGGGATGGATGTTTTTTTTCCATCTTCTTTGGTAGTTCCAGTTATGAAGGTAATTCAGGAATTGCAGGTTGAGCCAAATGACACTCAAAGGAGGATTAATCAGACTATTCATATGTTGCAATCCAGTGAATAAGTCTACAATAAAACACAAGTTATCCAGGAAAATGTCAAAAATATTTTTAACATAAGAACTAAAGCATATGAATTCAATTTGGGTGACAGAGTTTTGAAGTGGGATTCCAAAACAGAGGATAAAGGCAAACATGGAAAGTTTGACAATATTTGGAAAGGACCTTACATCATTATGCTTTCAAAGGACACAATGAATTCTTTCTTAAAGATCTAGATGGAAAAAAAATGTGTTGTGCATGTGAATGTCAGAATGCTGAAGAATTACTTTTCTTAGCAATAAATATTTTTCTTACATGAAATCATTGTAAATATCATTACCTTTATTATTTTGCTGGGGTAACCTATTGACAGAAGTTGAAGCCCATAGAGAAGGCCCTAATATTTTGATTGATAGGCTACCATAAGTACTCCAACAAAAAAAAAATATTAGGTGCAGACATTTCTGAAATGGAAAACTCAAGGCTACTAATCAAATGTTCTTGGGACTTCACATGTAGAAGTGCCATCCCTTGCTGGAGCCACTGTTAGGGTCCTATAATTTATAGGATCTCAAGGTGATTGGGTATTTTATCTCAGTAATTTTATATTGTAAATAATGTTCAATATGAAAATTATTTCCAAAAAAATATATAAAATAAAATTAAAATAGGGTATATCTAAAAAAATGAATAAAAAGAAAAAGAAAGAAAAATTGAAAAAAAAGAATAAAAATCAAATCAAAACCCCACAAAAGAAAATAAAAGAAAATAACACTGAAAGTGCCACAAATTCAAATGCCACTACTGATATATATTTTTATTTTTGTCAAATAAAATAAGGTTTTGTGCAGCTTGCTTCAAATGCCACAATGACTACTTATTTTTTTAAACCATGCAACTTAATCATGGTTGAACAATTTTGAATTTTTGTAAATTAGGTTAGAGAATAAATATTTTTCAAACAGTCTAATCTCGGTAAATCAGTAGTTAGGTAGAAAATGTCATTGATTCAACTATTTAATATGAATCAATAAGATAAATAAGTGATAGGATAGAATATATTTTTCATAAAAAAAAAGGGAATATGGGTTTCCTGTCTAAATCTACCCCTTGAAGAAATAAAAAATGTTAGTTTAGCAAAAAGAATGTGGATTTGAAAGGGCAAGTAGAAGTATTTTGGCTTTGAAAAATATCAAAAAGTGCTATATCCTAAGTTTAAATTTCATTATGAGGAAGGATCATAAAGGGGCATATGAAAAAAAATATATATCCTAAGTTTTGAGGTCCATTATCTGTCAGGTGCATAAAGGAATACATTTGATTTATTCAAGGTGTTATCCTAAGTTTTCATCCCCAAAATAAAATTCACCCCCCGACAAAAATTCTTGTCGTATTTTGTTAAATAACATTCTGGTGTCAGCCTTCACGATCTACCAGCTCCTCGACCAACGACCCTCGTTAAATTCCCCCCCCCCCCTCTCCATCCTAGCTTTACCGTCAGAGGGGGGGGGGTACGAAAATTTTTTTTTCTCTGCCTAGACCCACTACCACATGGCCTCCCCTCCACTCTTCGCATCCCCCTCGAAAACCACCTTCCCCTCATTCTAATTACTGTCGTTCCTACCCGTTACCTCCGCCATTAATATCACACCACGCTAATAATCCTTGCCAATAAAATTGCTTCCCAGGGTGTTTTATTCATTGAAAATTTAATTAAAAATTGGATGACCATTAATTCAATATACTCGCGCCATCTACAATGGAAACAAGCATTTGATATATAAAACCTACAAATTCATCCTTTTTAACATTCAATGTTCTATTATATACAAATAAATTTCTTTACAGGTTTTATAGTGTGCCAGTATTTATTAGTTGATCTGTCTGCAACCAAGTGACAACACTTACCCTTTCTTCTTCAACCAATCACAGAGCTTCTACGTGTTCCCGGTAACCCTGTTCATCCCAATTCTGGTCAAAATCATTCTAAATTAATTATGCCTCCTAAAAAGAAAAATTATGAGGATGCTTTCAATCCATTGGTCCACCCTCCCATAGACATAGATCACATTCCTCTAGAAGATAGGATTATAAAATAAATGAAACACTATGTGAATTTGAGTTATTTGAAATGTATTTCTTGTTGAAAGACAAATTCATTGATAAATCATATGATATTGGACTCTTGGAGTCTAATATCCCTCACTATATCTTCCCTCACAGATTCCATGACCCTGAATTCATCAGAAAGTGCCATGCCTGTTACATTCCTAATCAAAGAGCCATCATTGCCCCTACTGGTGAAATCCTTTTCACCATCACTGGCCAGTCAATTGACTAGATGATGCAAGTTCCTTTTGTGGAAAATAACACTCATTTTTCCTTAGAATCCCTTAACGAACTATACCAAAAGCTCAATTTTGCTAAAAGATCTAAGATATTTGACATATTTCTACCTGAAAACACTCAATTGTCGAACAAAAACCCCCCGTACACTTCCTCCATCTTCCATGATCAAGCTAAATAGATAATAATAGTCATTTCATACCTCCTTGGCTATTATTCTAATTAGTGGGTAGATGAACCCATTTTAGGCTTCCTTTCTATCTTTTCCATAGACAACAAACCATCAATAATGTTCAATTTCAGCCAATTCCTGATAGATAACATCCATGAGCAGTTTATCTAGTTTCAGACTGAAGAATTATTTAAATACTCTTCTATTTTGGTATATATGTTTGTGTATTATTAGGAAGACAGATTCGAATTTTCCATGCAGAAGCTTGATGAAGAAGGAAACCAGCAATCAGTAATCTTTTGGACATCTTTAGTAATGAAAGAACAAAAGGAATTATCTTACAAATAGTTCATTGAATATATTTTTTCATCTAGCTATGAGTGTCCTAAGTAGTATAGCAGAACCCAAGAGAAGTGAGGACATTAATATGATACTTCATTTGACAGTCCAGGCCAAGACAGAAGATTGGTACTTGTACCAGAATTACACTGAGATCAGAGTCTATGAATGTGATCTTGCACCTTATAAGCTCCCAAAATTCCTTCCAATGAGAATTTTTTCTCTTGAGTATATCAGACAGATGATGAATGCAGATGAGATTCACCTTGTATCAACCAAGAAGAAGTCCCAATTAAGGATCAAGACACAGATTGGGTCCTTTATTTTCAATAGCAGGTCAACAGGGGAGGAGGCAGATAAGATTTTGAAAGAGATGAATTTCAACTTAAGTTTCATCTGGTCCTATGATCCTCTGGGAATAATTTCAAAGATGAGAGTAGAAAACAAAACTACTCCCTACATTCATACCCATATGCCTGAGATAGAAAGATACATGAACTAGTCAGTATGGGCATAAAATACATTTCAAGAAGCTGAGGAGTAGCTAGTATATACATCAACATCACAGACTCCTGTCCCACAGGAAAAAACAGTGAAGAGGCAAAGAGAAGAAGAGTCACCTTCAGTGACTGATAGTGTAGGCAAATAATTTAAGATAATGTACAGGAAGAGAACAAAACTAAATCTCAAAGTTAACCCAAATAAGAACTCAGAGCAATAATTTTCTATGATCATTAAAGAAACACCTTCCTCCACTCAAGTAGGTGGTCAATCCACTGCTTCTCCCACAAATTCTTTAGTATCTCATGACCAACAAGAAGCTATTCAAAAAACTAATGTTGTCCAGGGTGAGAAGGATAAGACAATTTTTGACAAGTTCGGGGAGATAAAACTTAAGAATGATATTCTTAAATAATATCACCTATTCCCAATTCTGGAAGCAGACTTCCAGCTCTAAAAGCAGATTGCTGTCAAAATTTGACTCAGAAAAGGGTAGGATGCAAATGGCCTTCCTTGAGGCCCAAATTCCACATCCAAAGTCAGCATCCGAATACAAGAATACATCATTTGAATTAGACATAAAGGATATCTATCCCATTGATCAAATGGAAATGCATAAGCAGACAGGTGAAATGATTTCTTCAACTCTGACTAATACTACCATGAATCTTTCCAAATTGTAGGTTTTCTTGTCAAATATCCAATCATAGTTGAAAATGGAGAATATTTCTTCTCTTGTTAAGGATACAAGGATTAAATCCTTAGAATATTTAGTGGTCAAGATAGGATATGACCATTAAAACATGAAGGTTGTAGAGGAGATAATCAAGAAGAAAAATGCTAACATAGAAGCATTGCGAAAAAAGTTGAAGTTGTCAGCTACAGAAGATCCTCTTACCAAAGATATTGAGGAGACAGAGACCTAGAAGACCGACATGATGAAGCTCATCATGGAGAAAAATGCACAAATAAGGCAGATGGAGACCGAGATGCAAAAGATGATCAAACAAAAGGAGTAGAATTCCAAGATGTCTATGATTCCACTAGATGTTGTACCTCTTACAACATTCATACAACTACAAATTCTATTCCACAAACTACACAAACATCAGATGGTGCTGAAATTTTGGATAAGGTAGTTGAAAATATGTCCATTCAGACGGAAGAAATTAAGAAATTGCAAGACCAGGTTAAATTTTTACAAGACCAGAAGACAAGGAATGAAGCTTCTAATTTAGCAGAATCACAGAGATCTCATAAATTGATTGAAATATTGTAGAAGTCAAAAAAAGAGTCAGTAATAGGATAGACCTTGGACGAAGCCAAGGGAATCATTTTGGCAGACATCATGAACTCCATTGTTGAAATATGTCCTTATATCTAGATTATATTTAAGAAAAAGGAGTTAATCAAAAGTGTAATCGATGTTATAACATAGATCAAACAAGAGTTGGGAGAAATGCCTACAACAACAACAAACATAATAAAATTCCTGAACTCTAATAACATATATGAATTGGACGATTTGGGAGTAGATGATAGGACAAAAACTATTCTGGAGGTAAAGAGGATTCTTACCAAGAAGAATATATTCGTTTAGCTAGAAGAAAAGTGTCACAGTTTGGAGATAGAGTTAACAGATTCATTGAAATAATTGAGCCTTTAACACAAAAGGGTCTGCCTTATTTATTTGTAATTAATGATCAGTTAATTTCTTACGAAGATTATTCCAGAAAACTAAAAGAGATAGCCAGGGACAGTTCCAAATTTGCAAGCATCAAAGTCAGCATGACAGGCAGAGAATTTTTAGAAGCTATGGGTAATGATTTCCTCATCCACCATGAAGTAAATCGTATTTTTGTTGTAAAACCCAATTTTTCTAGATATATAGAAGTTAATGAGATTTAGGGCAAGGTAATTAAGTTGAGAATCCCAGATGAAGATAGGTGGGATAAACTCTGTGAGTTACAGGATTGAGCAGTAATTTTGAGGCAGTGAGCACATGCTAGCACATCAGCTAGCACAACATAGGAATAGGCCTATTCAGAAATTGATACCTTCAAAACAAAGCCAGCTTTATAGATTTTGTACACCTTGCCTATTATTTTGTAATAGATAGATTTTTTTGTTTGAGATAATGCAAATAATACACTGTCAGTTCAGACAACTATTTTGTAAATCATTTTTGTAATTAATATAAATGCTTCAAAGTTTGAAGCATTAACGGTTGATTTTTGAGTATAATTTCTGCTAAGCATTGTAATTTTCCGGTTGTTAGAAGCATCAATAATACAAGGAAATTCTTCACAGGGTTCATGTGGTATACCCATCGGTGATTTTTTTCTTCTGTTAATGTGTTATTCATTTTTTTTCTTTCTTTGTATTTCTAAAAAGCTTAATTACATAACAGAAACTGTGACGAATAGGATATGTTATTAAGAACACCCTATTCTGGCTATTTGTAATTTACATGTTTTCTGCTAAGGTCAAATCGAGGAATACTTCATTACTTCTTGTTGAAACCCTGGAATTCTATTGCAACAAAATGGGGGATAACAACACGGTCTGGACCTTAAAGCATCTCCTTTTCCGTTTGGTCTGATGGCTCCAACTGGGGATAATGGGACCAATTTCCCAGTAAATAAATTGATATGATGATGATCAGTTTTGGTACAAGGTAAAATGAAGAATGACTTTAAACTAATGGAAATAATCTAAGTAAAAAAACACATGCATCTATTTAAGCTAATTATTTAAATTAATCTATAACTCGGGCATAATTACCATTAATGCGATTTGGAAAGATGTCTTACGATAAGAGGTAATAAAGATCATTCAATAACTGAAAGAGATGAAAATTATGTAAAGTGATTATTTCGACTAAATAGTTAATCAAACCAATTATGTGAAATATATCACATATATCAATTGCTTTATGTATTTGGTAAGGAATTACAGTTGAAACATTGTACAAAAGTACATGAATGATAAATTGTAAGTCAGACTGCATAGATATCACAATATAAAGAGAAATTATTTTAAACTCATAATCAAGACTTAATTATAAGATAATAGTACAAGATATGATAAGTTATGCTCATTAAATCCACAATACTGACCTGCTTCTTCTAAATCAAAATATACTTTAAGAGTACAAAAGTGAAATTTCAGTAAAGCATACTCCAATTTTGCAAAATTAGATCTTGTTCCATATATTTTATCAAAAGAATTCACAAAAGTACATAAGTGAAAGCTATCACAAATTGTTCTTTGATAAAATTCTGGACCCTTCTCTAAATAAATGAGAGGGGTTTAAATACTAAACTAAATAAGTCAAAAATAGTTTATTACATAAAAATTTGAGGAGGTTTCAACGACCTTCCTCCTAAAAACTAAATTAAACTACAATATGGAAATTAAAGATAACAAGATTGTTGAAGTGGGCTGATTTCCTTTCGTCACTTGATCTTTAAGCTGGAAAATATCCATCATTGGTTTCAGTTGAGTCGGCTGAGTGATCCAGATCTTACTTGTCCTTTGAATATGGCATTTGAGAGTGTTGGAAATTCCTTTATATTGGAATGAGTTAAATATTGTAGTTTCATGCATTGGTGATGTGGTCTGATCAAGAAATTCTAGTAATTTTCTTGATCCAATTTAGTTATCTACTTGATAGATTCTGCCTGTTTTTCAATGATTTCTTTCCACTATGTCTCCAATAGCTTGACCTCTGGAATTTCTTCAGCTGTATATTCTTTAATAATTTTGGCATTCTAAAGTTGTTTATTGACATACTCAATGATTTCGTTTGCTAAGTTGGCTGCCTTCGAAGCTCCTTTCTCTTCTTGTTTTAATTGCATCTCCCAGTCTTTGAATAAAATATATTTATGAAATTTGTCAATCTTTGGGAGATAAGCCTTCTTCCCTTTCTCAGATTCTTGCCATAAAATAAATTCTGAAATTTTCTTATGAATCTTTCCACATTCCAATCTTCTTTTTTCCACTTGTTGAGTCAAGATTTTACTTATTTCACAGTATGAATTAGTATAAGAGTTTTGTTGGTAGAAACTCTCTTGTTGTTGTTTCAACTTTGAATTCTATTCAAGTGCTTCTTTTATGAATTGTTCTATTTTAGGTTGAATTTTAAGCTTGTCCATTATTGCATTTATCTATGCATCTTTTCAGAGATGTGCACTTGATGTTGCAATTTAAACCTTTCAAATTCCTTCTGGAACTATGCCATTTGCATTTCACCTTGCTTATTCATATTTTGTCTCTCTTGTTCTAGTTGTCTTTCCAGTGCTTGAATTTTTTCTTCTTTTTGTCTAATAAAAAGTTGCACTTTTGTTGTTTTATCAATCATAGCATTTGCATATGCCCCTGCAAACTATGAAAGTTTTGTAATATGTTCATTTGGATTGAAAAAAGTTTCTTTCCAAAAAATATCCACTGATTCATTACTGAGGTTTGTCGATGTTTAATTAATTCTTCTTATTTTCTTCCTCTTTACTACAACTTTATGATTTGGACTGTAGAAAACATCCAATGGTGGTATCTCTTCAATTTTTAAAATAATTTCTTCAGTAGGGAAGGTCGGGATGATTTCCTGTTCTTGAACCCCTAGGGTTTGTTGAAGTTCTATTGTTATTTCTAGTAGCTTCTAAGTTTTTTCAGGAGTACGAAAGCTTGTTGATCCTTCAGGATTAAGATTAAGTGGTGTGTGAGGTTTTTTAGTAAAATTTTTCCATTATTTTAGCAAATGATCTACTTGAGATTGTGTTTCTTGATTAGGTGTAGTTTGAACTTGCTGAAGTTATTTTGAAGATGTCTTTAATAATTTAGCTTCATCAATTACTTCCTCAGAGTGTGTATCAATTTCTTTGATTACATATTTAATTATTTTATCAGGGCTTTCATCTTTATTTTCAGATTCATTTTTAGAATGATCTTAATCTTGGAACTTATGCATTGAATGCTCTAAATCCTAAACTGATTTTTCTTGGGAATCATATTCAAACATATATTTTGCATCATCATCTGAATTGATACTAGGAGTTGGCTCTCTGACTTATTCTATACGTAACACGTCCAATGGGACTATTTCCAATCTCGTATTTATGTATTCATGAAAATATTTGATGTCTGCTACACTGAGTTTATTGGATGTCATATTTAATACATCTGTAAATTCTTTGTTCCTTTAATAAAATCATCAAAATCATCTTTTTTCATGCATGTATAGTCTAATTTTAAGAGCAGTGGTAAAATCTTGAACTAAATTGTTTGGATCATATTGTTTTGCTGGCATAAAAGCCAGATTCAAAGAGGTGACATTAGGGATTTCCTTTGTTGTATGACCTACATAAAAAAAATCAAAGGTACCACACTTTAATGGAAATGTAGGCCAAATGGCTTTGTTTGAATCCCTAAGATGCTTGGTTATACCATTTCCAAGTGTTTGGTATGGAATTTCCGTAGCCAAAAGTTTTCCTCAAACATAATAGGGAAAAAATGAGTAGGGGCAAGACTCCTGAAAACTCTGACATAAGTAACATTCTCTTATCCAAACCATTTGGCCACAGGAATAATATCTGCATTGGCCTCTTTAGCAATCCTGGAGGCTTTCTCATTAAAAATGGTTTGGTGAATAGGCAACATGAATCCATGGAAAATCCTGTAAAAATTCAAATTTCTAGAAGGCTTTGTGATAAATATGAATAGGACTAGGGTCTTCACTAATCCATTTCCAAGACATAACATGAAAATTTGAGCAGAAACATATAACATCCATAATATATGCACTCATGTAAAAAGGAGGGATTGTTCTAGTAGAAAAGACACTATTTTTTTTGTATTCCATATTAGTTTTGGCCAAATTATTGGATAATACATTGTCCCAATTCATAATGGTAGAATTGACGATAACATCAATTAAGGGAACCCATTCAATGGAAAATTTGGTGGTATCATGTTTGGCAAAAAACATACACAATCTTTGCTACTATAAAGCAGTGGGGTGAGGGTAATTGTTCAATTGGGTACATACCAAGTTTATCCCGCTTTAATTTTCCTTGATCATCCTTCCATTCTTTCACTACCTTCATCGAGTCTTGATTTTCTTTTGAAAATGTTTCAAGGAAAGCTTTATCATAAGCCTTTTATGGCATTGGAAAATTGTACATTGCACGCAAATCTTCGGGGGTGAATGAACCCATGTCTTCCTGTCTCGAATTATTGAAAGTCTTGTCTAATACATTAATATTGTTGATGACCCATCTCACCATGTCAGTGTATGGTAATATATTTTGCCTTGAAGCTATCCTATGTAAAAATGAACATGTAGCTTTGAAATAGGAAGGCTCCGTTGAGTCAGTTGCATCCGCCATTGCTACTTTCTTTAATTCCCTTGGATTCTCTCCTTCAAACAAATTATACATTTCATCCCAGGAAGAAGTTCCACTATCCTTATTACAAGTAGTATCTGAGAAGAGTGGAGGGATATATGTAACTTTAGAGGTGGATGATTGGGCAATTGGTTTATTTTCCTTTGTCATTTCTACTGATATCACTTTCTTGGGTAGTTTCCTAAATTCAAGCAAACAAAGAAATCATAGTTGATATGAAGAGAAAAGAGGAACAAAGAAACAAAGTTTAATTACTATAAATCATAAACCCAACGCTTTTATTTGAAGCATGCTTTAGAAAGACATCAATATTTTTGAGCCCCGAAACCATTGAATGCTACCAATATATCATTAAACGATTATCAATAATTTTACATATTTTACAATATATGTCCAATCAAAAGATTTATATCGTCAAATATTTTTAACGGAACAATTTATTAAGCATCATTTTAATTGCTTTGGTAATAAATTTTATATCGCAAATCACATATTTTTCACGCATCCATATTATGTATCTTGACCGCGAGTGTATGCGAAATGGAATCTGCGCAAATCGCATATCACACTTTATCAAAGCGGGGCGTAACTTTCATTTGGGTTTGATACTGTGGGATTTGATAAGCGTTAAAAATCAAATATTTGCACTTATTGGAATTCTGATATGTTTCAGCACTTGTTTATTGTTCTATCGGGTCCCACCTCATCACATTTTATTTTCAAATGATATATCTATTAGTTTGTATTTTAGGGAGACGCAATGTGATTTATAGTTATAAGGGTGTTTTCATCTTTTTAACGGGAATTTTCATATAACTCGAAAAGGTCTTAGCACTATCACAATTTCTCAAGTTATATATGTTTTCTAACTTTGTCAACTTGGTAGTTTTGCAATTTGCACTAAGCAGAAAAAAATAATAGTGAAAAAAATGTTTATGCCTTTTATTCTTAGAGTTTTAAAAGTTAAAGTAAAGCAGAGTGATTTTTCCTAAACTCTATTTGTTTTTTAAAGGGTCCCCATTTATTATTCACAGCCTTAATAAATGTTCAAATAAATGGGGGCGTTATTTCATGGCACAACAATTGGTGATTCACTAGGAGAACGAGTTGTCTCTGATAATTTTAAAATTTCTATCTTTTTCAAAATACAAATAGTTGAAGAGATGTAAATAACATGAAATTTAAAATAAGTAATATTTCTCGGAGTCATAAAAGGAAAATCACTTAATTATTATTCACTTGATATCCTCTTAAAGATGAAAAGTATTTTGTCTAAATCAGTCTTTACTGGGTTAAAAGATAAAGTAGAAAATTATCTTTGCAGATTAGTTTAAAATATCCTCATTTGTCACAGGTAGAGCATTTGTTGTGATTAGGTATTAATAACCTTTGACAGGGTTACCTTTTAACCAATCAATGATTCAATATCCCATCCAAATAAGAATTCAGTTTTTACAGATAAATCCTAAATCATATATTTATTCTTCTTTCCTTTTTTTATTTATTTTTTCCTACTTAAAATTAATTTTCTTGGTTTGATGGCCAAATAATAACAATGCCAGTCATTGGTTGTAACTTAACTGAATAAGTTGGATTTTGATGTGACCCTTTGTCTTTTGATTAAGATAATCTTAAGCCATTACCATGTTTTGGTATGCATTTTTGGTAATGTCAGTTAGTTATTCCCTTATGAATATTGTAAGAAAGCTCGTGATGAGACCTCTGATCTTTTAAGATTTTTTAAAATTTATTTCATAAGATTATGCCTTAAAAAGAGAAAATTTTATTATATGGGGAGAATCATTGACTCCTTTAGAGTTTCTGGTTGAGATTTTCAGAGTTAAAAATGCCTATCTGCAAAGAGTCCTTTACTTGGTTAAAGATATTTTCTTGACTGATAATAGATCAAAAGACTTTTATAAAGTTGGAGGCTTCTGAAAGAACAAATAACTTTCTGGAAAACAAAAAACAAAATCAGAGATCCAAAACCTTTTAATTTTTCAAATGTTATAAATATTTATTTAACATTCACTATTTATAAAAGTAGAAATAATAAAATATTCAAAGAAACTTTATCTGTGAAGTCAATAGTTATACTATTTCAACTTTATTTTCCTGAGAAAAGTAAAAATAATAATGTACAAGGGATAGAAGAGGTTATCTTCTATGAAAAGTATTTATTCAAAATCTTCTCATTTACAGGCAAGGATTCTCTCCTACCTGAAAAATATTTCAATAAAAATATCGATGGGTTGATCAACTCAGCAATCTGAAATGGTCCAAGCCACATTATTTGGAATTTGGTAATCTTACCATTTTCCTCATGTGCTTTTTCCCACTTCAATACTATGTCTCGTTGTTGAAATTATTTTGGGCTAACATAATATGCATCAAAGGAAGTCTTAACTAACTGTTTATGATGAGAATGTATGATTTTTGCTTTATTTATTTCTTCTTCCAATTTGAGAATTTGTGCTTGCTTTAATTGCAAGGAAGAAGAAGGATTTTCTTCAATAAACTAGACTAGGGCTAGAGAAGAAGAAGGAGTTTCTTCAATAAACTGGACTAGGGCTAGAGAAGGAATATCTACATTTGTGGGAAGAAAAACTTATTTCCCATAAACTAGAATAAATGGAGAAGTGCCTATTGAGGCCTTCTATGTAATCAGGTTTTCCCATAGAGAAAATGTTAAAGATTTGTGCCAATTCTTCTAACTCTGATCAAAAATTCGTTTTATAATTCTAAAGAGATTTTTTTTGGTTGATTCTGCTAAACCATTTCCCCGAGGATAATAGTTGGCAAAATATTCAAGTTTGAAACCTCTTTAAAGAGAAAATTTTGTCATTGCATTGCCTGAGAAATAAGATGCATTATAAAACATTAAGGTAGTCGATAAACCAAATATGGTAATAATAAATTTCTCAATGAATTCAATGATGTTCTCAGAATTAGTTACCTTTAGTGGAATTGCTTCCACCCATTTTGTAAAATAATTTTTTTTTGTAAGGATATATCTATGTTGCTTTGATGAGTGAGGAATGATCTCACCTATTATGTCAAGTTCCCATTGTTCGAATGCTTGTTCATTGTTGACTCATTGTACTAGTAGTGCAAGTTTCCTTTTTCTTCTAGCAACATTTTGAAATGTTTTACATTTTCTTACATATTGATGTGTATCTTTAAAAAAATCTAGCCAGTAATAGTGAGCATGCATAATTTTTTGAGCCATTGTAACTCCTCCAAAGTGTCCACCAGCTAAACCGTCATGGATTTCCTACAAAAAAATTTCTGACTTAGATTTTTCTAGACATCTTAATAGGATACAGTCATAGTTTTTTATGAGTAAGACATCATTGTTGATCTGATATTGTTTTCTTTTAATCTCAAGGCTATTGTATTTTTGTAATTGAGTTGTAGAGGAGCATATCCATTTTTTAATTAAAATATGAGATCAACATATTGAGACTCAGTATCGTTGAGGCTTACCTCAGAAATATATATATCATTACCTAGATCTTCTTCTATTGGTGAATCAGATGCTCCGTTCAACATTCTGCAAAAACCTTGACCTCTAACAATTTTAGCTGGTCTAATTTCTACATCATATCCTTGTAAAGCAGTTACCTAGTTAGCTCTCTTCTCCCCCATTTCTCTTTGCATCAATAATTGTATTATCGCTGAAAATGGAACTATGATTTTGGTGTGAGTTTTTAGGAGAAATGGCCTAAAATGTTGTACTACTTTGAAGACAACAAATGCTTGTTTTTCAAAAATTGAATTGTTTAATTCAGCACCTTGTAAATTTTAACTCAACAAAGCGATAGATGCTTCAATATGTTCTTCATTAAGATGTGTTAAAACAATTGTATATGATGTTTCTAAAACAAATGTATATAATACAAAATGTTTTGAAAATTTAGGAGTGATCAAAGAAGGAGCATTAATGATAGCTTGATTGATTAATTTAAAGGATTCCATTTGAATGCGACCCCATTTAAAGATCGATTTTTTCTTGATCATGGATTGTAAAGGAAAAAATATTTGTGAAAAGTTAGGAACAAACCTTTTTACAAAATTTATTTGACCTAAGAAAGACT
Source organism: Pinus albicaulis (assembly GCA_034641835.2). Classification (NCBI taxonomy): domain Eukaryota; kingdom Viridiplantae; phylum Streptophyta; class Pinopsida; order Pinales; family Pinaceae; genus Pinus; species Pinus albicaulis. The sequence goes on along the minus strand of CM076575.1, from coordinate 1,523,189,543 downwards.
GTATTGATTTTTTTTTTGGTGGGGAAAAGGGATTTTCTCAATTTCTCTAATCCTTTCTGGATCAATATAAATACCCTTTTTTGATACAACAAATCCTAAAATATTACCTTCGCTCAAACAAAAATAAGACTTCTTTGGATTTAATGACATCCCATATTTCATACATCTTTCAAATATCTTTTTAAGGTCATTCAAATGGCTGCTTCTTTTATTGGAATAAACAATGATATCATCTAAGTAAATGATAATATATTTGTTTATGAGTCCTTTAAAGGCTATATCCATAGCTCTCTGAAATATGGCACCTGCATTAATCAAACCAAAAGACATTTTTTAATAAGCATAATTTCCCCATTTTGTTCTAAATGTAGTCTTCGATCTATCATCTGGATGTACTAGGATTTGGTTATATCTTGAATATCCATCAAGAAAAGATATAAGTTCAGAACCATCTACTGATTGTAGTACTTGTTCCATGGTTGGCAATGGGAAATTATCCTTCAGACAATTTTGTTTATATTTCTAAAATCTATGCATATGCGAATATCACCATTCTTCTTTCTAACAGGTACTAGATTGGAAACCCATTTTGAATGTGTAAGAGGAAAAATGATCTTAGCCTTGAGGAGTTTTCTCAGTTCATATTTTATCTGGATTTCAAGGTTTGGGTGGATTTTCCTCAGTTTCTGCTGCATTGGTTTATCATTTGAGATTATAGGTATGGTGTATTGTATGAAAAAAGTATCATAAGTCTTGAGATCAGTATAATCCCAGGTGAATATTCCTTTGTATTTCTTTAGCAACTGAATAAATGACAATATTTCATGAGAAGGTAAACCAAAACCAAGATTGATGTTCTGTGGTTTGTCATCAGTACTGAGATTTACTGATTCAAAATTCAAAGTTGAACTTTGAATTTTAGCATTAGTTATATTCTTAAATATATCTTTGAGATCATAAAGATCTTCCAGCTTAACCACAGATTTGGGTATTGGATTTTCTTCAATGCTTTTCTTTAATTGAAGGTCATGTTAATTTTCATCTAAGATTTGATCATCATATGACCTTTATGATGTCTAGAAATCAACAATATCATAATCGTCATTAAAGACTCTCCAATTGGTGACATTTTCAGGAATGGATGGTCTAAAAATCAATTCAATGGAGAATCTGTCAGGACTAAAATCTTCAAATTGTATTATTTTTGATGCAACAATAGCTAATAGATCAGTACTAGAATTTTGCAATCTCGGAATAGGGGAAATATTGAATGCTAAAAAATGATCTGGGAGATCTTGAATTAATGTTTGATAGTGTTTAATATGTCCAGAAAGGAAATGGATAGTGTTTCTTACCTGTTTAATAATGCTTTCTAAGTCTCCAAATACCTGTAAATATTTCACATCAAGACTAATTGCTTTATACAATCCTTGTATCAATGCTTCATATTTTGCAATATTATTTGTACACTCGAATTGTAATCTACAAGATAACATGATATTTTCTCCTTCTGGGCCAACTAGAATACAACTAGCTCCTGCACTATCATTAGATTTGGAACCATCAAAGTACAAAGTCCAAAACAAATTTTTGACTTCTGGTTTATTTACAAAATTTCTACATTTGGAAAGATTTGTTTATGAGAAGTTTTCAATTTGTGAAATGACAACATTGTTCAAGAAGAGAGATTTTTGAGCATTGGAATTCCCTAATAATGATTCACTTGAGTAATTTTCGATAATATTGTTGGTAAATTCTACTGGCTCATTGTCACCTTCAAATTCAGTTACTGTGTGTTTCATTTGTTTTTCACGATCAACTCGAATTTGATTTGGTTTTCCATTATAAGGTAACCACATGTGAGACCAATATGTAGCAAAATATCCATGGATTTTTTCAAACCAATCTCAACTCAAAATTCATCCATAGAATTCTGGTTTATCGGCCATTAAAATATCAATGATTTGACTGACTTTGGGATTCAAAGAAATTCGGATAATGATTGAATTTATTTGCCCTAGGACTTCGACTTTGGTTCTATTAAGTTGTACTATGTGAACAATATATTTTAGAGGAGTGATATTCAACTTAGCACAAAATTTTGTTGGCATTATATTAGAAGAAGCTCCTGAGTCATTCAAACACTAGTGAATATTTCTGTTGTAAATTTCATATGTTAGAAGAAAAGGAGGTGTATGTGAATTAGATCTATCACCTATAAGGATTTCATCTTAAGGATCAACCATATTTGAAGAAGTAGAAGGTTTTACTGAACTGTTTGCAGCCTAAGATATAACAACAGGAGGTAGTGGTGAAGCAGGAACTACATTCATTTCTCTAAGCAATATATTCTAGTTTTGTTTCAATTTGGTAAGTTCATGAAGTGAGATGTTTGCCTTTAATTTCTTCATATCTTCAACAATATTATATTCCATGTTGTCAGATACTACCAATTTTTTTATGTAGATGGAGAATTTGTTGAAGGTGGACTAGACTGTGAAACCTTAGAAGCATATTTCTCATTAGCCGATTTATCCTTTGAAGTTGATGTTGAAGTTTTTTGCTTTTGACTTGGTTGGTTTACTTTAACAGGTCCTTTGCTTCTAGTAGTAACATGAAAAGCTTCTTTTTGTTCTTCATTTGGAAGAATAAAGTCCCACATGCCATTTAGTTCAACTACTTCCTCTTCTTCAGTTTATTCTTCCGCAATTTATTCATCTTATGTTTCTAGGTCAGACTTAGCATTAGATATAGTATTGGGTGGCTGAGAACTAGAAGACTGGTTTCCCTTGAAAGATATGAAAGTTTTCTTAGCATTGGATTTTTAAGCAACTTGTGTTTTGATATCTACCATTTCATTTGTCATGGTTTTCAGTACTTTCTGGAGGCCTTCCACATCAAAAGGATATTTTGATGGATTTTTCTTTGAATCCTCTTTGAAAGAAACTTTCTTGGATTTTCTGTCTTCTTGAGAGATTTTATTTTCGAGATAAATTATACGTTTCTCTACAGACAAAGATTCTTTCATATTTTCTGCTAATGTAGATAATTTCACTCTATCTACAAAAATGGATATATTAGAGGGAAGAGAAGATATATACTACTGAATTTTAACATTAGTGCCAGGAACTAATGTAGCAGGGATTCTATTGAGTAATTTATTGAATCTAGAATTGAAGTCTTTGATTTTATCTCATGTTTTAGCCTTCAGATTTGATAAGTCAATGATGAGTGATGAAATGGTTCTATCATCTCCAAACTTAGCTAAGAATTGTTCTTCAAACATATCCCAACTAGTTATAGAGCGGGCAGGTAACGAAAAATACCAAGATCTTGCGGATCCTGTAAGAGTACATGGGAATAATATAACCACATAGTATTATTCAGTTAACTATTTTAAATTGATGACTATGATATAATTGTGGAGATTTTCTTCTGTCGGTAGACCATCATCAAGATTAAATTTGGGCAACCATCTTTCAGGATATTTAGGAAGTGGGTGAAGAGGAGCTGTCATTGCTACAACACCTGTATTATTCCATTTTTGTACACGTGGTGGTGGTTGTTTTCCTACCATGATTGTAGGAGTTTGGGTGGATGAATATATGAACGGGATGTGAGTGGAAGAAGAGGCAGGTTGACTACCTGAACTAGAAGAACTAGCACCAGTAGTATGAATGAGAGTTGCTGTAATATGTGGGGGAAGTGAATGGATTTGTGATGATGAATTGGACAAAATATTTCAAATAGATGTTTGTGATTTAGATTTCTTGGTATTATTTAGGGAAGAATTAATGGGAAATTACAAAGGAGGAACTCCAATTTTCTCACTTAGAGAATGAGTGAAGATTCTTCTAGGTTCTAACACAGATGAAACACTTTCTTCAGATGGTTGTGCTATTGCAGGATTTTCAGTTGAAATGGAGATTTTTTCTAATTTATCTATTAAATTTTAAACTTCTGGTGATTCAGATTTATAGTCTGACGAAATTAATTTCTAAGATCTAATAAGGAATTTTGGAGAAGATTGTTCAAATTCTCATCTTAAAATTGTAATTCCATGTGGAGATCTAGAACTTGGAGTGGATATAGATGGAGAATGACTATTAGGATGGATTCTATTTTTTGTATTGGTTTTCCTTGCCATTTACAATTGGCCCTCCTTCTAGTGCCAAAATGTTGAAGCCCTGGAATTTTGTTGCAACAACATGGGGGATAACCACCCGGTCCAGACCTTAATGTAGCTCCTTTTCCATTTGGTGTGGTGGCTCCGACTGGGGATAATGGGACCAATTTCCCAGTAAATAAATTGATATGATGATGATGGGTTTTGTTACGAGGTAAAATGAAGAATTACTTTAAACTAATGGAAATAATCTATCTAAGTAACAAAACACATGCATCTATTTAATATAATTATTTAACTTAATTATAACCCGAGTAGAATTACCATTAATGCGATCTAGAAATATTTCTTACCGTAAAAGGTAATAAATATCATTGAATTACCGAAAGAGATAAAAATTATGTAAAATGATTATTTTGACTAAATAGTTAATCAAAACAATTATGTGAAATATATCGCATATATCAATTTCTTTATCTATTTGGTAAGGAATTACAGTTGAAACATTGTACAAAAGTGCATGAATGATAAAATGTAAGTCAGACTACATAGATATCACAATATAAAGATAAATTATCGTAAACTCATAAGCAAGACTTAATCATAATATAATAGTACCAGATATGATAAGTTCTTCTCATGAAATCCACAATAATGACCTGCTTCTTCTCAATCAAAATATATTTTAAGAGCAAAAAAGAGAAATTTCAGTAAAGCATACTCCAATTTTCCAAAATTAGATCTTGTTCCATATATTTTATCAAAAGATTCAAGAAATTACAGAAGTGCAAGCTTTCGCAAATTGTTCTTTGATCAAATTCTAGACCCTTCTCTAAATGCATGAGAGGGGTTTAAATACTAAACTAAATAAGTCAAAAATAGATTATTATGTAAAACGTTGAGGAGTTTTCAAACAAGCTTCCTCATAATAAGTAAATTAAACTACAATATATAAATTAAATATAACAAGACTACTTAAGTGGCTTTATTTTCTTTCGTCACTTGATCTTTAAGTTGGAAAATGTCCATCATTGGTTTCAGTTGAGTCGACTGAGTGATCCCAAATCTTACTTGTCCTTTGAATAAGGAATTTGAGAGTGATGGAAACACCTTTCTCGTGGAATCAGTTAAATATTTCAAAGTCATGCACTGGTGATGTGGTATGATCAAGAAATTCCAGTAATTTTCTTGATCCAATTTAGTTATCTGCTTGATAGATTCTACCTATTTTTCAATGTTTTCTTTCCACTATGTCTCCAATAGCTTGAGCTATGAAATTTATTTAGCTATATATTCTTTAATAAATTTTCCATTCTGAAGTTTTTTATTGACAGACTCAATGATTTCGTTTGCTAAGTTGGCTGCCTTTGAAGATACTTTATCTACTTGTTTTAATTGCATCTCCCAGTCTTTGAATAAAATATCTTTATGAAAACTGTTAATCTTTGGGAGATCAACCTTCTTCCATTTCTCATATTATTTCCATAAAATAAATTCATAAATTTTCTTATGAATCTTTTCACATTCCAATCTTCTGTTTGCCACTTGTTGAGTCAAGATTTTACTTATTTCACAATATGAATTAGTAGCATAGATTTGTTGGTAGAAACTCTCTTGTTGTTGTTTCAAATTTGAATTATATTAAAGTGCTTCTTTTATGAACTGTTCTATTTGAGGTTGAATTTTAAGCTTGTCCATTATGCTTCTATTTGTGCATCCTTTCCAGAGATGTGCACTTGATGTTGCAATTTCAACCTTACAAATTCCTTCTGGACCTGTGCCATTTACATTTAAACTTGCTTATTGGTATTGTGTTTCTCTTGTTCTAGTTGTCTTTCCAGCACTTGAAATTTTTCTTCTTTTTGTCTAAGCAGAAGTTGTAGTTCTGTTGCTTTATTAATCGTAGCATTTTCACATGCCCCTACAAACTGTGAAATTTTGGTAAGGTGTTCAGTTGGATTAACAAAAGTCTCTTTCCAAACAATATCCATTGATTCATTACTAAGGGTTGTCACTGTTTCATCAATTCTTCTTCTTTTCATCCTCTTTACTACAACTTTATCATTTGGACTATAGAAAAATTATAATGGAGGTATCTCTTCAATTTTTAAAATAATTTCTTCTGTAGGGAAGGCTGGGATGATTTCCTGTTCTTGAACCCCCAAGGTTTGTTGAAGTGCTATTGCTATTTCTAATAGATTCTAAGTTTTTTGAGGAGTGTGAAATATTGTTGATCCTTCAGGATTAAGATTAAGTGGTGTGTGAAGTTTTTCAGTAAACTTTTGCCATTCTTTTCCCAAGTGCTCTACTTCAGATTTTGTTGTCTGCTCAGGTGTAGTTTGAACTTGATGAAGTTCTTTTGAAGATGCCTTTAATAATTCAACTTCATCAGTTGCTTCCTCAGATTGTGTGTCAATTCCTTTGATTACATATTTTATTATTTTACCAGGGCATTTTCATATTCATTTTCATAATTATCTGAATCTTGGGACTTGTGTTGTGAATGCTATGAATCCTGAATGGATTTTTCTTGGGACTCATCTTCAGACATATATTTTTCATAATCATCTAAACTGATACTAAGAGTTGGCTCTCTGACTTATTCTATTCGTAACAGGTCCAATGGGACTATTTCCAATCTCTTATTTATGTATTCATGAAAAGCTTTGATGTCTGCTACATTGAATTTATTGGATGCCATATTTAATACATCTATAAATTTCTTTTTTCCTTCAAAAAAAACATCAAAATCATCTTTTTCATGCATGAATGGTCTAATTTTAAGAGCAGTGGTAAAATCTTGAACCACATTGTTGGGATAATATTGTCTTCCTGGCATAAAAGCCAGATTCAAAGAGGCAACATTAGGGATTTCCTTTGCTATATGACCTATATCAAAAAGAGAAAAGGTACCACACTGTAATGTAAATGTAGGCCAAATGGCTTTCTTTGAATCCCTAAGATTCTTGGTTATGCCATTTCCAACTGTTTGGTACGCAATCTCCCTGGCCAAAAGTTTGTCTGGGACCTAATAGAGAAAAACATGAGGAGGCGCAAGACTCCTGAAAACTCTGACATAAGTAAAATTCTCTTCTCCAAATGATCTAGCCACAGGAATAATATATGCATTTGCCTCTATAGAAATCCTGGGGGCTTTCTCATTAAAATGGTTTGGTGAATGGGAAACATGACTCCATGGAAAATATTATAAAAATGAGAATGAAATTCAGACTCCCACAACGCTTTGTGATAACATATAGCGTCCTATTGTGACCAGCAACAACCCCCATTTTTATTTAATATTAGTAATAATACTAAATAAATGGGGACCCTTAGTTAAAAAATCCAAAAAATTAATTAGGATTTGTTTTCCTTTTTAAATAAAACTTTCTATCATAAACTTAGAGAAATCCCTTAGAAAGAACCTTAAGAAACACTTAAGTTTATGATAGATTACAATAAAATTGTTCTTTAAACAAAATAGCGCATCCATCGCAAAATGGTATATATCTTTTATAAAACTGAAAATGCGATTTTGCGATTTTGCGATAATGCGATCCCAAAAATCCTATACAATAAACATATTGGTCGCAGATCGCATAGCGCAGAAAATAGAAATGTTAAACGAATACCTTTTGCGCTATTTACAATTTTGCGCTTTTGCGAGATTTGGGATATGCGCTTTTGCGCTATTGCGCAATTTGCGCTTTTGCGCTATTTACAAAATTGCGATGGTTTCATTTTGTGATATTGTGATATTGCGACATTGAGATATTGCGATATTGCACAGAAAATTGCAGACCACAATGTCGCAGATTCATAAAAGCGCGTTGTTCAAAGAAAATCTTCCCATATTTCAATATTTGTTATGCGCTTTAATGATTGGATTAAATGAATGGATTGACAATTAATGGTAAATGAGATTTTGTTTTGATTGAAAGTCGTTTCACGATAAAATAATATATTTCATCCACGTTTTCATTTAAAACTATCTCATCACCTTTTCTCTGCCATTACTCTCATTCAACTCGTAAAATGCAGGCACGAAGGAGCAAACGTCTATACAAAGCTTTCATAGAACATTATGGGTAAGAAGGAGAAAAGCTCGAATTCTGAAAACAGAGAAATGGCTTCACTATATGCAGACACCACTTGCAATAAGGATGCCGGTATAACCACATGGGAAGGACTGTATAATTTGCTGGAAGAAGAAAATCCTGTGGTGTTGAAAGTTGCGGCTACAACAGGTTCCAGTAATACATATGAGGCAACTCTTAAAGAACTGGCTTGCTCATTTCTGCATAGGATAGTGGCAAGGCCTAGGATTCTCCCATATACGGACATGGTGAAATGGGTGCTGGATAGCACAGATATTTCAGACAGGAAATTTAGAACTCCATCTCAAGAGTTAATCGGGTCATTCACCACGGAAGATGTGAGGCTGATGTATAAGTTGCCGAAACCTCAGGCGACTTATAATAAGAAATTCATGGAAAATTTTGCCAGAGAACATGCAAATCTGTCAGAATGCACACAAGAGTGGACCAAAAGATATGAGCCATTGAACAAAAACAAACAAGGTATGTACAGTACCAGTTCACTTACCTCGCCTTATTGTTTTGTTGCTGCCATGCTATGCAGGCTTTTTGGAAATCCCGACATAAATATGATCTTGCCTGAATGGCTCCTTTTTTTGAACGCGGCCGTTAATTCTACAATTGTAGATTGGGCCAAAATATTATCTGATAATTTAACCACTGCTATTTTTCACTACCGGTCCAAATGAAGTGTTTCTTAGCGGATTTTTCTGCCTTTTTATTTATCTGCTTATGTCATGGACGCTATCTGTTATGTCTCTAAATTCCCTGTGATGGGTTGGAAATGGACTATCCACGATCCTTTACCTATTCATGTGTACCATAAAGAACTATGGGAGTCTAAGTTTGTCCCCTATTTTTACCAAATTTGTCATGGAGTAATGCTGCCATTGTACAGAACATTACATAATAAGGATGCCCCAAGGTTATCCCCAGAAGCAGAGGTTGATATTCTCCCCGTCGCGAGATGGTTTGGAGAAGAATTGTTCACTTATGTTAGGGTTTTTGGAAGTTCTGCTTCCCCCCATTTCTTACCCCTATATGTTCCGGATAGATTGGTAGCTCGAGAGATTGCTTATCATACCTGTGGCCAAGGAGGTCTGACAAAGGAATTAAAAGAGAAGAAAAAAGGCATTTGGCCACAATTTCCCGTAAACTATGGAACATTTTCACTATTCGATGTTGGTAATGCATTCAAAGAGGTAGGCAACATTACATGCCTACAGCTGTTCAAATTTTTGAGAAGGCTATTTGACCCAAATAATATTGTTAAGAATTTCACCAATGCAATCAAAGTGAGGGAATTTTCTGGGGAACCAGATATTTTTGATGATATGTTCCAAACAAGAATTTCATTTAAAGAAGTTTTGAATTCAGCTCAAATGCAGTTATCTCCAGAGGAATTCCAGGAATTCAAGATTTACAGAGAGAGAAGACTAATTCCTATTCCTTTGGAAAATCTACGCTTAGAACCCGCAAGGGAGCAAACTCCTAGTGTTAGTCTTAACGACAGTTCGAGTACAGATAAATCTAAGTCCAAATCTGATAGAGAGACTTCTGAACATTCCAATAAGTCTAATGAAAAGGAAGATAGAATTGAAGAATCAGTGAAAGATTATGCACAATCGAAAGAACTTCCTCAACAACAAATTTTGACTTCTCAACAGACAAATCCTCCTCCTACCAATGTACAGCAACAGCCAGTTACCATTGAGTTAGAGAAATAATGGGAAAGTTTTAACCAATTGATTAATATAGAAGGACAGAATGTACAGACCCCTGTCCAGACAACCAAAGTTTTGAACATAGGAACAAGCAGCACAGTCACAGCGACAGAACACATACCAATCACACCCTCCTCCGAAATTGTACTTAATGTGGAGGAAATTCCTCCTCTAGATGTAGTCTACAGCCCAAAATACAAAGTAGTAGTGAAGAAACAGAGAAAAAAGAGAAAGTTAGAAAGTGCAATTTCTACTGAAGCAAAACAACTAGATGTTTTATGGAAAGATCCTGCCACAAAACCTACTGATAATCTCACTAAATTATCTCAAATGATAGGGGCTTATGCTTCTGCAACAATTGACAAAGCATTTGAGATAAAACTCTTGTTGAATGAAAAAGAAGAACAGATAAAAGTTCTACAACAGCAATTGCAACAGGCACAGACCAATAATGAAGCACAATTGAAACTTGAAGAGATACAACAACAACTTCAAGAAATGCAAATAGGACATCAAAGAATCTTGGCTGATAAAGAAAATAAAATACATATTATCCAAGACCAGCACAAAGATGATCCTAAGATTCCAGAATTTATTTCAGAAACTATCTCTTTAAACAATCAACTACTGCAACAAGAGGAAGTTTTATGCCAAAAAATCTTGCAATGGAATTCTTTTTGCCAAGAGAGCGATAAAATCACAAATCATGTCATAGATTTACGAAATGATTATGATTTGATTAATGAAAATATCAATGATTATCTGGCATGGCAAAAAACAGAAGAAGGCAGAAAAGCTGGTGCACCCATTGTTAATGAAAACCATAAAGAAATACTGTTTAATGACTGGGATGCACAAATCAAAAGGGCAGAGAAGGCAGCAGAGGAGGCGGCTACAGTGGCAAACACTCTTACTGATTGTGTAAATGATAATTTACACAAAGCTAATTTGATTTCAGAAACTGTTCCAGGATGTCTCCCACAGGCACATCAACTACAAACAGAATCGAGGCAAAAGGTAGAAGAAAGAGAAAAATCAATCCAAGGGCTAACAAGATTAAATTGGGACTCTTACTGGACATACTTAGTGAAGCCACACAGTCAGCACAGTGTGCTTAATTTTATCATCAATTCTACAGAGAAGATTGCGCCTACACTTGCCGACTCTGTCTTTTCAAAACAGTTGAATTCTGAAGTCAGTCAACCACATCTTCTCAAAACTATGCTAGATGCCTGCAAGTTTAAAGATCAAGTTCATAGATAGTTAGATTTAGTATTAATTTTACTGTATTTTATCCTAGGAAAAGGACGGTCATTAAACCAAATCCTTAATTTTTGTAATAGACTATTTTTAGATTTAGCTAAGTAGTATTTAAACCCTTCTCATGCATTTAGAGAGGGGTCCTGGATCTTAATATTTCTGACTTGGAGATTACATTTCTGTACTCCACTGTCTTACATATTTTTAAAAGGATCACATTTGGTGATTTTATGCGGAATTATCTTTGAAGTGTTGCATTTTTGTACCTTGGAATTTGATTTTGCATCAGAGTTACTAGATTAGAGTACCACATTTCATTTGAAAGTCTTCAAGATGAATGAGGTATTTCTATCTGTTCACTATTGATTTCTTTTGTCTTATGATATTCGCTTTAAAATTTGCTATCATTTATATATATTTGGTTTTTACAACGTTTCTTTTTATATATCATTTCTGAGTATAATTGAAACGTTATTTTTTATAAGTATATATAGATGATATACAATGATGAATGCAATATGCTAATACAACTCTGTTTAATTTCTTAAACAGAGTTATCTTTATTTTTTTTTGCACATTTCAATTTAAATGATAATACATTTTTATGGTTATTGTTAAATTGGAACAATATTAAGTTGTATTCACATATAATTATCCGGGTTAGTGTTAGAATTTCTTTATCAGTATTTAGTTTAAATTAAATAGTTTTATTTCAGTCAATTTAGTCCCATTTTCACTCATCCAAATCAACCCATCACCAACCCATTTAGTTATAAGGAAACTGGTCCTTTAAATCTAGTCGGAGCCACCATACCAAACAGAAAAGGAGCTGTCCTAAGGTCCCGACCGGGTGGTTTTCCCCAATGTTTGAAGCAGAGATTTTGTAGGCTTCAACACGTCCATAATATATTCCCTCATGTAAAAGGGAGGGATTGTTCTAGTAGAAAAGACCCTATTTGTTCTATATTCCATAATAGTTTTGGCCAAATTATTGGATAATATGTTGGCCCAATTCATAATGGTAGAAGTTACGGAAGCAACAATTAAGGGAACCCATTCAATGGAAAATTTGGTGGTATCATGTTTAGAAAAAAACCTACACAACATCGTTTCTATAAAAAAGTGAGGTGAGGGTAATTGTGCAATTAGATACATACCAAGTTTATCCTGCTTTAATTTGCCTTGATCATCCCTCCATTCTCTCACTACCTTCATTGGGTCTTCATTTTATTTTTCAAACTTTTCAAGGAAAGCTTTATCATAAGCCTTCTGTGGAATTGGAAAATGGTACATTGCACGCAAATTTTTGGGGGTGAATGAACCCATGTCTCCCTGTCTAGAATTATTGAAAGTCCTTTCTGCTACATTAAGATTGTCGATGACCCATCTCACCATGTTAGTGTCTGGTAAAATATTTGTCCTTTCATCTATCCTATGCAAAAATTAATATGCAGCTTCGAAATAGGAAGGCTCTGATGAGTCAGCTGCATCCGTCGTTTCTACTTTCTTTAATTCCCTTGGATTCTCTCCTTGAAATAGATTATGAATTTCCTCCTAGAAAGAAGTTCCAATGTCCTTATTGCAAGTAGTATCTAAGAAGAGTGAAGGCATATCTGTAACTTTAGAGGTGGATGATTGGTAAACTAATTTATTTTTCTTTGTCATTTATACTGATATCACTTTCTCGGGTAGTTTCCTAAATTCAATATAAAAAGGAAATTAGATTTGAGATGAAGAGAAAAGAGGAACGGAGAAATAGAGTTTAATTACCATAAATCATAAACCCGGTGCTTTTATTTGAAACATGCTTTAGAAAGATATCAATACTTTTTAGCCCCGAAACCATTGAATGACATTAATATCTCTTTAAACGATTATCAAAGATTTTATGTATTTTACAATATATGTCCAATCAGAAGATTTATATCGTTAGATCCTTTTAACAGACCAATTGATTAAGCATCGTTTCAAGCGCTTTGGTAATAAATGTTATATCAAAAATCACATATTTTGCAAGAATCCATATTATGTATCTTGACCACGAGTGTATGCAAAATGTGATTTGTGCAAATCACATATCGTACTTTATCAAAGCAGGTGTAACCTTCATTCGGGTTTGATACTGTAGGATACGATAAGCGCTAAAAATCAAAGATTTGGGATTTGTCGAATTTTTGATATGTTTCAACGTTTGTTTATTTTTCTATCGGGTCCAACCTCATTGCATTTTCTTTTCGAATGATATCTCTATTAGTTTATATTTTAGGGAGATGCAATGCGATTTATAGTTATAAGGGTTTTTTCATCTTTTTAACGATAATTTTCATATAACTCGAAAAGGTATTAGCGCTATTGCAATCACAAGTTATATATGTTTTCTAAATTTGTTAGTGTTGATCAGCAATTGCCATTGATGTCAACCCAAGCAGCACCAGGGGCTACCCCAATATTGCATGGGAATTTTGACCTACCAAATTACTATATTCTGGGTCAAGAATGATTTTGATGGTTTCTACTTGTCAAGATGTTTCCATTGATATATGGCACGCCACGTAATTCTTCACGGTTTGAGAGATATTCATGTTTGAAGTTTGTAACCCCAGTTAGTGGGCTAAAACCCCATGGGGTTGTGGCATGGGTCATTGAAAAGTCAATAATTAATAATTTTTAAGCTCCTAAAATCCCTCCCACGTTCACTTGTTGAATACCCTCTCAACCTAAGCATTTATATAAATTGTGATCCTCATATCCTCCTTATGTAGGGATTTTGCCATCTAAAACAGGTCATCGTGGCATTTGCGCTCTAAATTTGTTTCTAAAAAGGTTCAGAAGCTGAAATGTTTATGAGGCAAAGCCGAAATCCTGAGGAAGCTCTTGTAAAAATTTCAGATCAAGGTGCACAATAGTTTCAAAGATATGATTTGTGGAAGTCAGTGTTTTTACAGGCTCCTAAAATTCATCTCAAAGAAGTGACCTTGGGAAAATCGTCATAGCTCTCTCTCTGAGTATCGGATTGGAATTCTGTAAAAAGTGGTAGATAGTGCACGAACTGTAGTTTTTAATGTATCAATTTCAGATCCAAATGAAGAAACAATGACATGTGGAACGCCATACAAGTTCAATCTATGAATGAAGAAACAATGACACGTGGCACGACATGTGGCAATCCATAATTAGGGCCTTGTGAGAGAATGGGAATAAATATCTTTTGAAGAATAAAAATTGGGTTAGACCTATGGAATTGGAAATAAGACTCGGAGGAATACTACAGGGCCAAAAATCACATATTGGGGATCTGAAATAACAGAGATACACCAGATTCAATATCAAGCTCCTAGAAGGCAAGAAAAAGCTAGATCATGTGTTGTCAAGGGCTACAAAGGACCAGACTTTCTAGGGCAGCAAGGCAAAGCAAGGTGCGGCAGAGGGTAGCATGACAAGAGCAATAATCAAGGTGTAGAAGAACAACAAGGAGTGCATCACATGAAGTCTTCAAGTGGGTAGCACTGCATACAGTCACTATAAAGGTATCATTGTACTAAGTCATTGTAAATACCTTATTGTAAAAATTTTACTAGTGTCCATCTGCCAAGAGTTGAAGAGGCAGTGTTTAGGTGGTTGTGTTATAGTTGGGGTCATGGTATAATCTGTCTTCTTCTTATACATCATTCTATATCATTGTAAAGTGGACCATTTTCCCTGGTACGGGAGTCCATTGTTGTTTTATTTATTATAGGGTGGTAGGGTAGTGCTAGGGTGAGTTGTATCTCATTAGGTGTTGGGGCATCCGTTCATTTTACTACTGAAGAATATCAGGCGTTGGAGCATCCATCCAGTGGGAGCTGGAGAAGAATGCTTTTCTAGATTCTAGGGAGTTGGAGCTTTATTTTCAATTGGAGTTGAATATTAAATAATTATTAGAAAATCATTAGGTGGTTTTTGTCTCGGAGTGGGTTTCCACCTTAAAAACTGTGTGCATTTGTGTTCCTTTTATTTACTGCTATCATTTACAAACACTGATAGTAAATAAATATTAACTAATGCTCTAAGTGAAAGGAATATTGATTCACTCCCCTCTCAGTATTTCCAAAAATTGGAATCAGAACTTGGTTCCTTCAATATCAGTTTAACAACTAGAAGGAGGTCATGGAGCATACCAAGAATGGTGTACCTCTGTTCAATGAAAATAATTATGCACTCTAGAAAGGAAGAATGGATTTCTATCTCTTGGTGCAAGGTTACGAAGTATGGGACATTGTTCAAAATGGATTTACATCAACCGTAGATGAACAAGGTAAGAATAATTTGGTAAATGGTGCAAAAGAAAAGAATATTATTATCAGTGGACTTATTGAATCTGCTTATCATAAGGTGTTGGGTTTTAAAAATGCCAAAAATGTATGGGAAAAGCTTGATAATATATATGGAGGTGACTCAAATGTCAAAGAAGAAAAGCTTCAAATATATAGAGCAAAATTTGAGCAACTGAGAATGAAATAAGATTGCAACATTGCTACATACTTCCAATACATTGATGAAATAACCAATACTCTAGAAGGATTGGGAGAGCGAGTTGATGAGAAGACTCTTATACGAAAGATTCTTAGAACGTTACCAAGGAGACTCAACACAAAGGTATTGGTCTTAGAATACAGTGAAAATCTGGACAAACTCAACAAAGAGGAATTACATGGAGTTCTCATAGCATATGAAATGAGACTTGATGAAGAACAATGTACTTCACAAATATAAATTTTGTTTGTTGCATCTAAGAAAACCAATAAGGAAAAACAACCTTCAATTGAAAAGACATGCACCTCCAAGTGTGAAGAAAAGGGAGATGCTGAAGAAGGTCTTTCAGATGAAGAACATGCTTACTTTATGAGAAAACTAAAAATTAGTAAGGGAAAATTCAAAGGTAAACTTCCATTGATATGTTTCGGTTGTGGTGAGGTTGGGAATTTTGCAGTAAAATGTCGAAATAGAAGTGATGGAAACTTAAAAGGAAAGAAAGTCTTTAAGAAATTCAACAAGCAAGAAAAAAGGAAAGGATCCAAAAGGAACTTTCTCTCTAAAGAAGATAGCTCATCATCCGATGAAGACAGTGATAGTGAAGAAGAATCCAATGAGAGAGTATTGTTTATGGCCAAGCACAATAAACAAGAGGTATCAAACAACAAAGAAGAAGGGTTAACCATAGAAGAAATTTCTAAGGAGGCAATCAGGTTTATAAAAGAGCTCAAGGATGAGAAAATCTATTCCAATACTCTTGAAGAACAAGTTCAAGGTCTCAAAATTGAAGTTGAAGAATACAAATGTATTGAAGAGTCACTTCAAAAGAAGTTGGAAAAAAACAACCAAGAAAGGGAAGCATTAGAAGCCAAAGTAGTCTCACTGTGTAAGGAAGTGAAGAAGGGAAAAACTATCCAAAACTATGTCAACAACTCAAGGGCATTGGAAGAAATCATCAATGATCAATGATCTTACAATGAAAAAACTGGCCTCCATTACAAATAAGAAGAAGAAGGACCTTCTACAACAAAATACAATGAACCTGTGAGATCTTACATGCATGTATACTTCATTGGACAATATTGGCAAGAACATCCTTGGAAAACGATTCCTTGATGAAGATTTCCATCCAAGTACCAACATATTTTTCATGGCTATTGTTATTCATGTGGAAAATTTGGTCATAAAGTTGTAGAATGTCCTACGTACCCTAGGAACCAATACAATTCCAGGAGATCCTTCAAATATGAATTTCCCGGGGCTTAACAAAAAATCAATAGATTTGAACATTTACTAAATAATATGGAATGTTACAAATGTCAGAAATTTGGACACATAACTAGAGACTGTAGACTTGAAAATCCTCTAGAAGAACCTTCAAAGCCACATAATGAACGAACATGGAAGAAGAAGAAGACTGATAATTTTGCTCTCGCTCTTAAGGCTCAAAACAACAAATATGTGTGGTATGTTGACAACGGTTGCTCAACACATATGACTAGAGATAGAAGGAAAATTGTATCTTTGAAAAAGAAGAAGGATGGAACCGTATCCTTTGGAAATGATGGATCTTCAAATGTTATAGGATCATGTACCATCACTCTCGAAAGCGAAGATGTTATAGCCAATAATTTTCTATTGGTTGAAAACATGAATCACAATCTTCTCAGTGTTGGGAAAATGTGTGATCAAGGACACATAATGCTATTCAACTCCACAAAATGTGAAATCAGGAAAGGCAGGAATGGTAAAATTGTGGCTACAACAATTCGAGCTCCAAATGACATATATGTTCTGGATGAAGCAACTAAAGCATGTCTACTAGCTAAAGAAGATGAAAGTTTGTTATGGCACAAACGAATGGGTCACATAAATTTTGACAATCCTGTTAGGATAAGAAAAAAGGAAGCAGTATGAGAAATGCCGAAAATCTCAAAAACTTCCAACACACTATGTGAGGCCTGTCGGCACGGCAAGCAGACAAAAGTCCAATTTAAAACAAAATAATATTTTGCATCACATCAATTGGAATTGATACATACTGATCTGTGTGGTCCTGTGTGAACAAAAGGCTTAGATGGAGAATTATATTTCATGTTAATGATAGCTGACTATACCAGGATGACAGCCGTCAGTTTCCTAAAGAAAAAATATGAAGCATTTGAGTACTTTAATATCTACAAGGAGTTGGTCGAAAATGAAACTGATTTGAAAATAAAGTGTCTAAGATCAGATAATGGCATAGAATTCACTTCCAAATTATTTCAACAATACTATGATGAAAATGGAATAAAAAGACAATTTTCAACAACACGAACACCTCAGCAAAATGGAGTTGCTGAAAGAAAGAACATAACCATACATGAAATGGGTAGAACAATGTTGAATGACTCAAAGTTAGATGAAAAATTCTGGGTTCAAGCAATTGATACGACAATATTCATTATCAACCGAAGTCTTCTCAGAAATAATTGCAAAAAGACCCCATATGAATTATGGAAAGGAAAAATAGCTAATGTAAAATATTTCAGAACCTTCAGAATCAAATGTTATATCAAAAGAGAAGATCAAAATTTGGGTAAGTTTGAATCACGTGTTGATGAAGGTATCTTTGTTGGTTACTCACGCAAAAGAAATGCTTATAATTGTTATAATCTAAGAAGAAAACATATAGTGGAGAGCACAAATGTTACATTTGATGAAGATTGTGTTCAAAGGAATAATGATGAGGATATAGAATCTTTGAAACTTGTGACAGAGGCTGAAAAATACACAGATAAAATTATAGAACAAGAAGCAACTATCAACTGCATCAAACAACAAAATAATGGATTCAAAATAACCATCCATCAAATCAAATCATTGGTGACATAAATGAAGGTCGACAGCTTCATTCATCACAACAAGCTCACATTGCTTTTCCAGCAACCTTTGAGCCTAGTAGTTTTGAGGAAGCCAACTATAATGAACATTGGATAGCAGCTATGAATGAAGAATTGGATCAAATCGAGAAGAATAACACCTGGGAATTAGTTCCACGACCAAAAGATAAAAATGTCATTGGGACTAAATGGGTGTTCAGGAACAAATTGAATGAAGATGGATAGGTTACCAGAAATAAAGCAAGATTGGTTTGCAAAGGCTATGCACAAGTGGAAGGAATTGATTTCGATGAAACATTTGCACCAGTTGCCAGAATGGAAGCCATCTGAATGTTTCTCGTGTATGCATGTTCATGAAAAATCAAAGTCTACCGAATGGATGTTAAGTCAGCATTTCTAAATGGAGAATTAGAAGAAGAATTTTACATCGAACAACCTGAAGGTTTTCTACTATCAGAAAAATAAGACTATGTTTGTAGGTTAAAGAATGCTCTATATGGTCTCAATTAGGCTCCCAAAGCATGGTATGCTTGTCTTGATGGATATCTATGTCAACAAGGGTTCAAGAAATGTACTGTTGATAGAAATATTTATGTAAAAATAGATAAATATAATTTAACAATCATTGAGGTATATGTGGATGATATACTATTTAGTAGCAATGATGATCAACTAATTAAGAACTTTTCTACAAATATGCAAAGTGAGTTCGAGATGTCTTTACTTGGTGAGCCGGCATACTTCTTAGGGCTTCAAATATCTCATTAAGAGAAAGGAATATTTATATGTCAAGCAAAGTACATCGAGGAAATGCTCAAGAAATTCAAAAAGGAAGATTGCAAACCCGTCCTTACTCCTTTCATAATGGGTTGAAAATTAAGCATAGATGACTCATCTAAGGATGTGGATTAGAGGTTGTACAGATCTATGATTGGTAGTCTTCTATATGTAACAGCCTCCCGGCCAGATGTTATGCAAGCATTTGGAAAAGTAGCAAGATTCCAAGAAGCACCAAACGAATCACATATTATTGTTGTCAAAAGAGTTCTTCAATATCTAAAGGTCACAGAAGAATATGGCTTGTGGTATCCCAAGGGTAACAATCTCATTATTCAGGCCTTTACAGATGCAGATTGGGCAGGAAGCGTTGATGATCGTAAGAGTACTAGTGGAGAAGCATTCTATCTAGGTGGCGTTGATGATCGTAAGAGTACTAGTGGAGCAGCATTCTATCTATGTGGTTGTCTCGTATCATGGTTGAGCAAAAAGAAAACCTAAATATTGTTATCTATAGTGGAAGTAGAATACATTGCAGTGGCAGCATGTTGTACTCAAGTCCTTTGGATGAAACAAACTTTGCAAGATCTTAAAGTAAAATTCAGTGAGCCTATTCCCATATTCTGTGACAACATCAGTGCCATCAGCATCTCCAAGAATCTCGTCATGAATTTAGAAACAAAACACATTCCGATCAAATATCATTTTTTTAGAGAACAAGTCACTGAAAAGAATATCAAACTTTAGTATGTTGGTACAAAATAAAAAATTGCTGATATCTTCACTAAACCTTTACCTCATGAACCATTTGAATATCTTTGCCAGAAGCTTGGGATTCTCCCAAGTTCTCACTAGATTTTACTTATTCATAATATAAAGGGGGAGTGGAAGTGTGTATAGGTCCGTAGGATGGTTGTGTGTCAAGGGGAGTTACACTTTTCCATTGATGTCAAAGGGGGAGAGAATGTTGTAGGAAGAGGTGTCATGATCGTAGGAGGAGTACTTGTGTTGGCATCAATGCCAAAGGGGGAGATTGTTGATTAGCGGTTGTCATTGATGTCAACCCAAGCAGCACCAGGGGCTACCCCAATATTGCATGAGAATTTTTACCTACCAAATTACTATATTCTGGGTCAAGAATGCTTTTGATGGTTTCTACTTGTCAAGATGTTTCCGTTGATATATGGCACACCACGTAATTCTTCACGGTTTGAGAGATATTCATGTTTGAAGTTTGTAACCCCAATTAGTGGGCTAAAACCCCATGGAATTGTGGCATGGGTCATTGAAAAGTCAATAATTAATAATTTTTAAGCTCCTAAAATCCCTCCCACGTTCACTTGTTGAAGCCCCTCTCAACCTAAGCATTTATAAATTGTGATCCTCAGATCCTCCTTATGTAGGGATTTCGCCATCTGAAATAGGTCATCATGGAATTTGTGCTCTAATTTTTTTTTCTATGAAGGGTCAGAAGCTAAATTTTTTATGAGGCAAAGCTGAAATCCTGAGGAAGCTCTTTTAAAAATTTCAGATCAAGGTGCGCAATATTTTCGAAGATATGATCTATGGAAGTCAGTGTTTTTGCAAGCTCCTGAAATTCATCTCAAAGAAGTGACCTTAGGAAAATCATCATAAATCTCTCTTTGAGTATCAGATTTGAATTCTGTAAAACTTGGTAGATAGTGCATGGACTGTAATTTTTGCTGTATCAATTTTAGAGCCGAATGAAGAAACAATGACACGTGAAATGTCATACAAGTTCACTCTACTGAAACAATCCATAATTAGGGCATTGTGAGAGATTGGGCATAACTCTCTCTTGAAGAATCCAAATTGGGTCGGACCTATGGCATTGGAAAGAAGACTCAGAGAATTAATACAGGGCTAAAAATCACATATTGGGGATCGGAAATAACAGAGATACACCATATTCAATATCAAGCTCCTAGAAGGCAAGAAAAATATAGATCATGTGTTGTCAAGGGTTGAAAAGGACCAGACTTTCTAGGGAAGCAAGGCAAAGCAAGGTGCAGAAGAGGGTAGCATGACAAGAGAAGCAATCAAGGTGTAGAAAAATAGCAAGGAGTTCATCACATGAAGTCTTCAAGTGGGCAACACTGCATACAATCACTTTAAAGGTATCATTGTACTAAGTCATTGTAAATACATTATTGTAAAAATTGTACTAGTGTTTATCTGCCAAGAGTTGAAGAGGCAGTGTTGGGAGGTCTAGGATCATCATTAGGTGGTTGTGTCATAGTTGGGGTTATGGTCTAGTCTGTCTTCTTCTTCTACATCATTCTATATCATTGTAAAGTGGACCATTTTCCCTAGTACGGGAGTCCATTCTTGTTTTATTCTTCTATAGGTTGGTAGGGTGGTGCTAAGGTGAGTTTTAGCTCATTGGGTGTTGGGGCATCCATTCAGTTGAATACTGAAGAATCTTGGGCATTGGAGCATCGATCCAGTGGGAGCTGGAGAAGAATGCTTTTCTAGATTCTAGGAAGTTGGAGCTTCATTTTCAATTGGAGTTGAATATTAAAGAATTATTAGAAAAGCATTAGGTGGTTTTTCTCTCGGAGTGGGTTTCCACCTTAAAAAATGTGTTCATTTTTGTTCCTTTTGTTTACTGCTATCATTGTAAAAACACTGATAATAATTGAAGATTAACTAATGCTCTAATTGAAAGGAATACTAATTCACCCCCCTCTCAGTATTTCCAACAGTTAGCCTGGTAGTTTTGTGATTTGCACTAAGAGGAATAAAATCAAAGCGAAAAAAAGTTTTTTTCCTTTTATTCCCAGAGTTTTAAAAGTTAAATTAAAGTGAAGTAATGTTTCCTAAACTCTATTTTCTTTTTAAATTGTCCCCATTTATTACTCACATCCTTAATCAATGTTCAAATAAATGGGGGTGGGGAGGGGGTTTCATAGCACAACACTCAATTTCTATTGAATTCTACACTTCTTCAATTTTCATAATCCATTTATAAATCCTGAAAGATCTAGTTAGTGCAACCTAGATTTCCCTGTGAAACTCCTTCAAAATTTGATGCAGATCCAGTTAATTTTAAGACTCCATAGCCCAATGGAATTATAGCAATTTAATCAACCAAACAATCCAAATCAAACAAACAATCAGTACAGTAATAACTAGCCTAAAATTCACTCAAAACATAGTTAAATTTTACAGAGAGATCCCTCTCTAATGCTGGTAGGGATAGATCAAAGCTTCCAAAGTGGTTTTGATGGTGTCCTCTATGTTTATTCTCACTATCTCGTAAATTACAGAATGATAACAATTGCACAAGTGTCATCACAGTCATCATAAAGTGTGTATTTGGTGTCACACTTTTTGTAACTAGTCGTGAAGCTGTCACATGGAGGATAATGCTTTGTTTGTATGTCTTAGATGATGTATGTTGTTTGAGTCATCAAGTATGCTAAGTGTGTGATCATAGTTAAAGTGCATCAATGTTCACATCAACCTCACTAGTCCGACACTTAGTCATTTCCAGAAATCTTCCCAACTGAGCAACTAAGATTCTCCAGGCCTTCCATGAGCTACCCACTATGTAGTCTCAACCCTCTAACTATGAACTTTCTCTTTGGAAATACACAGTGCGCAGTACTGGCCTCCCAATACTACTCCATTGTGCAGTTTCTATGACTAAGATCTGACCTGACCTTGACCTCCAGAATTGCGAAATTGAGGCCTCCAACCCAGCTTGAACTACAAACTTCACAACTTCAATACAAAATATCATTCCATGAGCCTTAAAAATTCACACTATGCAGTCACTGAGGCCTCCTTAACCCCCTTAACTATGAAATTGGATTTCCCAACTCTCAACCTCGCTGCTTGTCCCAACTAACTTCAAAAAATACGTATTCATGTCCCTCAGCCCAGCCTAAACTGCACATTACACAATTTAAAGGCTGAAGGCTTCCCCCCTACCTACCTAAACTACGAAACTACGTATTCATTGATCCTCCTTTCCCAACCTTTCACTTATCCTGGGCCCAGTTCATGGATCAAAATGCATGATCTTATGCTAGGTGTTTTCAGATTGTTGTCGTCCCATCATGAGTGAATTGTACTAACAAGTACTATATCAGTTCATGGTGAGATGATAAAGGAGGAAAACAAGGAAGAAAGCATGCTCAAATACACTCTTGCAACTGAAATTACAAGATGATTGATCAAGAGAAAGCGAAAGGACACTAGTTTGCGACCACTATCCAAGACTTGAGATCATTGAAGAATCCCTATCAACAAGGCATTTAGAGTAGTAAAGAAGAGTTATTAATGAAGAAACTTAACTCTTAGCAGAATCAATGGCTTGACATTTCCATGTCATAAAGTAGTCCATGTCAGTAGTTTCATGTCATGACATGTCATGAGTGGTCATGTTGCCACATCATTGTTTTATATCATGTCCATTGTAATCAAATGTATTGTAAAGTGGAAGTCCAAAGGTCACACATGAATGTAAAGGGTCAGGTAAGTTAAAAAGTCATCGGAAGTCAAACAGTCATGAGGGTAGTCAAAGAGTCACCACTGGTTATATATACTCCCTCATTGTATGAGAAAATGACTCTTCACCTTGGCTTCACCAGCAAAGCAATAGAGAGAATATATAGCTATTTTGTGGAGAAAGGAGTGGCTCCAATGCTCCACTATTAGATCTACGGATGTTCATTGTATATATGTGTCTCAAAACTTTTACTTAATAACAAAAGCCTTTCAATACTAGCACGTTCTTCATTCATCAATTATGAATGGTTGTAAGACTATTATGTACATGTTTATAATTTATGTTCGCTTTTCACATGTACCATGATAATTGAAATATTTTGGTTATTTTAGTGCTTATCTTGTTGAGAATGTGTTGTAATGGTTGTAAATGTTGTCTCATCCTTATGGAATATTTTGCAGCATATTAGACATATCTTTCTCATATCACCATGTGTGTAATTTCTCTCTTTTCCTTGTGGACTATTTTGTAGGATGTTATACATATCTTTTTGAAGTTGTTGTGTGTAAAGACCATTGCAGCCGATGTGGACTATTCCACTGGGTGTTAGATGAAATATTTCAGTTCACATGTGTCTCTTCCTGGGTGGTACTATTACCTCTCTCTTAGAGGCTCACTTTTCTTCCTTTTCCCCTCTACAGTAGAAGAAGTTTGACACACTTACAATTGGACACTCACTAGGCACACCCCCCTTGATTTGTGAAAGTACATTGGCATCATTCTCCCTCTTGCTAACAACAAGATCCAAGGCATATCTTTAAGAATAAGGAAAATAGACATTTTTTCCCGGATGGGACTCCTACACCAAACAGTGTGAGCTCTAATTGGGACTTCATATCAGGGAGATCCCCTGAATGTTGGTGGGTCCATCACTATCAACAAACTATCAAATCAATCTGCAACTTGAACCACCAAAATCAATCATTCACATTCCAAAGGCTTATGCACAATGGAAAACCTTCATGGAAGCTTCTCAGCCCACATAGAGGAGAATGCTTTTTTTGTATGCCTCAGATGATGTATGTTGTTTGAGTCATAAAGTATGCTAAGTGTGTGATCATAGTTAAAGTGCATCAATGTTCACATAAATCTCACCAGTCCCACACTTAGTCATTTCCAGAAATCTTCTCGACCGAGAAACTGAACTTCTCTAGGCCTTCCATGAGCTTCCCACTATGCAGTCTTAGCCCTCTGACTATGAACTTGCTGCTTGGAACTACGTATTCCGTACTACTGGCCTCCCAAGACTGCTCCATTGCGCAGTTTCTGTGACCAAGACCTAACCTTGACCTCCGAAATTGCACAATTAAGGCCTCGAACCTAGCTCACACTACAAACTTCACAATTTTAAGACAAAATATCATTCCCTGAGCCTTAAAAATTCACACTGCGCAGTCACCGAGGCCTCCTTGACCTCCTGAACTATGCAGTTGGCTTTCCCAACTCTCAACCTTGTTGCTTGTCCCAACTAACTTCGAAAACTACATATTCATGTCCCTTAGCCCAACCTAAACTACGAAATTTCAATGATGAAGGCTACCCCCCTACCTACCTGAACTGCGAAACTGCGCAGTCACCGATCCTCCTTTCCCAACCTGTCACTTATCCCAGGCTCAGTTCATGGATCAAAATGCATGATCTTATGCTAGGTGTTTTCAGATTGATGTCATCCCATCATGAGTGACTATATCAATTCATTGTGAGATGATAAAGGAGGAAAATAAGGAAGAAATCATGCTCAAATACGCTCTTGCAACTGAAATTACAAGATGATTGATCAAGAGAAAGAAAAAGGACACTAGTTTGCGACCATTATCCAAGACTTGAGATCATTGAATAATCCCTATCAGCAAGGCATGCAGAGGAGTAAAGAGTTATTAATGAAGACACTTAACTCTTAGCATCATCAATGGCTTGACATTTCCATGTCATCAAGTAGTCCATGTTAGTAGTTTCATGTCATGACATGTCATGAGTGGTCATGTTGCCACATCATTGTTTTATATCATGTCCATTGTAATCAAATGTATTGTAAAGTGGAAGTCCAAAGGTCACACATGAATGTAAAGGGTAATGTTAAGTTGAAAAGTCATGGGAATTCAAACAATCATGAGGGTAGTCAAAGAGTCACCCCTTGTTATATATACTCTTTCATTGTATGAGAAAATGACTCTTCACCTTGGATTCACCAGCAAAGCAATAGAGAGAATATCTAGTTATTTTGTGGAGAAAGGAGTGACTTCAATGCTCCACTATTGGATCTACTAATGTTCATTGTATATATGTGTCTTGAAACTTTTACTTAATAACAGAAGCCTTTCAATACTAGCACGTTCTTCATGCATAAATTATGAATGTTTATAAGACTATTATGTGCATGTTTATACTTCATGTTCGCTTTTCACATGTACCATGATAATTGAACTATTTCGATTATTTTAGTGCTTATCTTATTCAGAATGTGTTGTAATGGTTGTAAATGTTGTCTCATCCTTATGGAATATTCTGCAGGATATTAGACATATCTTTTTCATATCACTTTGTGTGTAATTTCTCTTTGTCCTTGTGGACTATTTTGTAGGATGTTATACATATCTTTTTGAAGTTGTTGTGTGTAAGTACCATTGCATCCTATGTGGACTATTCCACTGGGTGTTAGATGAAATATTTCGGTTCACATGTGTCTCTTCCTGGGTGGTACTATTACCTCTCTCTTAGAGGCTCACTTTTCTTCCTTTTCCCCTCTACAGTAGAAGAAGTTTGATACACTTGCAATTGGACACTCACTAGGCACACCCCCCTTGATTTGAAAAAGTACATTGGCATCATTCTCTCTCTTTCTAACAACAAGATCCAAGGCATATCTTTAATAATAAGAAAACCAAACCTTTTTTTCTGGATGGGGCTCCTACACCAAAGAGTGTGAGATCTAATTGAGACTTCATATCAGGGAGATCCGCTAAATGTTTGGGGGTCTATCACTATCAACAAACTATCAAATCAATCTGCAACTTGAACCACCACAATCAATCACTCACATTCCAAAGGCCTATGCACAATGGAATTGTGGAAAACCTTCATGGAAGCTTCTCAACCCATGTATTGAATAAGTTAATTTTCACGTTTTACTCTGAAATCTAAAAACATGCTTTTATTTTATATTTTTAATTAAATATGTTAGCAATAAGATATTGGAAAATAGTTTGTTTTGTATTTTGTAATATTATTTAAAGAACCAAAAGGGACTATATAACTGATTTGATTTTTTTGAGGAATATACACTTTGCATTACCATAAGGTTTATTTTAAAATAATATATATCCTAAACCACTTAGCATTTCCAATATTGTTTTTTCCAAATGAATATGGTACTTTTTCTATAGCTCATTTGTATCTTTTGGAAAATCGAAATATTATCTTTTCTTGATCTAATTGATATCTCATAATTAATTAATTATCATTAATTAGTTATTATACCTACCGCCTGCAGGTATTATGCATCATGTTTTGCCTGATAGCGACATTAGTTTGTGTTTCAAACAAAAAAAATTAAAAATTTATCCAATGTTACACATTATAAATTGAAATTTATGATTTTTTAAAAATATTTTAATGTAATTATCTCAAATTTTATTGGTTGAGAACTTCAACACATTACTGCAAAGCTCATAGACATTCGTGCAGGTACTGTACAATCCTATTAAATGTTAGTTCAGATATTGAAAGGGTAAATTAGTTTTTGTTTATTAAATATTACGTAGAAACTCTACATATTACATTTGTTTGGTTTTCTATCAAATTAAAAATATGTTACTTCCAACTAAAAAAATCATGCGAGCTCTTCAGCGTTCCCAAGGATTTGTTTTACTTTCATTATTATTTATTTATGATGTGGATGGTAAAATAATAAAGACAATTTACGGTTGTTGTGATATCATCTAAGATTTGGAGTTAATGATATGGTGGATTGTAATGTAATCCATCGACCTCAAACTTTCTATTTTATTGGAAAAAAATTATAACTATTTGTAACGAGTGTGTGGCAATCACGGGAAGATAGGATTTTCTCGCTAGAATTTTGGTGCGATAGATATTGTCTCCGCGCATCGAGCGAGAATATGAATCACTTCGAAGGTGAAGGCAGAAATTGAGAGTATTTTCCTTGACATATTAAAATATCTAATTAACTCTCATCATGCGAGCTCTTAGCATTCCCAAGGATTTGTTTCACTTTCATTATTAAATATATGGTAATATATATAAAGTCCTATAAAATCATGCAAGCTCTTCAGCGTTCCCAAGGATTTGTTTTACTTTCATTATTAAATTAATGATAATATATACGAAGTGTTATAAAATATCTATTGCCTGGTATTATATTAAATAAATATAATACAGACATTAAATAAATATGGTACAGGTTTTTAATAAATTTTCAACGGCTTTGATCACACAAATTAACCAAGGCATAATAAACATTGAAACCTGTGGTTTTAAATTGTTATTTTATTTTACATAGTTGTATACGTCAATTCGACTGTGAGGTCTAGATCCATTATTTCAGAAAAATCAAGTCGTGTGTGCCACAGGTTGCTACTCAGATCTGCAAGGACAGTTTTTTGCACCTGTGCCTTGCTAAAGTAATAGTGCATCTTAATGCGCTCAATCCTCTGTGTATTTTCATATGCGGAGTTATTTATGTGCTACCTATTTTCAATGGAGATATGCAAAAAAACGTTGGTTGATTTTCTTATAAAAATATCATCAAATGTAAATTCATATGTTGTGCAGTTGACTGTTGCTATCATCTAATTTCAGGTATTTTCCTCTTATTTTTTTTAAATTTTCTAGTTTTCAAATCACCGTTTAAGTGTTTTGTTGGTATTTCTCATTATTTTTATAAGCCTTGATAAAAAAAATATGGACTCTGCCCTATGTGCAGCAAGCAGTTGAAGGTATCGTGAGGAAGTTGTGCATTTAGATTACCTGTGGATTGTGTGGCTGGAGCAAAGAAATTGTGGTTTTCTGCGTGGAAGTCCTGATATCAAGTATGTATTTCAATATTTCTGTGGTGCTAAGTTGAATTTTCATTTGTGTGTGTATTTGTGGTTGAGGCTCTGAAATAAATAGGTTAGAAAATGAAATTTTTAGATATAGATATTCAGATAGAAATAAATAATGAAGACAAAAAAAAAAAAATTGATCAGGAGTAGATACAAAAGGTCATTTCCATTGTCATCACCCCTCTGTGCAATGGATATCATATCCATTTTTGACAGAACTCTTATTTTTTTTTAAATTTTCTAGTTTTCGAATCACCGTTTAAGTGTTTTGTTGGTCTTTCTTGTTACTGTTATAAGCCTTGATAAAGAAAAGATGGACTCTGCCCTATGCACAGCAAGCAGTTGAAGGTATCATGAGGAAGTTGTGCATTTAGCTTACCTATGGATTGTGTGGCTAGAGCAAAAAAATTGTGCCTTTCTGCATGGAAGTCCTGAGATCAAGTATGTATTTCAATTGTTCTGTGGTGCTAAGTTGATTTTCATTTGTGTGTGTATTTGTGGTTGAGGCTTTGCAATAAATAGGCTAGAAATTGAAGTTTTTAGATATAACTATTCAGATAGAAATAAATAATGAAGAATTTTTTTTTTGATTAGGAGTAGATGCAAAAGGTCATTTCCATTATCATCGCCCCTCTGTGCAATGGATATCATATCCATTTGTAACAGAAGAAAACTTAATATAATTTTCAATTCTCTTTTGCAACTATTCACTAAAACATCGAGGAAAATGTGTATTTTATTTACGTCATTTTCCAGGTTGAGATTTCAATCTCTTGGTCATTTTTCCTTTTCAACATGCTAATGCTTTGTTTGAAGACCAGAATGTCTACATGACTTAGATTCTAGACTATAAGTTTAGATATTTTGTTTAACGTCTATGCAATCCTTCTCCAGAAACGAGGAAGTAAGTTTTGGAGGTTGAATTTCATTCCCTTTTTCTAAACCAACTCTCATGGAAGGGGGGATTTTCTGGGGTTGCAAACACGGTGTGTAGCATGCATCCTTCGGTGTAATGACAACTGAAAGTTGTTTGTTTTTTAAATCTAGGGTGAAAAACAATGGCAGTTGTTTGTTGGAACGAACCACAACTGAGATTTGTTTGTTTCAATTTAGGGTGAAAAAAAATGACAGATGTTTGCTGTGAACTAGGCCCATTCGAACCAAATTCGATGGATTCCATGTAGCTTAGTGAAAATTGCAGCTCCCCGGTCATCTTGAGTGAGAAAATTCTCACTCAAATGGCATTGGAGGAACTCCTGCTCCGCCTGCGGTCACATGGGATGAGGATTTATATTGGGCTATGATCGTAATAAAAGATTGAATCAACTTCACAGAATTTGAAGTCTGAGCTCAGTCTTCTCTAATTATTTCGACAACCTACTTTTCAGGGCCATTTCCACCTCTAACTCGAATAGAGTAAAGAAAAGAAGGAAACAACATCGTGCTTGTAAATTTTCTGTTGCAAGTCCCCTGGTTGTGACAATGCAGGGAGATAAGATCAGGCATATTCCTCTTTAATGTAGAATTATAGGTGGTCATTCTTGTAGCCAAAATTATAGGTTGCGAGTTGCAATATAAGTTCTGATTTGGTTAACATTCACCTCTAAAGCATTCATCAAAGAAGCTTGGTAGAAAATGGAAAACATAGGCACATATGGAAAAAGAGGAAGACATTGAATGATTGTATGGATGATAGGGTCAATCTGTAGTGTTTGGGAGGAATTTACCTTATGAGTTGGGAATCCTCCTAAGCTACCATGTATTACAGACCAATGAGGAACACCATTTTTATCATACTCAAAAATATTGGAATTGTCATAGCACTAGCATGATATGAAAAAACAATGCATTGGAAAATAAAAACCCAAGCATTGGAGAATGTAAAGTAGGTTACCAATCCTTCTTGCGAAGAAGCACCAAAGACAACCCTGTTTTTCGCCCAAGAATCAGAGGATCCAACAACTAGTTTGCAACAGCGAATGCCAACTCCTCTTCCAAGCCCTATTTCACAATAAACCTTGACACCCTTAAACCCTAAAACCCTCGTCCACTGCAAACAACGGACCTGCACTTCCTTTGAAGGGCTCCTTCCAAAATAGAAAGGCGAAGCCAGAGACATTGAGGCATTTTGCGCACCAACATCACCTCTTGAAGTGCAATACAACACCATCTGTTCCATACCAGGCACAGACAGTGTTGACAGTATTTCCTGCGATGTCGGTCACAGCTGAAAATCAAAGTTATTGTGAGATCATGAGCATTCCACTCGAATTTTATTGTTTTGTGGTAGCAACGTCCTGTGCTCCATAGTAAAATGTTGAGAATTTTGAAAGCTGTCAAGAAAACAACGTGTCAACTTACCAGCAAACAGGATGTAGTGTGCAACAGTTGGTGAACAAAGGCTTCCCTGCACATTAAAAAATAAACTGATATTTAATTTTCTTTATGTAATGTTAAATGCCTATAAGTTCTTAATCGGAACCATGACATTCCCTCTCCCTTAATTTGGAGAATGAGGTATGCAACTTTATTAAGAATGATAAATGAATAAGAAATAACATAGTAGTATTAATTTTTTTTTAAAGTATAATTAATTTTATTGAAGAATCTCAAATGATTGCACTAATCTTATATTAAATGGAAACTAATTTCTTCCCCAAAGTATACAACGTGAAGTGACCAATTAACCAATATCTACTTCAATGCCACCTTGGATAACGCATTGGGTTTTTGGTCAAACCCATATTACTTTGGCTTTGACTAAAAAAAATTGCAAATTTTTTGAAGTTTAACATTAGAAATTAGAAATTATTATTATTTTTAAATAATTTAATTTCTTTTTTAAAAATTTGATTGGCTAATCAGTTTGAGATTTTATTGAAAATTACCTCGTGGTTCATGACTGCTTAGTACTTTTCTCATCATGGTGTCGTGCTAATGGATTGTGTTTCATGTGATGCACTGTGCGCATTGAATAAACCAGTTCATCGAAAAGGATTGGCAGATAGCTTGTCACTTCCGTCCTTTGGTGAATTTTTTTTTTCGATTGGAAGCCTTTACTTTGACAAAGCAAAGGGCCCCAAAGATAATATTTAAATGTGAAACCCCCGCCACAAGTCTTGGTGCTTCATTTTCCTAATTCTTCCACTCAACACCGTCTTTTAATTCTATAAACACGTGCATGGAAATTTGTCATTTTTTATTATATTTGAGTGAATTGGCAAATTTTCACCTTTCCTCAATTCATACTTTATGACATCATATTTTCTTATACTTTTGAAAGAATAATAATTAATGATATTTATATAATTCAAATTATTAATATTTATATAAATTATTAAAAAACAAATTTCTATATCATTGACTTTTTTTATATCTATGATTAATATTATAAGTTAAATTCTTTATATTCATAATAAATAAATTTATGTAATTAGATAAATATAAATATATCAAAATCTATAACAAATAATTAAATGCAGAAGATGTTATTTTACAAAATTTAATAATACAATCAATTATAATTTAGAATTAATCTAATTATATAATATTTTAAATTTTAAAATCTTTATATTTCATTTTTTTTATTTCCATTTAACTATATTAAAATTTTAAGAAGTTTAATAATACAATATCAAAACCAATAACAAATAATTAAATGCAGAAAATATTATTTTACAAGATTTAACTGAATTAGCTAATTTTCACCTCTCCTCATTTCATACTTTATGACATCATATTTTCTTACACTTTTGAAAGAATAATAATTAATAATATTTATATAATTCAAATTATTAATATTTATATAAATTATTAAAAAATAAATTTCGATATGATTGAATTTTTTTATATCTATGATTAATATTATAAATTATATTCTTTATATTCATAATAAATAAATTTATGTAATTAGATAAATATAAATATATCAAAATCTATAACAAATAATTGAATGCAGAAGATATTATTTTACAAAATTTAATAATACAATCAATTATAATTTAGAATTAATCTAATTATATAATATTTATATTTCATTGTTTTTATTTCTATTTAGCTATCTTAAAATTAAAATTTTAATAATACAATATCAAAATCAATAACAAATAATTAAATGCAGAAAATATTATTTTACAAGATTTAATAATAGAATTCATTATAATTTAAAATTAATCTAGCTATATAATATTTTAAAATTTAAAATCTTTATATTTTACTGTTTTTTATTTTAATTTAACTATGTTAAAATTAATTAGTTCAAATTTGACATGGCTATGTAATGAATTTCAATGAAAACGAAATGCAATTTTGAATTCAAAAGCGTGTTATACAAGATCTGAAAAATTTGGACCTCATAAATTCCTTGTGTTTTTCAAAGACTTTGACTTAGGTTATAACATTGATCCCCTCTTCCTCTCTAAGCTCCATTTCCTTCGTTGGTAGCACTTTTCAAATTTGATGTTTAGACTTTCTCGAATAACAAGGGACAAATTTTAATAAATAATTCACTTTTCCAACTCAAAAAAGAAAATTTTGGCAAAGTAACCCATCTTCAAGTAATTCTAAATTGCAATTAAAAAAAGCAAATGACAAATAATACAATAGGAAATACAATGTCTTTTTTTTCAAAATTTTAGTTATCTTACCTAGAGCGATTGGTTTCTATAGTTCAACTTCTAGTATTGCTTTTACTCTTCAGCTAGTTAATTTCTTTGGATAGTTAAATTGTTGTTTTTTTCTTGATGTTCTAGCAAACTTAGGTGCCACTTGCTGCATTGAGTGAAATATATCAATTTGGAATGATGGAATATGGTGTCATTCAATTTTCAAAGTCGCTACAACAACTCATAGAAGAAGAAGAAGCTACTAATAACAAACTAGGTTATAGAGACAAAGCTATCAAGAAAACAACTGGTGGATACTTTGCATGTAGACCTCGTATCAAGTGGTTTAGATGTAGCTTCAAATGGTGCAAATGTTGTTGTTGTATGCAACACATTTGTTAATATGCAAAGAACAATAAGTCATTGTAAAAGATCAACATTATTTGTGTTGTGTAAATGAAAATTTTATCTCATCACGAAGGGTGGTCCAAGCGAAGCAAAGAAGAAAACAAGCAATGAATACTTCAAATGTAGACATCATATCAAATAGTATAGATATGACTTCAGATGGTACAAATGTTGCTATTGTATACAACATCTTTGTTAATATACATAGAACAGTCAGTTGTTGTCAAGGATCTTCACAGAACACAATTATTTGTCATTCAAATGAATACTTTGTCTTATCAAAAAAAGTGGTGTAAGTAGCAAGTTTTCAAAATATAGTGCTAAAATTAGTACCTATTATATTCAGTTGTCTTGCACATTGCTTAACACAATGATTTGCAATTACATGCTTTGCTGCAGTAAAGTTGCAACTTGCATAAGGCATGAATACTTTGTTATAATGAATTTGATCCTCATATTTATGTTCAATACTACATTCGATCAGTGGCTTAAAGTTATTGTCATCTTACACATGAAACAATAGATATTTCATGTTCTAAAAAACAAAGCAATTCCCTAAATCGAAATTTTTTGTGTGAAGCATGTTGCTACCTTGCAGATGCTATTATGCCATGGTTCATATGTGAGTGTAGATACATATTCAAGGAACTTGTATTCTAAGGTATTTAGAGATGCTTGCTCAATAACTTAAGCTGAAGTAATTACAAGTGTGTTATTCAGAACTAGCAGGATTAATTTTATTATATAGTAGATTATAAGGCACAATTTACATAGCCAGATTGTAAAATCACATATGTATAGAAAATTTCCATATTTTATGCTACTTAATAGAACATAGTACATTTTACTAATCAAAACACATTCAATGTAAATTTCAATGTGGTGTGTTCTTTGTTTTGCAGTGATACTTCTAAAATACAGAGAGGTCCAAGATAGGAGCTAGTTACTTGCAACTTTGCTTCCCTTATTTTACTGTTTCAAATGAAACATACAATATCAACCTGCAATTAGTATTCTATGCTATTAAACATTGTCATAGACATATGTTCAATAAAGCAAAAAAATTAGTTGAACACTCTCTCATCTTTGAGAAAAAAGAATCTAACATACATAGCGCTTACTAAAAAAATCACAATACGAATCTGAACAATAAATACATAAAAAAAATGGTTGAAATCTTAGATGTTGAAAAGTACGATTAAAAAAAAAAATGCATAGTTTCTAACATTGATATCATCTTAATGCACCATAGTCTCTTCAGACTACAACAATTTGCATATACTCTTGGATATTGTTTGTTCAATGCATTTGAAGTGTTTCTGCACTTTCGTTACTCGTCCATTGAACTGCAAAATGGAATAATAGACCATTTTCTCAATTGTCTACAGTGAAATGACACAGAAGCAAAAGAATCATACCAATATGAACTAGATCCTCTCATGTTATGTCAGCTTCATGGAATTCACGATGTTGACACATACCTTCATAGAATGCGATTTTCTGCTAGTAATAGAAATTCCCAATCTAAAAGAGGCCTATGGTGAGACACATTTTGCATACGATGGCTTTCAAAGTGGTTGAACATACCAATTGGATTCTGGTCATTAACAATGAAAACAAGGTATTTGTTCTTCAATCATCATCTAGATACAATTCCATTGAACATTTTGTTTCATGATGCAGATCCTATCAGTGGAAATTTTGAACCTCTATTACACAAAATATTGCCTAGATGCAACTTTGTCAAAAATTATTACTTATCTCCTCTTTGAAAATATCCTGAAAACCATTATGAATCCATTGTTAATTAAATGCAAATTCATGGATTGTACATAGCAAAAACAACTATGTCAAAATGTCCCAATAGCATGTTCAGTGCAATTTGTCATTTGATAGCACCTAAATTTGATGAACAGTATTTGAGACTCTATATTGTCCAATATTTCTACAATGCACTGATGGGTAGGGATGAATATGCATTACATTATCTAGAAAAACACTTAACAAATGAAACTATACAAAGTCAAAAAATGGTTGCAAGCTGGAAACAATACCTAATTAATATGGCAATGCCATATGAAAAAGGAGCAGTTGAGGGAACATCATATTGCTTCCAATGGACATCAATCATATTCAATGTAAACATACAAATATGGTCATTTACCAATAAAACCATTGTCAATTACTACTCATCAAAAACAAATTGCAACCAAACATATAACATATTATCATTCGAAACAAGTACATCACACATTCATTATGAACCACTACTATTAAATCAAAATAAAAATCAATGAAATCCACAACATAGAATAGTACAAATGCATGAAAACACCAAAAATAGAATAAGCTTCCGCAAACTGAAACAAATGATACATACAAATAACATAGACAAAATTGGAGAAAATAGAAATAGAAAAAATAATATAGATTGTTTGTCGCGAAAGAGTACACCCATAGAAATTTACAAAAAACAAATTGAAGACACACCCAAAATGAAATGTCCAATATGTAGCAAGTTGCAATTTCGAAAGAACATCTCAAGAATTGGACCTGAATTAGAAGAAATGTACATAAATATTTCTGGAAAAGAGAGCACATTGCATCTAAATATCATCTGTAGATCTTGCAAAACAACACTTGACAATGCAAAGTTACCTCAATTTGAAACACCTGAACAAATAAGACATAATAAGCCATTGCGAATTATAACAACAATTTTAGAGCTTGAAGAAAGAATTGTCATGTTAAGAATTTCTTTTGCACAAATAA
Source organism: Pinus albicaulis (assembly GCA_034641835.2). NCBI lineage: Eukaryota > Viridiplantae > Streptophyta > Pinopsida > Pinales > Pinaceae > Pinus > Pinus albicaulis. The sequence continues at coordinate 1,523,152,781 of CM076575.1, read as the reverse complement.
GGCAATGTGGCTACAAGAAATCGCAAATGGGCTTAACCGGTTCAATAATCAATGTACCTGTCCACATGGAAATTGTCCAAAAAGAATTGCCACAATTCATGAACAATACAATGACAATTTCTATTGCATTAAAACAATGATTAGAATACAAGAATGCATATCAAACAGGAAAATTCCATGTGCATACTGTCATGACAACACTTAAAGAACTATGTTCTCGGAATTTATATAAAACTGAAAACATTTCCTTTTATAGAAATTGGAATCATGTGCTCAAATTGAACAGTGAATATAATACATCTGACGATGAGAACATTGATAGTGAAAGTGAAACAAATAGCAGTTCGACAAGCCAAAGACCAACTGAAACCTTGGTACATGGATTGACAAGTTCACAATGCATTCATGATTTGCAAGACAAGATCATTGAAATAGCACCAGCTAAGGGGCAATGACCACTTGGAATATTCAAAGACAAACATGCTGAAGAAATGAGTTTCCCAACACTATTCTTTGGAGATGCATGTGACAATGATATAGTACAAATATTCCGTTACCAAGAAATAGTAAAGTGGGAAGTAATGCATTACAGTGGTGACTTTTCATATCACATCACAAATTTGTTCTTCAAGACAATGCGAATAATCATTGAAAAAGTCATGTCATGCATTTCAATACGAATAAGGAAAGGGAAACGACAAGGAAGAAAGTTGTTAGCAAAATATGTTAAGCACAAGCCCAACTTAGAAAAATTACTGAAAAGTCACATTGGATACATAGGCTTCAAACACAAGAATTTCTCCTGACTACCTACAACAAATGCAAAAACATATATTTGTAATGATACGACAATTAGGTCCTCCAACTTTCTTTGTTACATTTACAAGTGCAGAGCATCGTTGGAATCTACTAGTAGAAACTCTTACTGAATTACATAGCAATAGAAACAAAAAAAAAACACATTGAAACAATTGAGGAATATAGCATTGATTATCTTGTCAAAATGGACCCGGTAACATGTACACGTTACTATAGACATAAAACAGATGCAATGAAACAATTGATATGTGAAGATAATACATTTTTTGGAAAAATATTAGATTACTACTTTGTAACTGAGTTCCAAAATAGAGGTAGTGCACATGAACATGGTCTTTTATGGATATAAAATTCTCCAGTATATGGAATCAATAGTAACTTAGAAATTGAAAACTTCTTGGACAACTATATAACTTGTAACACAGATCATCTTGATCTAGAATTTGCAAAGATACATGAACATCATCATACCAAAAGCTATAAAACAAGAAAAGCATCACACTATAGATACAAATTCCCAATGCCACCAATGAAAAGAACAAGGATTCTTGAACCAATTACTTTTCTAGATGAATCAATAAATGAAATTTTTTTCCTATTGCAAAGCACCTTAGAACAAAACACTATGAGAAATCAACTAGCCATGAAAATTTCTTAGATGAATTGAACTTAACAAAAACTGATTACATCAAATTAATAAAAAGTACATTGACATAGCCAATGGTGTTCTTGCAACGAAAACCATAAGAAATATGGAATAATAGATTTGCATTCAATATGCCACACCTATGGAATGCAAATACAGATGCTCAATATGTTCTAAATGCATATGCTGCAGCTTCATATTGCAGTTCATATATGCCCAAAGTTGGTAGATCTATGACAAATGCATTCAAAAGGATACAACAAGAACTTGAAAAGAGAAAAATTGATGCTATACAAATGATACAATCCTTAGGGAATTCTTTGTTCAATCTTCAACAAATTTCAGCTCAACAAGCAGTCCACATAGCTCTCTCCCTACCATTGCATCATAGTTCAAGAGAATGCAGCTTCATAAACATAGCACCAACAGATGAGTGAACATTTATACTTAAACCAACCATTCTTCTGAAACAAATTCCAGACAACTCCGAAGACGTTATGTGCAGTTCTATAATTGATTACTATATCAATAGGCCTAGTGCTATTAAGAACATATTTTTAGCTGAATTTGTATCAAAGTATAAGAAAGATGGAACGCCAATATCAAAAAGGAAAAAAGAAAAATAAATTCGATTCATCAAATACAAAAAACACATTGACTATGAAAACTATTATAGATATAAACCTTTTCTATATGTTCCATTCAAAAACACTGAAGATACACTGAAGCAAGATTTTTCGACATGGACGAGTGCATACATATTGCATAAGAAGACAATAAAAAACAATGAAAACAAGTTCACATACAGCGTGAACAAGAAATGGGGTGATTTCGAAGAAGCAATCCAAGAAATTGATAACACCACTGCAACTTCTAATGACACATTAAAAAAACCTCAAATATCCAATGATCCTACTGAGAAATATGACTTGGCTAACGATTTGCAATTTCCCCAATGCCATGGCAAAAAAAGACATCTTAACATTAGTTTTAAATTCGCAGAACATCCATTTATCCTTAGCAATGAAGAATACTACAAGATTAGGAGATTTCTTAATAGCGAACAACAAGCAATTCTCAAAGACATTGCAATCAAAAAATGAAAGAACATAGACAGACCACTCTACTTATTTTTGACTGGAGGAGCCAACAATGGAAAAACATTCACAGCAAAAGCAATATTTCAAATGCTCATGCGCATTTACAATGAACATTACAATACAGATCCTTTGAAACCAAAGGGATTGATATTAGCATACGAAGGTAAAGCTGCATATAATGCAGGTGGACTAACAATTCATTCTGCATTACTAATGCCATTCAAAAAATCTAGTTTTACTCCGCTTAGCAATGATGTATTGGAAAACTTAACAAAACTGTACGAAGAATTAAAATTAGTTCTCTTTGATGAAGTATCTTTGATTGGAAGTTGCTTTCTATATCAGATTGATGATCGACTAAGAAACATTAAGCATATCCAAAAAAAATACTTTGGAAACATTGACATCATATTTTGTGGCGGCCTATACCAAGCAAAACTTATACAATATTCACTAATATATGAACAACCTAAAATAAGAAAGCAACCAATAACATATGATCTTTGGTAAGAACATGTAAAGTACTATGAATTTCACATTGCAATGCGTCAAACAAATAAAATATTCATTTCCATTTTGAATAGGATACATACAAATAATCAAACAAAAGATGATTTGAACTACCTCAATGAAAATTATATTCGAAATGCTCCTAATGATCCTACTTTCCCCTATCTATTTTTTCGGAATAGAGATGTAACATTGCACAACAAGAAAATGTTGTCTATCATTCCTGATGATGAAATTGTAATTGATGCAATTGATTACGAAGAAGAAAACCATGGAAACATACCATCTCATGCACACATAGCAACATTTCCTTCACAAATTATCCTAAACTTTAACATGCTAGTCGAAATATATGCATGAAAATATGACTCACAAGATGGTCTTGTCAATGGTGCAGATGGTATCATTAAAGCATATGTAAAATTAGACAACTTCGATGTAATATGGATCAAATTATATGATGAACGTATTGGGCGTCAACAAGCACATAGATTTTCTTTTCTATATAGCCAAAAAATTTGTAAAGATTGGACTCCCATATTGTAGACAACAAAGCCAGTTTCTGTATTAGCAAAAACAAGAAAATTGAAAATTAGAAAATAATTCCCAATCCAACTAGCATGTGTACGTACAATACGCAGATCGCAAGGCTTAACACTAGACAATCTCGCATTTGATCCTTTAAGAATACGACGCCATGGATTAGTATATACTACTCTCTCTCATGTAAGAAACATAGAATCACTATATTTTATTATCCCACTTAAGAATGAAAAATTCCGAATTAAACACAAAATTTCTCTTGAAATGGAATGTTTACAAAAAAATGCAAAATGACAACTAGACTACAATTATTCATTATTAGAAACAAAAGCATACATTTCAATTCTTTCTCTAAACACCCGCAATATAAAAATACATATTGATGATTTGTTAAATAACTACGATCTAATGCAATCTGACATCCTATGTTTACAAGAAACACATTTGACACAGCCAATGCTACTAAAAAGACTTGAAGAATTCAGTTGCATACCATATTATAGTAAACATGGTTTTCTAATTTGTATTAAAAAAATATATAAAGATTTTGAAACATATTCACTTTGAAGAGAAAAATGTTGAAGCTACACTAGCAAATATGATTATTCATGGCATGGATATTATAGTTCTCAATGTCTATGTTGCACCATATGCAACATTGAACGATACATTGCATCTTCTTTCAAAAGCATTATGCAATACAGATTCAAATAAAACAATAGCCATTTTCGGCGATTTCAACATCAATATGGTTGAAAACAACAATAAAACAAACTAACTAAGATTGTATATGTACAATTACAACCTTCATTTTCTTTTAGACACAAATAACAATAAAAAAATATCAATCATTGATCACATATAGTCAAACATAACTTCTAGCTATACAACTTTTAGATTAGATGCATATTGGATCGACCATGATACTATTTGTCTCATCATCGAAGACAGAAATGCAACAAAAACATAGTGCAAATTGGAAATCAGCTGTAGAAAATATTAGCTACTAATCCACTACCTGTCAAAATTTGTGAATTGTTTTATACCAAAATGGCTCTAATGGCCATCCCAAATTTCTTTGGTAGCTTTAAACTCAATCCTCGTCTTCATTGATTTTTACTCTCTAGACATCACCTGATGTGTCACCAAGGTAGAAAATATGGTTACAAATAGAAAGTCAATCAAATTGATAGAAGCCATAATGAAGAGGTATATCAGTAACATGTTCTACATCATCGCCATATTGTATCATAGATACATGACTAGCACAAGAGTATCTAAAGCTGGCACTCTCCATTTGGGAAATCTAAGTGGAAATTACAGAAGTTGTTGCATTACAAGTAGTTGCCATATCTCAAGTACTAAATATAAAATAATATAATTTAAGATATCTAGTAGTTGCCTCCTCTCTGGATCTCTCCTGTCAACTCTCTGCCCAGTATAACAGTGAAGCACAGCATGGCTATAATGTTGGAGCAATACAGGGAAATTGCACTATTCCCGTACCAGAGTTTCTTTACTATCTTGAGCTTTATGTCAAGAGAAAGAGACACAAAGGCAACGTTTATGTTTACTTTACCGATCAGCATTCCAAGATTACTAGACAATCCAGGTGAGATGCTCTGGATTGTATTTCTCATTCACATTTCTTCTGCCATTCTCAATTATTGTATATAAAATCCTTAATGTATCTTCATCTCGCTTTATAATTTGACTTTTCATCTGATTTATATGTTACGAGAAATCGTAGAACAATGTATCGCCGTTATTCAATATTGGTTTTTACTGATATATTAGTTTCAATGCTCATAAGAGTGATGAATTTGACGAACTGCTAAGCCATAAAGCATGATGGATTTGACAAGTTTGAAGCATAGTTTTTGGACTCATCAGTAAAACCTAGTTCAGTGACCAAAGCACCAATTGAGCTAATTTAATTTCCAGCTAGTCAAATCTGCCCACTTGGGTTTAACTCATCAAGTTTCTGGCCCAAGTTCAACTCTTGCATCTTTTCCGCACTCAGTTTTTTACAGACCTAAGTTCAATAAATATGGTCTACTAAATGCATTTCATGTTTTTGAAACTCAATTCTTGTAAGAATTTAGGATCTGATCTCTGCTTGTTATCCTTTAAAAATGAATAAATATTAGTAAAAAACATTTTCTTCTTTTCAGTAAAAAACATTTACTTATTTTAACACATGGAATTTCTTCTCTTTACATAACAATTCTATCATTTTGACTTCAAATCATATGTCTTGCAGAGTTTTATTGCTTTATACAATGAGTCAAAAATGCAAAGACATTTCACAAAAATAGGTAAAGACATCCAGGTTTGTTTCTTACGTCTGACTCACTTACTCTTCGATGCATATGTATATACATATCTCTATGCTTAACTGTTTGATTCTTTCTATGAATATATTGCAACAACTATTCTTATATTTCTAGCACTGACTTACATTGACGTTTTATTCATATAGAGTTTTAACATCCATCCATAATTTAACACTCAATCATCAGAGAATTTATTTTAATCCTTCAATCTATCTTTAAATCCATTAGAATATTATTATCCACACATGACACAGCCTACATCACAAATTTCAAACTATATATAATCATTTTCAAGTAATCCAACAATGGACACTACAACATCCTGAGGCTTGTCTTGTAGGATAACATCTCAATAATGTTTCCATGCTAGAAATTGACAATCATCATCAACCGCTTATTTGCATGTGAACTGTCACATGCACAACATCATTATTCAAACCCAACAATGTTTCATAATAGTATTCAATCCTTCAATATTGAAGCACTACAAAATCATAAAAAACCACCTTCACTAGCAGAATTGAAAAAATTAGCATGAAAAAAAAACAAAAAAACATCAAGTCTTTCCTCACAAAACAAAAGAATATAAACATAGTGATATCATACATTAAAAGTAAATGGTTATGTGTATAGACTATATAGTAAATTACCACTGTCATTTACTCTATAATCCATATATCCTAACTAGAAAGATATTATACAATAAACCCATTAATCATTTCAATTGAAAAATATTTACAATCTGCCATTTAGTATTATCAAGGTCTATCCCATACTCTGCCATATAGCTCGAATCTATAATCAAGCTGTTGCATACCTAACCTCTTCTAGTATTTTCAGCCGAGTCCTCCAAATCCCGTGCAAGTTTCCTTAAATAGTTACCCTCTTGTCCAGTCTCCCTGAGTAGAAAGAACTCCATGATATGCAAATAGAACCATCAAATTTACAAAATTAAACCCCAGAAGTATAGAATTGTTTAGTCTCTCTTTATACTAAAAATATTCACTTCATATTAAATTTCTTAAAATAATGATATATCAAGTCATGCCCAGGATATCACTGCAAATTTCGAGACAGTCAACAACCAGGGGACTTGCACTCTGATGCACAAATTATCTGACTGCACGATGCACATCATTTGAAAAAATGACGATTAGCCTCATTAATCCATATAGCACTGGTTTCAATATTCACTGTTTGAAATAGAAACACTGCAACTTCTGAACATAATTGCATAGAAAATGCTAGTCTAGGATTTATTTCTAGATTTATACACCTGCATATTTTGACAAATAGAATTGGCAGTATCAAAACCCATTTTCTCTTTCATTTAGGCTAAAAAAAAATGATACTTTTTATGTGACCAGAATCCCTGAACAAAATAAAGAAATAAATTCAAATAGATGCTTTTTATGTGACAGGAATCACTACACGGAAAGAAATAAACTTAGACAGAAGATTATAATCTGACTGCACATCATTTGAGAAACTGTATATTAGCCTCCTTAAGCCAGATGGCACTGGTTTCAAGATTCACTATTTGATATATAAACACTGCAACTTCTGAACATAATTGCATAGAAAAAGCTAATCTAGGATTTATTTCTAGATTTATAGACCTGCATATTTTGACAGAGAGAATTGGTAGCACCAAAACCCATTTTGTCCCGAAGAAGAAATAATTTGAAATTCCGGGCATGGAGGAAAAATAAGTCATAGCACTGGCATGATATGAAAAAACAATGCATTGGAAAATAAAAACCCAAGCATCGGCGAATGTAAAGTAGGTTACCGATCCTTCTTGCGAAGAAGCAACAACGACAACCCTGTTTTTCGCCCGAGAATTAGAGGATCCAGCAACCGGTTTGCAACAGAAAATGCCAACTCCTCTTCCAAGCCTTGTTTGAAAATAAACCCTGACAGCCTTAAAACCTAAAACCATCGTCCACTACAAACAATGGACTTGCACTGCCTTTTAAGGGCTCCTTCCCAAATACAAAGGTGAAGCTAGAGACATTGAGGCATTCTGCGCACCAACATCGCCTCTTGAAGTGCAAGAAAACACCATCTATTCCATACCAGGCACAGACAGTGTTGACAGTATTGCCTGTGAATTACAAAAAATGAAATAGAAGGGCTGAATTTGAATCGATGGGAATTGTAACTACAACCAATTATTCCTAGTTTGAAGTTTTATAGTTTTATAGCATCCTCTAAATTTTTGAAATTTCTGCATATGTATCACATGGATTTACACATTTCTATAGTGCTATACTTTCTTAGCAATTCAAATTTCTTCAAGCTCACCATTCAATGATGTTGCATCTTCAAATTCTTGCAGCTCTGAAGATCAAGCTACACTAGAGAAACAACAACAAACAACGCCTCCAACTGAATCAAACAAGTAAATTTGAAAGGAATTTTTATAGCTCCCATTGACATGAAATTTATATTAATCAGCATCGTATTTTACTTCTAACTGTTTCTTTTGCCACATCAACATCATCTATACACAGATCAAATGCATCACCTTTACTCCCAATTACAATTTAAGAACTAAACATCTGTAAAACTAGCAAAATGTTCAATGGAGATGTTATGGTCATTTATAGCACATATCTTGATAAATTCCAAAAATCAGGACAAATACTACGTGTAGATTTGACAGATGCTGAAGGAATCATGATAGTCACATTGTCCATACCAACTGAGCTCATTCAAGAACATGAAGAAAAAATATCACCAGGAAAAGCAATATCAATTACAAATTTTAAAATCCTTCCCAAAACAAATTATGACCACGGTGATTGTGACTAGATTTTGCTGCTATCTGAATCAAGTACCGTACAGAACATACCACCAATTTCCAAAGATTACAAATTCTTTCCAGATACAAAAGTAAAACACCTTACAAAAAACATAGAAACATATCCAATTGGAACAATTGCTGCAATTGTCACAGCTGCACGAAAAATTGGTTTGCAATATACATTGCAAATTAAATATGGAAATTTTGATGCCAATATAGCAACGCTAACATAAATTCCTTTGCATTATTTTTATATTACTAGTTCCATCCTACATTTCAATTCTCTTTGAAAAAAAATTTAGCTTTTTGTCTTCTATTGCAGTTGCAGCTATTTGAAACATTTGCACCGCTCTACAATGAACTTGAACAAGAATTGAAAAAGGGGAATTTTCCATTTATGTTATTCAAAAACATAACAAACAGGAAAGAAGTAAAGGAGAGAACACTTCAAACAATGCAATCTACATTCATCAAAAAATTGAATGCAGAAGGAGCAAAAGAACTTGGAAAATTGAGCCCTCCAATATTCTCTGTAAGTACACATGAAACAATACCCCTACTTTTCCATATGCAATTGTTTTTCCATTTTTTCCTATTTAAACATATACTACTTGTCCTCCTCTATGAATAGATAAAAGGAACATTGACAACTGCAGGCATTTACTGTACACCATTTGAACCTATTTGTCTTCGATGCAATTTTCCAATACCAGCCTATACAATGTTAGACGAGACAACAATTAACTGCCTTAAGTGCAATAGAAATTGTTCCTTCTTCTATTCACAGTGTCTTAATTGCATAATCAGGTCTAACAACACCAACTTCCAGTGTTGAATTAGAAACAAATTTCTCTTGAAACAATTACTTCCCAGCTTGGCACAAACGTCTTTTCAAGATTATGTTCAAAAGAAACAAGCAACCATGTATATGCTATGAGATTTCAAAATATATGGTACATTTACAATCAATGAAGACAATAAGATCCAATCTATTGACAGCAATGCAAGCCCTACCAAAGCCAGGTATTCTTCTAATTACCCTTCATCTTTCAAGTAAACATCAGATATATGCATTTTAAAATATGTTATCCAAAATACCAAGATTTGTACTAATTTTTCCCTGTTCTTTGTAGCCCCATCACTCCTACATGCATTAGCTACAACAAGAACACATCGTAGTCTAGAAATCACTCCAATGATGTTCTTAATTTTTGTACCAAATTTTGCTAATTGGATCCTCCTCACTCAAAGTCTAGCATGTCTGCAAAATTTTGTTGGAACAAGAAAGCATACAAATGCACATATGACACCCAAGTTTTTTCTAAAGCAATATTAGAAACAAAAATTACTCGTTATATTTATTATCTTTCCTCTAGCTGTTTACAAAGACTTTTAGACTTATTATATGTATTTTTAAACTTAGTACATATATCTTTAAAAAACAGAGCTTGTATTTACAATTTGACATTAAATATATAAATATTATAAACCTGTTTATAGATCTCATGAATGCATTTATAATGCCAATAGCAAGAATTTATATTTTCCAAATTCTAATTTAATTGATACGCAAAAAATCTTGTGCCATAATAATATGTTTATTTTTTACCCCAAAATTTGCTTCAAACCAAATGCTACCATGTGTTCAAAGTAGAAAATGTCTGATTCAATTAGAATTGTTTCAATAATTTTGACATAATTGTTAGCATCAGAATACTTCTAATTAATTTATAATAATTATAAATAGTTTTGACATAGTTTTTTGCTTTTCAGCTTTTTCAATACCCCTAATGTTTTGTCTTAGTTTAACTATGACATCCATAAGATTATTAGCCATGTCTCGAAGTAAATTATCTTAATTTGAACTCCCCTTGAGTTTGTGGTTCGATTGCAGAGTTGTTTAAATCTATTGAGATGACCTATGGTGTAATAATGTTTTTTAGTTTTTAACTATATTATTTTCTAATAATCTAGCTCTTTGTACAAACTCAACATATTTTACCTCAGATGATCCCTTCTTGCACGTAAATTTCTTTCTTTACAAATTTTTTTTTTTTAATTATTTATTCACCCCACATAATTATTAAGAAATTTTTTCTAATGGAATTCATTTAGGGTTTATTGTGAGATCTACAATGAGATAAAGTCTTCGATTTTCAACATATTTACCTCATATTTCAAGTTTGGATTTCAATCTCTTGGTCATTTTTCCTGTTTCAACATGCTAATGCTTTGTTTGAAGACCAGAATGTCTACATGAATTAGGTTCTAGACTATAAGCTTAGATATTTTGTTTAACGTCTTTCATGGCATACACTCTTCCTTGTCAGTTTTATTTCCGACACTGTTCCTTATCAGTTTTATTTTGGACTTTAATATTATATATACTGCTTTCCATCATTTTTGTTTTAAACTTATAAGTACTGGACAATATAAATTACTTGCACTAATACATATATTTTTATTAATTTTAGTGTTTCTAATTTATTTAATAAATCATTTTATACTTATTTAATAAATAGTATTATGTGAGAATTGTGTTAAATGATTTTTATAATTGTTATCTTTTAAGTATTTTTATATTCTAATTAATTGTCATATTTTTATTATGTTTTAATTAATTAATATTACAATTTATATTATTATTAATGAATTTAATTATTTTTTTCACTTCTTACATTCTTTCATTTCAGCTTGTAAAGAAATCTGTACAACATTTTGACATAAATATTTGCCTCTCATCTTTTCCAATACCCCTATGTTTATGTGCATCTGAACAAATCTAGGCTAAATTTGATTTGAATATGTGTTTATAAATTCACATTGCAACATCTCTATGTTTACATTAAGCGGAAGGTAGTAGCTACTTTTGTAACCTTGTTTTTTAAATACATTTTAAATTTTCAAGTTATTACTTTCATTTTCCACACATATTTAATATTTCAATTATTTATATTGAATTTTAAAATTCCATTATCTATCCCAAAAAAATATGGTTATCATTCGTATTTTATTAATTTGGTTTTTGTGTATTTATTAAACGTTTAATGTGTTAATATTTTTTATTTTGTTATTATTTCAATTTTATTATAAATGTTTTTATTAAAACTGTGATTTTAAGTTGTTGATTATTATTTTTAAGATAAAAATATATTATTATTTTTAAAGATTTTTAATTTAATTTGTTTTTTTCTATCTATATATATTTTTAAATTAAAAAAATGATATATATTTTTTATTTTTTTTTCTTCCTCTTTGTTTATTTACATTGAAGGAAAAGCTAATTTATAAATCATTAATATAGTAATATTTATTATAGAAAAGTTTAACTGGGTTGGATTGAAAGATGGAAAGGTAGAAAGTAAGGAAATTTTCATAATTGGGCAAGATTTAATTACCATGAGAGTTTAAGTGAAGTTATAGGGCATCTTGAACTAGTAGTCAAATATGTGGTTGCACCAAGAAGGATTATATTAAGTGATATTATGATGCGTGCACACATATGGATCAAAGTTCATCTCCATGTTCTAAAATTTATTTTTTAAATCTCAAAATTTAAACCAATTGATGACATGGTGTTTTATTGAAGTACTCCTTATTTAAAGATCACAAGATCAAACCCCAACTTACTTATGTTTACCAAAAGAACATATATAAGCATCTAAAGATTATAAGGATAATGATTAGAACCAATCTCATATCATATGAATACAAATCTACGTAATTATTAATGCTTCTAGTCACAAAAAATACATCCATTATAAAGAATAAAAAATGCTCAACACCAAGTTCCTATTCACCATGATTTAACAAGAAAAAAAACAAGGAGGAAATGCTCAATAATGAACAATGAATGAGTTAGACACTTCATAAAAAATGCATTACAATTTACAAAGTTTCTCGCTTATGGGCCATTGCATATCAATTGAGTTAGGTAAAATGCAATTTTTCCTTTTCATATTACTAAATTGTATAGTCATTGCATGGAATTTTTTTTTGGTTTATGTTTACTAAATTGTATAATCATTGCATGGAAGTTTGGTTTTTTTTTTTAATATGGTAATAGGATATGATATAATCTAAAAATATATAATTTTAAAATATTTAAAATATATTATATATTTATTAGAAGACCAAGTACTCAAGCAATGAAGACACTATAACCCACAATGATAATCTACAACCCTTTATGTTTTCTAATTCAAAATCTAAACTAAAAGTTAAAATACATTGAAAATGGGTTTTCTAGTTTCATTTGTCATTAAATCTAAGAAGGTTACCTCATATAAAGTGGTTAACCTGCTAGACTTTTGGTAAAGGCCCTTTAGTTCCTAGCTCTAAGATGTTCAACATATCAAGAGTAAAAACCCCAATGTGTTATAGAACTTTACTTTTGTCTAGTGATAGAGTCCATCTAGCATCACATTATGATTAATAAAACCCCTCAATTGTTAATTATATTACCTTAATAAACCTTTGAACCTCTTCTTTATTTATTAGTTAATTAACTCCAACTAATTGCAATGTGATCTTAAGAGTATTATAAACAACAATATTTATAATTTTTTATTAAAATGTTGCAAAATAGAAAGTATTTATTTCAATAACAACAAAGCCAACTTACACCTAACCCTGCCCATTATATACATTAACACAAGCACGTGCTTGGCAAAACTTAAACACTAACACAAATATTTTCCTATTTTCCTGACTCCTCTTATTTTCCTACTCTCCTGACTCCTCTTATGTACTTTTCTTGTGCTATCCTTCATTGATATGTAATTCAAATCACTTATTTACATTACCTAACTATTTATTTTATTGTTTTATACAAAATTTGGTTTAAGCATATGAAAATGAAATGAATTTTAACAAACAAATTAAATTATATTAAAAGAATTATATATAACTTTACTTACTATCAATAAAAAATCACTAAAAATATTATTAATAATAAATTAAAATGGTTATCAATTAAAAACACAAATAACTAAATAAATAAAGAAAATCCATTTTTAATATTTACGCCATAGGCGTTATTATTTGAAAACAACTTTTTTAGTTGTCATTGTGTCGATGTTTGAGCCATTGGATGAAATGTTAGATGATTGAAATGTTTTAGACCATTAGATCCAATGCCTCTTTCAACCTAACTAATTAACTAACTCACTAAAACATTACTAATTTCTTTCACTTGCTATGAAATACAATACACCCTATAATTTGAATTATCCGTCAAAAAGACTTAAAAGTGGATCAGCCTCCCGTTAAAAGTTTGGTCGTTGGACGGGTTCTTGCTTCTTGCAGATATTTTCGATGTACTTTGCTCTGAACTGTAAGATTGGGCTCTGCCAGCTCTGCCAAAAAGTTGCAGACACAGATCCGTCAAAAAGACGAAAAAGCAGTAACAGATTTTGCATGCACGAGATCCTCTGTATTGTCTATCCATTTTGTGTGGAACCATTTTGGGCATCGAAATCATTGAATCCGTTTCAATGATGTGCCTCCCAATCGAGGTGTATTTTTTATTTACCCTTTACTAACCTTTATCATTGCATTTATAAAAGCAATTTTTGATTCTTTTACAACACTTTGTTGTGGTGTTTTCGTGACTTCAAAATATTATTTAGTTGTATAACATTATCATGAATTTTAGTGCGGCACAGCGATGGGATGATCATTCGGTACTTTCTGTTTTTTTTTTTCATTAATAGAAATATATATTAAGTATCAACTAACACTCGGTTCAAACAGTTCAGGTGTGGACCAGCAAACCAACGTGAGGAAGATCTTGGTATTTTAATGTAATTTTAATTTAAACTTCCCCTGTTCTATATGTAATGTAATTTAAATTTAATGCAATTGAGTTGAATGTCTAATTGTGTGACACTCCGCCATTTTCTTTAATTTTGAAAAAATAGCATCCAAAAGCCATTAAAAATACATCTATATAATAATATTAATACTTAGATGTTGTGGCCTATTAACGCTAATAGCATAACTATTAATCTCTCCAAGGCATGGAAGTGGAAAGATTACCAAACTCCATAGCTATTTATCTCTCTCCAAGGCACGGAAGTCGAAGGATTACCAAACTCCTATTGCACAGCTTCATAATCACTTATGCCAGACGGTTATCTTAATTTAAATATAGTCTAGCATTATCATAATGATAATTGCAGGAATTTTCAGTTCAAAATTCCACGATAATTGCGGGAATTTTCAGTTCAAAATTCTCTTACGGTTTTCTCTGCACCACTTTAGTACGTGTTTCTGGGGGTAATGCATTAAATAGTAATTTTTTTATAAGGTAAGACATCATTCGGAACAAGAACGAGTAGTTATTAGATGTGTAATATTAAAACTTTATATATCTTTGCGGTTTAAGTTTTGTATTCGGAACAAAAACAAGTAGTTATTAGATGTGTAATATTAAAACTTTATATATCTTTGCTGTTTAAGTTTTGTATTTTTAGAAATAAGATTTTTTTATATTTTTATGATTTTGATTTTCATGATAGATATAGATTGTAAAATTAGTGTGGATCATAGATTTATGATTTATAAAAATTTTCTTATATTTTTATGATTACGTGCTGTGAATAAAAAATACTCATATGTGCAGTAAATAAAAAACACCAAGACAGAAGCCCCATGTATATATGATATTGATTGTAATTATATATTATATTTGCATAAGGTGTACCATTATCATTAATTAAAATATCAAAATTTAACAAATTTAGTAATAATCATATTCATCATGATTAAAAATAATAAAAATGTTTTTCACTTAAATAATGAATTGTAATTTAGTTATTTAAATTTTTTTCTGATTTTTATTATTCTAATTTTTATATTTTAATTTTTTTAATATTTAGACAGAATTAATATCTAATTAATTAATCATGGTAGAGTATTGTTTTAGTATTATCAAAGATGATGGATTTTAAATAATTCAAGTTATTTTGAATTCTATAAGCCATTTATCAATTGAAATATTTTCTTTATTGTATTTTACTTAATTATATTTTAATATAACACAACATCATCTTCCAACCATGAGTTCTATGAGCCATTTATCAATTGTAACATTTTCGTTATTGTATTTTACTTAATTACGTTTCAATCTAACACCACATCATTTTTCATTCACGTGCAATGGATGAAGATGGTGATGAAAACCTTGAGTTCTATGAGCCATTTATCAATTGCGAACTTTTCTTTTATTGTATTTTACTTAAATATATTTTAATCTAAAACTTTGAGTTCTATGAGCCATTTATCAATTGCAATATTTTATTTTATTGTATTTTACTTAATTTTATTTTAATCTATCACCACATAATCTTCTAACCTTGAGTTCTATGAACTATTTATCAATTGCATTTTTTTCTTTTATTGTATTTTACTTAATTATATTTTAATATAACACCACATAATACCAGATTTGTGCTATTATTATTGGTGTGATCGGTGAATATACAGAACATTGGATGAAAATGTGGTGGTATGGTATTATTTCCCTTGGAAATTTAAGGAAAATGTTGGACATATTACTTATGAAAATGTGGTGATATGGTATTATTTCCCTTGGAAATTTAAGGAAAATGATGGACATATTAATTTGAAATCTCTGAAAATAATGAGAATGGAATTGCATATGAGAATTGGAAGGAAAAATTCTCTCATTGCAAAGGAAAAATTCTCTCATTACAAACCAATGACTAGCTATGCAAGAAATTTGATGCAACAATATTTTGATGATGTTAATTTATGGTATAATGGGATAATCTTATGTTTAGAGAGGATTATTTATAATAGTTCTTCATAGAACATTTTGTCTTCAATGATTCTTAATATTTTGATGATGTCAATTTATGGTATAATGGGATAATCTTATGTTTAGAGAGGATTATTTATAATAGTTCTTCATAGAATTTTGTGTCTTCAATGATTCTTTATATGTCATGGTTTTTCTCGAATCTCTTACAGCATTTATTTTGTAACATTTGGTGCAATTGCTAGTTATATTTTTTAAACTTTAAGGAATATATTCATTCTATCTTTTAGAGATATATCTGGAAAGAACAACTTCTCTTTAAAATATACTTATCTATACTTTACACAAAAAATGTAAAACCTTTTAGACAAACTTATCAACAAAAACATTTTTACTACGATAAGAAATTATTTTTATAGTTGAGTAGGATTAAGTGAAAGGGAAATTAACTGGGTCAAAGTATATTTTTAATTTAAATCCTTATTTTTACTTTAATTTAACTATATTTAAACTAAATGACAAATACTAACTACTATATAACACATATTATATTAACATTTTAATTAAACAATTCAACTTGTCACCAACCTTCAAATAGTGATTTACCTTCGAATAGTAATAAATCATGTGACTACCTTCAAATAGTAATAAATCATGTGACTATGGGTTAAGGTTAAATAAAAATTAGCTGAGACATGAAGTTGAGGAAAGCGAAAGCACGCTTTGTTCGATTTTAGCATATTTATTCTTAATCTGCTTAACGTTAATCTTGGTAGACACTATTGTCATAAATAATCTTATTTAACATTTTTGTCGTTTGGTTTCGAATTGGTAACATATTCAGTTTGTTTGGGAATGAATTTATTTTTTATTTTTTGAAAACTTCGATGTTGATTATAATTTTTATATATTAAAGTTTTTAAATTCTAATTTTTTAAAGATTTAAAAATTTTTTAAGTGAAAATATTTTAAAATAAAGTGGAATTATTTTTATTATGTTGAAGGGCATTTTCTTTATGGAGATTCATGTCTAAATATTATTTATGTAAGTTAATTAGAGCAACACATTTTTGTCGTCTTTTATTCAATGGTATTTGGCCATGTCTTCGGTATTTGATTTCGGTCTCGCATTTCTTACTGAACAAGATGAGACATCTCTGTATGTGACCACCAAGTTGGCGGGCATGCCAAGCCATTGGACACTCGAGTGTGGCTACACAGGCAAGGCCAGTACAAAGTCTGATGTTTTTAGTTTGGGGGTTGTTGTGTTAGAAGTGGCTACTGACAGATGGGTTTTTGAGCGAAAGCCGCCACTAGCAGGGGAGTTTTGGAGTGAAAGCCTCCACTGGGAGACTAGAATTTGATGGATAACATATAGAATCTTTATGGGCAAGGAAGAGTTACGAAGATGTCTGATCCCATATTGAACATCGATTTTGAGGAAGAACAGATGAAACCTACATTGATATTGGGGTTTTCCTGCACATATCCTGATTCGTGGCTACGTCCATCGATTTTCCAAGAGCTACAGTTTCTCATGAATCCTAATGATGAGATGATGGAGCTTCCTTCTTCAAGTATGTTGGCCATCTATGTAGCTTCCCCACCTACAATTGAACTTAATTTTCACCCTGCTTCTCCCTATTCAAACATAGATTTCGCAGAGTCACCTAATCGCAATGTTGAAGCCCTACACATGGTATAACCCGATCTATGGCACACAAACATGAGGTTGGAAGACATATCTCCTCTGGGTCAACAAGAAAAAAAGGTATTCTTACAAGATTGGTATCTGCCTATGATAGGAAATTTACCCCTTCTATATGTTGTTGATTGGGCACAATATTTTGGGGGCAGTAGTTTCAGTTCCAGGATGAAATTGTGAATAAAATCCAGACCCCCTGACCTGGATGCCATTGAGCTCGGGTATTTTACGTATTTGTTTGCAATCTCCCTTTCACCTCCATTGAAATATTAAGTTAGCTCCTCCAGTCCCTTCGGTTGAGTAATGCAATGGATACCAGCAGTCGAGGGCATAATATAAGGTGTTGGAGTGGATTTTAAGCAATTGGGCCTATACTTATGGTATCCGTTGTCAATGGCTAGCTCACAAATGAACAAGCAAGCAATCTCTCCTGCTAATGAACTTGAATGAAAATGTGTGTATGTATGAGAGGAAGTTATTGGATATTTGGTACCATTCTAGCTTAAAACCGTGTGTCTTAAGGGTTTGATTTAGGGTTATGATTTCTTTCAAAACCAAGCTAGCTATAGAGAGGCCTACCTTGTTTGTTGGTCGTTTAAGGAGACGATCAGTTGTTTCTGACCCAACAGTAGAAGATGTAAGAATCTGAATGCATTGGTTTTGCAATGACACATAATCTCATGGAAACAAGACTTTCAATTCCTATCCGTATGATAATTTTTCATATTAAAAATATTCTTCCTTTCATTATAAGTCCTTCACGAATATTATTATTATTTTTCGTATTTAAAAATTAATATCATGTGATGTGCAATTTTTTTATTAATTTAAATTAATTATTTTAAAATTAAAAATATATTAATATTTTTATAATGAAAAACAAAATCATTTATTATTATTTGTTAAAATATACTTATTAAAAATGTTATAAACATTAAAAAATAATTATTTGATAGGTAAAGTTTGTATTACATTTTTATTTAAGGTATTGCAAAGTACCAAATATAGAAAATATTACTTAGAATAATAATTTAAAATATTGTAAATATTACATAGTATAATAATACAAAATATCCAATTTATTATATAGTATAATAATGCAAAATATCAAATATAAATATAAGTTCCACAATATAATAATAAATATGTTTTCCATACAATTGGACTTAACTTTCCATGGTATTTTTAAGACTAATTATTTATTTCATTAATTGAATCTCAATAAATTAATATTAGTTTATCATAATTAATTTAAATTTCGTTTTTAATTCATTAATATATATGTCCTATCTAAACAATTTTCAAAAAACATGTTTGATGGGCTTAAATTCCATTTTAGTTAAAATAGGTTCAATCCTCAACGTATTTATACATGGACTTAGCTTAAAAAGTTATGAAACAACATATCTTGGGGTTTTATTTTTGTTTTGGTTAAAAAATGGATAGTTCATGCTAATGCATGTGTGAGCATACACCCAATGATTATTGATTAAAGTATCTACCCAAATTATGTTGTTGACAAGAAGGCTTTAGGTTATAGGTTCAAATTTAGACTACTCCCTAGGGATTAATATATATTCCAAATGGTGTAGTAACCTTTATTGAAAATGGTGGTTGAGTAGTCATCCATCTAAATATTCTGAGGAAAAAGAAGACTCCTATAATTTTTTTGTTTAAATTTTATATGTATGTGTCAATTTCATTGTTCTTATATAAACATTTTAGTGAAAAAGAAGAAAAAGAAAAAAAATAATATTAATATAAATAAAATTTTAAAACATAAATATTTGCTATCTCAAAACTACTTATAATAATACCACAAGCAATATTTTAATATCATTATAATAAAATTAATATAAATTTTCAAAAAAAAAAATTACAAATAATGATTAACATAATTTAATGTGATCAAATAATAAGTGTGTTAAATTTTATATAAATATTTTAAAATCAATCCCGTGAGATGATTACTCTACTACATACTTCATTCGACTTTACCGTCTACTTCATTCGACTCTACCGTCTACTTCATTCGACTGAAATATTGAAAATAAATTATAATTATGAAGTTATTGAGAATTGCCACATGCCCTGTTATGCACTTTCAAGGAAAGCTTCTAGAAAATAAAGAAGCAAATTTTACAATTCTCAAATGAAAGGCATTTTTCCATATATTTTGTATGTTGCTTAAATATTGCTCCATCTGTAGTATCCATTTTACGGGATCTTTTCCATCAAACTCCCTCATATCGATCTTTGGAATATGGTGGGTCTTCCATCCAACATTCGAGTTTATGAAATCACGATTAACATTTATTTTTTTCTCATTATGAGTTTCCTCTACTATATTTTCGCCATTAGGAATCATTTATTGTATCAACTTTGTCAAACCTTCCATGTCTGATTTTAGATCATTCTTCATGTCTTCCATGTTTTCTTTTATTTTTTCTTCAATCTTAGCTTCCATGTCTTCCATGCCATTCTTAAAACCATCCATCTTCGCTTCCATGCCTTTCTTCAAACCACCCATCTTAGGTTCCACAACTTTCTTCAAAACTTCCATTTCATTTTTTGTTGCTCTTTGCAAGAGCGAAATTTGGTGCACTTGCTCTTGTAATTTTGATATATCATGTTGCACTTCTTCATATTCATGAGTCATAGTAGAGTATTCTAAGGGTTTAATGGGTGTTGAATTCTTTTTAGGGGGCATTTTAGAACCCAATACTGATATCTATGCTTCAATATGCCCTTGGAATCACTTCAAACTGATTTTTCAAACAAGACTTATGCAATTTGAAAAAATAAATACACACCTTTTTCTTGCTTTTGAAGAGCTCGATATTGAAACTGAATTATCTATGTGATTTCGGATCTTCAATATCTGAATTTTAGTGTTGTAGTAGCCTTATGAATCATCTTTTGAATGCCATAGGTCTAACCTAATTTGGATGTTTCAAGAGAAAGTTATGCCCAATCTCCCACAATGACCTAATTATAGACTGGTTCAGTAGAGCGAACTTGTACGGTGTGCCACGTGTCATTGTTTCCTCCTTCGGCTCTGAAATTGGTACACATGAAACTACAGTCCATGTAATTTCTGCCACTTTTAACAGAATTCCAATCCTATACTAAGAGAGAGAGTTATGACGATTTTCCCAAGGTCACCTCATTTAGATGAAATTCGGGAGCCTCCAAAAACCCTAACTTCCACAGATCATATCTCCAAAAATATTGTGAACCAAGATCTAAAATTTTTGCATGAAGTTCCTTAGGATTTCATTTTGTGTGATAAAAATTTCAGCTTCTGAGCCTTCGTAGAAAAAAAATTATAGTGGAAATGTCGCGATGGCCTGTTTGGAGCAGTGAAACCCTAGAATCCAAAGCTGTGATACCAAATGTTATGAAACCAGCTCCAAAAATAGAGAAAAGAGAGATCAACGCCTTAGAAATAAGCCACTTCAAGGGGAAAACCTCCTTTACATTACATAGATGACCAATTCTTGGATGATACAAATGAAAAAACCTCCTTCTATATATAGGAGTCCATAGGATCACAATATAATCCTAGCTCACCTAACAATAATAATGTAAGGGAACAATAATAACAATATGGGGGTTACAGGGGTACAACAATAACAATAAGGGGGTTATACTAACAACAATAAGGGACTACACTAGTAATATAGGGACCTAATATAGTTTAAAAAATGATTTTCATTTCAACACTTTTAAAGGGGAAACAACTGCTCTAAGGTACCCTTGAATCGAAGATTGTCTTCCAGCAACCATGTTGACCTTTGCATGTTCCATGGTTTTTGTCATATTTTATTTTCTCCCATGACCTCACGGTTCATAATTGGATATATGTAATTGGCCCAAACCCTTGGATGGAGGTAGTAGAGAGAGACCTTTTCCATGAGGGTGGTGGCTGTAGGAGAAATAACCACTCTCATATGATCAGGAGGGAGATGAGCATGGAGAGATGACTGGGGAGGAGAGGTTTCTCATGATCCCTTGGGAAAAGGAACATTGGACAAGAAATTGTAGGCTAGAAAGGCTTGAGAAGAAAGAGATAGGAACAAAAGAGGAATAAGAAATAGATGATGCACAAGGAGAAGAGGATGAATAATCCATACAATTATTAATTTGAAATAATGAGCAGGAAGGAGATATATGATTAGTATCTAGAACATTGGGCTCAAGGGGGGTTCATGCAACCACCATCCTCCATTATAGGGTTCAAGGTATGTGCAACAACAATATACATGAGAGGCTCTAAGCACATAGGATAGCCACCAGACTCTTCTCCCAATGAAGGAATTTTTATCTCTAGAATAGAATCTTCCCATATTAAATCTTCATCCCCATCCTCCAAAACATAAATAATAGGTCAATGTTTAAGTAAATTACCATATTGGTGGCACTGAAAACGTCGAGAGGGAACCCCCTCATAATCAAGGTCTTGAATGAAACCCTCATGCCCACTGAGGTCCATCTCCTTTCGAAAATCATCTTTCAAATCTGCCAAAATGAGAACTCGAGTAGTAATCATCTCTGTAGATGTAAGATAGGAAGAATCATGGGTGAGATAAGAGTGAATTGAATTTCCAATGTCCTTGAAGATATCGGTTACCTAGAATTCCAAAGGTAACCTAGGAAGATAGAACCCAAATGGGGAAAATATGCAAACCCTCTCGCATAACATTGAACAAAGGAGTCCTTAATTTAAACATAATGGGAGAGGATTCAATGTGCCAAACTCAATTCAAAACAACTTGACCATTATCCGGCACTTTAAATTTAAGGTGAATCCACCCCTTTGATAGTCGATCAACACTCATAGGAGACTTTACATGTGGGGAAAACATATGAAGCCACCCATTCTCTAAGAGTTTAGACAAAGAATCGTCGGCCCTGAACATGACCAACAAAATATTTTTCCATCATCTCCACAACCCTATCCATTTTAATGTCATCCCACAAAACGAGCGAGAGCTTTGTGTGCTTGGAGTTCTTAACACATTGAGGCTTTTTCATCGAACCTTCCCAGATATGGTTAGATTTTTTTTTGAAACGAATCCTCGAAGACTTGGATGTAAAACCTCGCAAGGGAACTGGTCGGGCTACATTGCAATTTTTTTTCCTGATGACAAAAATGGGAGAAATTAGTGGTTCATGTTTCTTTCATGAGCTAAGTAAAACTACTTCCAAGAAATGATAATAACTTTTCATGTGCACAACTTTTCTATCGGGATGACGAAGTTGAAAATATGATACATTGTTGTAAACTTGGATTCTTGTGAAACCAATGTTTACATATTTATAATGTTTTCTTTGTTTTTTTATAAGATTTAATGTTTTTTTTTAGAAGTTGATATATATTTTCTTCATGTTTAAAATGACACAATTTTTTAGTACAATATATTTATTGTGAGTTTTACGCAATATTTGACTAGAATCATACAGCATATGATTGTGTGGTTTTAGTTCAGTGTTCATATACACCTGCTAGGCAGTTGAATTAGAATTATGTTATTCAATTTGTTGAATTTAAATTTCAAAATTTCACTATATAATTAAATTGATAAGTAAACAATATTATATTAAAATATTTTACTATTACAATTAAAATTGATAAGTAAATAATATTATAGTTAGGAAAAAGACTTTCACGCCTCAATTTTTCCTTTCTTAATTGATGAGAAATCATTATTTATATTTTATAAAATATTTAACAATCAATAAAAGAAATTATTGAGCTTCTCTCTACAATTTAATATGAGGGAGAGGGAGATGTTGTCTAATAACATTACATTTCAACATAATAAAATAATACTTACATTAACAAATTAAAAATATTAATAACAAAAAAGAATCAATGTTGGATATAAATAAAATACTCAATTTCCACCTTAATTTTAAATCAATTTGATATAGAGATAAAACAATTGAAAAAAATTTTGAAAAAAAAATTACTTTTTAGTACAAGGGAAATATGCAATTCCTTATTACCAATATGGACTTGTCAAATGACTTGTAAAAATAATATTATTGATATTATACATTGTGTGATTTATTCTATATGCAATTGACATGTAATATTTAAAACGATAATATATTAATAACAAAAAAAATAGCGTCAACCATAAATAAAATATTTCAATGTTCATATTAAAAAACACAATTTTATATCGACTTTTATAGAGAAAAATAACACCCAGGTTCAACACTCAACCTGAATGGGTCTGGAAGGATAAGCTAGAGTTTTGATATGTGGTGTAACATTAGAGAAAGAATTCAATACTGTTGGAGAATCTAATTCCAACAACCTTGTCCAAGTTCAATTTTACTTAGTCCAGTTTTAGTTGAATCTCACTGCAGTCATTTAATGTTGATGTCTACGATTTAATCTTATTTAACTCATTCGTGATATTGATAAGAGCAATCATCGACTCCACTTCTTTTCAGTTTTCAATTCTTGTCATGGTATCAAAGCTAGTTTGCATAAGACTCCTAGAGAGAGCAGCAACGAGAGAAAAGTTGGAGCAACAAAGAGAAGAGGTGAGCCTGCATAAGACTCTTTGAGAGAGCAACAGAAGTTTGAAGAAGTTTGAGGACGCCTCCTGCATAAAAGCGGAAGAGCTTAGCTTGTGTAAGATCCGTTGAGAGCATCATAGATCGGAGATCGAAGCTACGTTGTGTAAGACTCCAGAGAAACACCGTGAGCACGAGATCCAAAAGGAATATTGTTGAGGTGCAGAGATTCAAAAGAAAAAGAAGAACAAAGAACTAGCAAAAGAAGAAGCCCTTGATAGTTGAGTGAATTTTTTATTTTTTATTTTATTTTATTTTATTATTATTATTTTTTTTATCAGTTCTCTTTTTGAAGGAAAAAGCGGGCCGATCAGCCCATTAGTGCTACTTTGACCCCTGATACTAGGGTCGATCAGCGCATTTGCCAGCCAGGTACCTGCACTGATTCAATAAAGACTTCCAACGATTTTTATTTGGCGCGACCAGCGTGGAAGCAGTGTTACGGAGCTGCGTTGCTTCAAGGTATGGTTTAAAAAGTTTAAAAAAAAAAAGGGGCTCCTATAATTTGTTTTAAAAGAGAGGGGCGTGAAATTGTTGCTTTAGTACATAATTTTTGAAATTTTTTGGAAGCAAGGTATTTGTTGAGCATTTGTAGACTTGTCAGTTTGTGAAAACCAAGCAGCAACGCCATTTTTAATGCATTTAGTTGCGATGTCTAGATTTTGTATTACTTGTTGAGTTGTAGTGAGCCAACACGCGACAACAGGAGATGTTTAAGATATTTATAGATCTGGAAGTGAAGAGGCAAAAGGACGCCTTTGCAGTAAAATGCATAAAATAATTTGTCGATGACAACATTCTCCCTCTAATTTCACATGCCAAGACAACCAAGGAGGCATGGGATACCCTTGAGAGGTGTTTTGGTGCAAGGGAGAGCATTGAAGTTGAAGATGAAGGTGGATTTATAGCAGCAGATCTACAGTGAGATGAAACGACTCAGCCACAAGTGGATGATGTCTATGAAGAAATTGCAGAAGCAACAAAGAAGGAGCATGGAGATACTTGTGAACCCCACTGTACACAGCTACAAGTGGACGAAGATTTGATGAATCTAGCAACACAGCTTTTTGAAGGAAATTTGATGAATCCAACAACACAACTTGGTGATACCAGCAACAGAGCTTGCTGATGATGTTTTGGTGATACCAGCAACAGAGCTTGCTGATGAGAGTAAAACTACTATGGTAAATCCAGTGATTAATATTACTGGTGTAAATTTTGATAGAGAATTTTTTGCTAATGATGATTGGTTGCAGATGATGCAACAAAAATATCATATTAGCACGCTGTTATTTGGTCAGATAATCCCACTTCAATCGGTGGAAGACATCCTGTTTGCAACAACACAGGTTAGTGATGAAAAGACAGAGACAGAAATAGAAACAAAGATAAAGACAGATGCAGAAATAGAGATAAAGACAGATGCAAAGAAAGAAGTCTACAAAGAGAAGATAGAAACATAGATAGAGGTAGAAGAAGAGAAGGAAGTGCAACAAGAGACAACTCTCATTGCAGAGCAAAAGAAACAAAACCAATACATTTTTTGAGATGTTTTTACACTTACCATTGATTTCCAATGTGTAGGTACACAAACTGATTATGAAGAACAATTAAAGTTCCTTGAAACATGGCTTGCAACACCA
Source organism: Pinus albicaulis (assembly GCA_034641835.2). Lineage (NCBI taxonomy): Eukaryota > Viridiplantae > Streptophyta > Pinopsida > Pinales > Pinaceae > Pinus > Pinus albicaulis. Next base: position 1,523,126,293 of record CM076575.1, on the reverse strand, counting down.
TGTCTAGATGAGGTCTACACAGAAGTTGTAGATATGAATATTGAAGATATCATGCATGATGAACATGTCAATGAAATTTTTAGGTATTAGAGTTTTGAAGAGATAAAATATTATTCTCGTCTTATGTTGCAGCAGATTGATGATGAAAAGCGCACCAAAAGACAATATTTCGAAGCAACCCACATACAAGTCATTTCTTCAAGAAGTCCAGGACATTCCTAGACACCCTGAAACAATAGAAGCTCTGCACCAGCAAATGAAGAAACTGAGGTTTGAAGGATATAACAAAGCGAAAAATATGAAACAATTTAGAGGCTATAGAATTTGGAAAAAGAGAAGAAGAAAACTAAATCTAGTTGAAGTCAAGTTAATTTTTTGTAAGCCTCGCTCAGACATAGACTAGCAGGTATCTTAATTAAAAAATTTATGTGGTTGTAATTAAGAGGGGGTGTTGGAGAATCTAATTCCAACCACCTCCTAGGTGTCGAAACCATCCATCCAAGTGTCCCAATTCAGTTTTAGTTGAGTCTCATTGTAGTCATTTAATGTTGATATCTCCGATGTAATCTTATTTAACTTATTCATAATATTGAGAATAGCAATCTTCTGCTCCACTTCTTTTCAGTTTTCAATTCTTGTCAAATACTGAACCCTTGGAAAATAAGATTGATTTCTATTGCAGTGTGGGATACCACACTATGTGTTATTTAAAGGTTGAATGTTTGTTGTATGAAAATGTGTGTCGGTTGTACAATGGGTATTGTATGCATATATGTATTAATATCATAATTGTAAAATGATAGCAATGGAAGATTATAATATGCTATTTTATTTTCTAATTTGCATACTAACTTAAGACTTGATGTTCCAAATAGTCTCAAATTAGCATGCTTATTGCATACATGTGAAGGTGATGAGTAAATATGTTATTGTTGTTTTTGAATTAGCTAATAGTTATGTGTGTGTAACAACACATAAAACGACACCAAGGAACAACAAAAGAATAAAGGGATGAGCAACAAAATGGTGGTGTTTTAGTTGGCTAATAATTAACAATTGTGTGTAACAACACATAAAACGACACCAAGGAACAACAAAAGAATAAAGGGATGAGCAACAAAATGGTGCAGTACAACATTGATAAATCCCAGCATGGCCATGAGGAAAAGTCAGTGGAAAAAAGAAGAGAGGAAGACTCCCCTTACTGGATGGACACCCTTAGAAGTTTAAGGGTTGAGATAAAAAGTTGCAAGATTAACAATGAAAAGATTGTCAAAGGAGAAGCAGGAATAAGTGAATGTGGTTATATTGTAGAGCCTGCTAGATTTGCAAAGACAGAAGCAACACGAGCTAGATGATAGTTACCTAGAGAAGTATAAGTAAAAGAAAAATACATCACGACTTGGAAAACATGAATTGAGGATCGATGGAGCATAACGCAGTAGGTCTAAGAAAAGGTATAAGTAGACAAGTGAAGATATCGTGAGAGGTCCTTCTCTATCAGACGCTGTGAAAGTGAGAAATAGGGTCTTATATACAAAATTAAATAATTGTTTTGTGTTAATTGTCTTGTAACAACATTTAACAAACTATGGAAATAAAAGAAATTAAAAGGTGACTAACTAATATTCTTCTTTCCTGTGGATTTCTTTACTTTGTTCCGATTTTGTGGCAGGTCAACGACTAGAATGTGAATCTCTATGATAAGCATAGTTCTTATTGTTGGATTGAGTATGAAGTTTGGCGAATATGCATTAGACAAATCAACTTGCGATCTCGCCGATTGTAGAGGAGGTAGTAACCTGTATAATCGAGGCCAAGATATTTGTTCTTTCGAGACCCATTTTTAGTTGTAAGAATTTCTCCCATTCGAAGTCTGATAACCAACAAGGCGGACTTCAGCGTAGCCCTAGCGGATATCAGGTCCAATTTAATCTTGTATCTGGCTTTAGGAATTTGTTGTACCTTTTTGTCTAGGAAGGTTAGAATGCTGAATTCTCGGAAGAAAGAGTTAAGTATAGATTGACTTATAATACCTCCTTCATCATCGTACGAGAAAGTTCTTAGATTACATCTCAAATTGTCCAGGGATTCATGAAACATATACTCTGATATCTAGTGTTCATTGGTCCATAAAGATGGAATACCAAATAGTTGGATATAATTCCATTCAGTTCTAAACCTTTCAATAATTTGCATAGCCTTGGCAACTTCATTGCTTATTTGTAGCAGAAGCTTCCTGTATTCTCTGACAACGACACCTTCTTCCCTATCTGAAAATTTTAAATAGTGCAATTCTTTGTCAGTTAGATAATCATAAAGATAAAAAATAAAATCAAAGTCTTTTAATATTTCTTATATTAAGGGCATCATCTTTTTAACTTCACTTTTAAAATTCTGAACTATATTCTTTTCACAATTAGCCAATATCTGAGCATAAGCCAAAATTATGATTTCAGTGTGAATATGACATTGACGAAAAGAGCAAGCTTTACAAATTATTTTATAATCACGTGCGTCAAAATCATGATTTCGATGTGAATATGACGTTAGCGAGAAAAAGCAAAGATAGGAGTTGTCTGCAGAAGCAATAGAATAGCGAGGATACCATTTTTAGTGTAATTTTTTTAATTTTTTTTTCATAAAATCAAATAGTTGAAGTGTTTGAATTGTAATTTTTATAATAAAAATAATTTAAATCATAAAAAATCTTTAAAACACTCAAAAATCTTTAAAACACTCAAAATTCTTAAAAGACTCAAAATTTAATAACTCTAACCCAAAATTTCAAAATTCTTTCCCAAAATTTTTGGTAATCTTACAGAAATTTCTTTGTTATTCCGTAAATTTCTTTATTATTCTGTAGATTTTTTTGACTGCTACGTCAAGATATATATTTACATACGTGGAGTAATTTCTTTCCTCCACGATGATTGACAAATCTGGCTGTAAGATCATGACGTGACAGGTTGTGGCGTTTTCTTGCTAAACGATAAGTGAATACACGGAAATTATTTAATTCAGAATACAGAGTACTCTCTTTCTATCTTGCACAGAATACAGAGCACTCACTATTCACCCCTTTACACATTTTACATTTTAGTTTGGACAAAATCTTCATCCATTTGCAGAACACATCGTAAGCACTTCCCGGCTATAAGCATCTCCATGGCTACATTAATATCTGAGAACGCCATTCTCTGAGTTATATACTTGTCCAAATCAAATTCCTGCAATCATTAACACTTTGATTTCTGAGTTCATGTTCCAGGCAAGGCATTCTATGAGAACAACAAAATAAAAAATGGCAGGGGATCAGAGAAAGACAAAAATTACTTTGTTCATGTATTTATCTACCAGGCTGGGTATATCCGATTTCTTGAAACCTCCAAAGGCTACATATTTTAGCTTCCGGCCTTCTAGAATCTCCAGGGGATTGAAACTCAACTTCTTATCCATTTCATCTAAACCCAAAAGCAAAATTCTTCCCCATACCTGCAACACAAAGCACATACATGCTGACAAAACTTGAGATTACACAGAAGGTAACGGACTTAATCAATACTTCACATCAGTTGGATCATTGAAGAACGCATGTAGTTAACATAATAAACCGTAACAGAGGATTGAATATACAAAAAAATCAGACCGGGTGAGAGCATTGAAGCGCGGCAAGCATAAGTTCGACTTTTCCAACACATTCGTAGCTTGAATCTACTCCTCCTTTAGTAATCTCTTTAATCACCTGCAATCAGAAATACGTTTTACTTAGAAAAAACCTGTTGCAGATGTTGTTAAGGTTGTTGTTCCAAAAGAACAAACTCTCATGTTAGACTCTACCTCTTGAATGGGTTTATCGAAATCTGTTGGATTAAGGAACTCAGTGACCCCAAATTGTTTAGCTGTTAGGAAAAGAGATAGGAGCTATAAATCTCAGCACATATTCCATAGCCATATCCAAAAACTAAAGGCAATTATTAGACAGCAATTTTACTTCTATCTAGAATTTTATTGTTGTGTATGGTTCCCAACTCACATGTTTCTTCCTTTTCTGGGTTGATGTCGATGCCAATGATTCTGGATGCTCCAGCTATTCTAGCCCCTTCTGCAACCTGAACAAGGAGGAATTCACTAGTAGACAGTTAGAAAGACACAGAATACTAACTAATTTCTACAGCACAAGAGAAAATCTTTATGTAAATATGTGATATATGTATAGTTGGTGCTTGAGATATTCATGACAACTTACAGCCAAGCCAATGGTGCCCAATCCAAAGATTGCTACCGAATCACCGGCCTTCACCTTCCCAGCATTCCACGGAGCTCCTAGTCCTGCAAATCAAGCAACAATCTTTTAACTTTTGTGTATTTTGATGGGCAAAAATATTCAGTTGAAGTTTGTATAATTACATTACCTGCAGGCACTCCGCATCCAAGCAAACAGATCTTATCCAACGGAGCTTCCGGATTCACTTTTGCAACAGAGGACGCGTGCACCACGGTATATTCACTGAAAGTGGAGAGCCCAAGGAAATGATGGATGGGTTTTCCGTTGACTGAGAATCGGCATTTTTTGTCAGTGTAAGCGACTCCGCTTACGAAGTTGAACATGAAAAGTTCGCAAATGTTATTCATTCCTCGATGACAGCGCTCGCATTCTTTGCAATCCGCCATGTATGCCGGAATAACGTGATCCCCTGCTTTCACCTCCCTAACTTCACTTCCAACGCTTTCTACAATCCTGTTCAAAAATTGATCTCTCATAACTGATAAGCCTCATCCTTCGTTATTGCATATGGAGATATTGTGTATAAAATATACGTACCCAGCACCTTCGTGACCCAGAATCCTTGGAAACCAAGCTCCTCCATCCTTCAAATTTTAAATACATTAGATTAAGGTATTAGTATATGATGCAGTTGAAGCCTTAATAAAATGAATGAAACCTGAAATGATGAGAGTGGTACCTTCCCTTTCCAGAAATAAATATCAGTACGACAGAGAGAAGTGTGAGTGATTTTGATTCGAACTTCTTTGCTCTGAGGAGGATCCACTTGGATTTGTTGTATGGTTATGGGCTGCCCTGCTTCCCATACCACACCAGCTGATACGTAACAGGTCACATGATCTTCATAAGTAATTACTTAATAAACAACAACTAATCTATACCCTGAATTTGAAGACATAATTAATATATGTAATATTTGCTCCTCACCCTTGCAAGTAATCACCTCCCCAGCACTACATGATGCCATTAGTATTCTTTCCTGCCTTTAGCTTTGGTATATCTGAACACAGAATGGCAGGAACCTTGGAAGGAGTGGAACCTGACGAACTGGTGTGGAAGAAGTGGTAATTCACTGCCTGATCTCTGTAAAACCCACTAAATAGAATGGTAGTCAAGATATTGGTTTATTAAATATTTTTTTTATTATTATTTTAAAAGATTTAAATATATTAAGAAAATTTTGTCAATTATCATTGGGAAAATTTATCATAATTTAATTTAATTGTCAAATCAATGATGAAATAATTATTGGTTTATTAAATATTTTTTTTATTATTATTTTAAAAGATTTAAATATATTAAGAAAATTTTGTCAATTATCATTGGGAAAATTTATCATAATTTAATTTAATTGTCAAATCAATGATGAAATAATTATTAGTTGAAGATAGCTATTATCTATTGCTATTTGCTCATCTAAATTGACTCATCACTGTTAAACCAAGTCACGTGTAATTATCCACTAGTCATCAACAAAGGGGCAGAATCTCATTCCTAAAAGATAGCTTTGAATAGTAGGTGGTTACCCTGTTTCTTTATATACTATGAAAAGAAACCCAGAGCTAAATAAAATCAATTTTAAGACATATTCCAAACTCAATACTCAATATGCATATTGATAAGAAAGCAGATAAATATTTAATAAAAATATATATATAATATATTTTTTAAAATAGTACATTTTTAATAAAATATTATCCATATAAGCGTATTTATATAAAAATATTTTAAAAAATTAGTGAAATAAGTAAATATTTTTTTTAATGAGAAAAGAACAATGGGCTATTAGCGAAATAATCACCCTAAAAAATTCCCAAAGTTATTGTGGAATCAAAGTGGGGCCGGCGCACTGATTTACAGTTGGCCCCAGCACTAACTCTAACTCTAACTCCAGTGATATGTATAGATTGGGAAGACCAGATGAAGTGGAGTATACGTTGGAAGAGCGAAAGCACGCTTTGTTTGATTTTAGCGTATTTACTGTTAATCGGTTTAATGTTAATTTTGTGGTCAAACCTGTTTGGTAGAGACTGTTGTCCTAAATGTGTTATTTAACATATTTGTTGTTTGGTTTCGAATCTGTAACATCTTGGTTTTGTTTTGGATTGATTTTTATATATTAAAAAAATTTAAACTATTTTTCAAAATAAGTTAAAATGTTTTGAAAATAAAGTGAAATTATTTTTTATTATATATTTACGCCGGAGGCGTTTTCCATTGCGGGCTTGAGGTGAGCAAACACCCTCCGTAATGGCTCGTAAACGGGTTTCGCTTTTCGAACCGCGGGTTGGAAGAATGAAAACGCTCCAGTCTAAGAGCAACAGCGGCAGCAACCATTAACCAGGCGGCCATGGAGATTCTGAAAAGGCGCGTGGTGTGGACATGATCATGTCTCCTAAGGCTGCAGCGCCTGAGAAGAAACTTACTATAGTTGCCCTCAGGCTGGCGCATGATCCCGACGATTCCGGCCATGGCAACCCCTTCCAGTAGCGTGATATCACCTATGAATTCGTTCCCCAAAAACCTGGGGAGGGAACGTTCAGCCTTCCATTCCTGTCTCAGACGCGAACCAGCGCGCAGGTGGAGAACAATCTGTATTTTTGGCTTGAAGATTCTAATCAATAGAGAATTTTGCTACATGTAATGAAAGTGAACAACAATAGAGCTCAAAACCATATTGGTAAGGGAGAATAGTTTAATGTTTCGAACGTTTGACCTCTGTTGAAACCAGAAACTCAATACACCCTGAATTTAGAATAAAACATGAAAACAAATACCTGGTTCCAATAAAGGAGTATTGACAAAGAGCGAGGTCTGTTCCTGCTGTTCCATACTCAGTGTGTCCAGCAAATGCGGAATAGCCAAACCACTACTGCTTCACAATGCCGATAGAAGATACCATCAGGAGCTTGCCCTCAGACAGTCAGGCTTTATATAAATCCAATGAGAAGCAAACAGCTCAAAACTGAAATGGCCCAATCACTGGATTCTGAATTTTGCAACGCCTCTGCCTTGCCTTTCACCTTTGTTGGAAGTTCAATAGACTTTAAGAGTCCCCCTATCTATGAATTTTATGTTTAATGTTAAAATCTGAAGCGCAAATTTGATTTTCGCTATGAATATCATGTAGAACCCAAGTTTTGCCAATCAATGTGAAGAAGGGACCCCTGAGCTGCTTCAATGCGGTGTGTATTTTCCATTTTATGAAGAGACAGTCCTCCATTTTTTTGTACAACATTTGCAACATATTGTATGAAGTTGAACCTCATTCTATATGATAGTGAAACAAGCATAAATAAGATTGAACAAGGCCGAATTAATAACCAAATAGGAGCTAGCCCAACCTATTATTAATTAGTTTGCCAAAAAATCATTTCTTTGCAAACCTTAAGTTCCCAAAAGAATGTTTATCAAACCCAAATTGATTCAAAGTACAAAAAGAGAACAGATGCAAACAATATAACTACATCGATCTTCAATTATCGTTTTGGAGGGATGCCAATGATGTTATAGAGTTTTCAAAACCATTGATTAAGACTATTGAAGATGTTGGATGAGGATAAACCTTATATGGGTACTTTTACTCACAATTTATCCTGGACAAAATTGGGCAATCAAGGGAGTTACCTCATTCAAAAAAGGGGTTAACGGTGTTTCTGCAAGCCAGTCAAAATTGTGTAAAATTACCATTTTGAAAAACCTCAGACAAACTACCATTTTCATTGGTATTCATGGGCTACATAGAGTGCATTCAATAGAACCAAAAAAATATGAAATCCAGTGAAGGAACTGTGTGTAACGCCTCGTACTGAGTTGTTTGCAGGAAGGTTGATAGAAAGGCTACTAATCAGAGTGCCAGAGACTACTGATGCTTCACACAACTGGCAGCCTGCTTCACACCTGAATTTCTGAAAGTGTGGGCTGATGTTAAGAAGAATTTGCGTCTTGATTTACGAGTCATACAAGGTAAAAACTCAACTATTAGCTCGAGCATCTAAACATTAGCCCTGTCTCTATTGCAAACTCTAGAGATAAGACAAAAAAAAAACGAGTAAATTTCGTTTATGACAATTATAAGGAAAATCCCAATACACACTTCTTATTCCAGAGAGGCGTATTTTTTGTTTTACTAATCATCATTAGCCTTGAGCAATGAACATAAATACCAACCCTGCATCTATATAAAAAGGCATCCATGGACCGTGAATGCTGTTGGGGCTTACACCCAGTGCACAATTAATTATGTTGGTCTGCTTACACTGCAACATATCTTCGGGGGGTTTGAGCGCTAAAAATGCTTCAATGTAACACATTTGATCCCAACCCCCTTCACAGGCGAGTACCATATATCACATTGGACGGTTTTCAGCGTTTTATTTTGAAACCGTGACTTCTCACTACTCAAATTTCGATTTAAAAGCATAGCACTTCATTACTAATATACTCATGCTTTGACAAAGAAACAATACTAAAGAACAAAAATCGAATCATAAACATGTTAAGCTGATGCTGAAGCAACCGCAAAGCAATGTATGTATTATAGTCACGACACAAAGACCGTCCATACCAAGCATGCCCTCAGTCACTGCAATTAGAAAATGCCAAACTCTGATTTGATTCGAAGTTTTAATAAGTAAATGAAATGAGTCACGGAGAGTCAAGAGTGTTTGATAATAGTACTGATGACAATAGCCATTCCAGATTCGAAGATGTGGAGAAGTACTGAAAAGGAACCAAACGGAGATTCACATTGTGCAGGGGATGTTATTTCAAACCCTCATAGAGGGGCAGAAAATTGATTTTCCTGAAGCAGATTACAGGTTATACATAAATTCACCATGCAAAATTGAACAGTGCTTTAACAACAGCAAATTAAACAAATTTGAACTCACAAAACTTCGCAATCGCCTACCTTCTCTGGTTTTCGTCGGCGGGCTATGAGACTTTGACGTGGGCCGTTCACACTGCACGTTTCTGTTTGTGGAACAGGGTTACCGGATGATTCAAAAACACAAACAGCTAACTCATCAAAGGAATAATAGTCATCGTGCATGCAGGAATTATGAGTTGTTGGTCGCGCACCACATTAATCGACAATATGACCTCGCACGCAGAGCACCGGTTGCGGGTATTTTCAGACAGACCCTGAGCGCAAAGGGTCCTAACAGATATTAAGCCTATAGGAGAAGTGTAGACAAAAATCAGAGCTGCGCTGATTCAAAAGAAACACCTAAAACGCCTGTCAACTTAAAAATGGATGTTGGAGTTTATGTGACAGTGACACGTTGCTTACCACGTGTGCCATAGCCAGGCGACTTCTTGCAGCGCCATGTACAACGGTTCCACATAGAAAATAAATCCTGAATAGAGGCTACGTGTACGTTGCAAATTTTGGATGTCGGTAGCCGCTGAAAATCAAACTTATTGTGTGATCATGAGCATTTCATTCGAATTAAATGTTGTTTTTAACATAGGTGATGTAGCGATAAAATTTTTACATTTTTTAATTTAATATTGATTCTTTTGAATGTAGATTGATTTTTTTTTTTAATGTAGGTTGAATAAATATAAAATGTAAATATAAATTTTTTAATTTTTTCCTATTTATATTTAGGTGGCTAATGTAAATATAATTTTTTAATTATATATTGATTTTTTCAATGTAAGTAATGTGAATATAAATTTTAACTATCCCCACCCTTATTAGTTTTTGAACAATCTATTTCTTAAAGCAATTAAATATGTTATATAGTATATAAATATATTATAAAGTTATTGATTAGGTTGACCAATCCAATATCCGGAGAAAAAAAATAGAAAAAAATGCAGAATGAGAGAGACATCAATTTCTGCTCTGTTAATTCCATTTTTCCAATTTCTCTCATTTTCTCCAATTTGAATTTATTCCTTTTTCCTTTTAATTTTTATTTTCTTTTCTAATGTTTTTCATCACTTGTATTGTCATTGGCTTTTCTAATGTTTTTCATCACTTTTACTGTCACTATGTAATGTCACTTTATAAAGATTTATAAAGTCATCATGACCTCTCACATTTTTACGCCAGAGGCGTTTTCTTTGCGGGCTTGGGGTGAGCAAACACTGTTCACCCCAGCCAATGAGAAACAGTTTTCCTATTGCGCATGGAACCAATTAGATTCTGCCACATGGACGGGGTCTGAGCACCGGTTCTACGCGCGCTCGTTAACAGTGATCAGTTCGCGGAAGAGACGTTGAGGGTGATATCAGTGATCTGGTTGAGCTGATGACTTCGGCCGCATGCTCAAGGCCCCCTGCCATCCTCTTGCACTCTCTGTTCATTGGGCAAAACGAGCAACTTCCAAGATGTGGATATCATGCTCGGGGGATCCATCGACCTGGGGGACGTCCTGCGCCATGGATGCGCTCAAGGCGATCCCGTGTTCAGCAGCCACACCGGTATTTTCAATGGGAGCATTGACGACCAGGCACCCAAACTCAGTGGCTGCCTGCAGATCCACATTGTCTATACCCACACCCGCTCTTCCGACAACCTTGAGCCTCCCGCAAGAGCGTCGCAAAACGAGATCTTTGAGCAGAGCTCCTCCTATGATAAATTGTAGACGCAGTCCACATTGGGCTACTTCGAAGCAGCTCCAGCCCGCTTTTGCAAGGTATTAACGGTATGTTTTGCAGGGTCTGCCCTATGAACGCAGAGGAAAGGCGACAAGGCAATTACAGAGTTGATTTGGGAGAATACGACATGTGGTAGCACCTTCAAACTCAAAGAAATTCGTGCAATCTCATTTGGCAGCATCCACTGTAGACGAGGTGCCGCCACATACCCTTGGAAAGTTAATTAACGCGTCGGACTCAACACTGTTATTCGACTCAATTGAGTTAAGGGTGTAATTAACCTTCAGAAACTGAAGGAGGATTCCCTTTCGTGAAGTGTCGGGTTGTGCATGTTGCAGAGAATTGCTTTAATTTCTTTCTGGATAGTATCTCAAAGAAGGTCGAAGAGAATCGCTATGGGATTCACGAAACGCAACAGAAATCCCCTATTTGTGTTAACTCTACATAAAAGTTCCTGAGGAGCAAATTCTGATTCCTCATTGAATCCGATCAGTTGATCTATGGATGTCAGCTTCCAGTGGTAAAAGGAACACCCTACCTTCGATGTGTTAACCGGGAATTATCGCCAGTGGTAGCCCAAGCATTGCAGAAATTACGACTTTAATCTGAGTGAGGTACCGATGAGAGCGATGAGGTTTAGTTGTGGAAGACGCACAAACCCAGAATGTATAGATCGCGCAAGTGCCGTGAATCAGTGTTGGAAGTGTTATTACGAAGGCTAAGATCGAACTGTGCAATAAACCATAAGCGGAACCTTGAGGTACCAAGTGGGACCTTGTGTGAAGAGTGATGGCGGTTTCTGGAGGCGAAAGGCGGTTTTCGCACAAGGCATAAGGCAGTGAGCGGTTTCTGTAAAACAAAACGCATTACACCCCTGTCCTTGACACGCAGGCCTAGGGTGGTTTCGTAAAACAACGAATATCGCGTCCTTTGGAGCCCTTAAAGGTCGGACCAAGAAATTTTGCGATGTTCGCTTGGAGCCGTCCAATCAAAGGTGGAAGAGCGACGTACGCCAGACCGTCGGATTTGTTCGATGTTTAGGCCCAGGTGTGTTGTAGTTGGCTTTGGCCTCGGACATATGGTGTTCACTTGCTATTGTGAATCGAGCCCTTGTACACGGTATAATTTCAAGTTTTTGATAATTTGTTGGTTTCAGGCGATGACTCATGGGTTTCAGAGTTATCCTTTTTCAGGGTTTTAAGCAACTTACTAACTGTGTGCATACCTTGACAAAAAAAAAAAAAAAAAAAAAAAACTGACTGACAGTTTAAAATCCAAAATTCCATTCCGTCAGAAACTTTTTCCTTTCCATCAAATTACTCCCCTTACATATCTACCGCCACGGCGTTCCTTTGCGCCTCTTGGTGCAATTGCTAGTAATAAAAATATACGAGTTACAGTCGAAGCCAGTTGACTTTAAAACAAAGATATGATTTTTCCAAAAAAAAATTATACATAAATCATATGTCACGAAAACCTGCATTCTGATAATAAAAATATGTTTTTCTAAAAGCATTTCAAATTATCTTATTTAACATATTTGTTGTCTGGTTTTAAACTCGTAAAATATCTGTTTTATTTTGGTTTTTGTTTTTTTAAATATGTTTATTTTAATTTTAAATATTAGAAGTTTTAAAATTATAAATTTTAAATGCGTTCATGAATTATAATGGTTGGTTCGAAACGGGTCGACAATATTCTATTGTATGTGATTATTATGGGAAGAGATTTTACAAAATTATAAATTTTGTAAAAATTTTAAAATTAATTAATTTTTTTAATCATATGTCAATAAAATTAATTTTTTAAATTATTTCAAATAAATTATACTTTTTATTTATTATTATGGTAGGTATTATATATTAGATTTTATTTTTTCTATTCTCTTAGAAAATTAGGACAACTATCTTAAGAAGTTGCATGACTCTCCGGACACTATGGGCACCACCTTAATCACTCCAATTAAGGAGGATGTATTCTCTCTTAACAACATTAAGTCTGGTATTAATAAGCTCACTAATGGGAAATATAAAGATATTGAAGGATACCAAGCTTAGATCCTTAAAATGGGAAGATCTATCCTCATTCCTTATCTCCACAAGCTTCTCAATTTCGCTGTAATGCATGGCTTCCCTCGGCTTTGAACGCAAAGCCTTATTGTACCTATATTTAAAAATGGGGACAAGAGTATTCCATCTAACTACATGACCATTATGGTTAGCCATATCTTGGCCAAGCTTTATGGGCTTCTTTTGGAGAAGAAGCTTAGCCTTTAGCTTGAAAGCTAGGGAAAAAGAGCTAAAGGAAAAGCTGGTTTTAGGAGACATCACTCGACTATTGACCATTTGGTCACTCTTAGAATCATTGCAGAGGAATGTCGCAATAGTAAATCTGATCTCTTATGTTTCTTTGTGGACTTTAGAAAAGCTTTCGACACTATTCCTCAGGATAAACTTTGGGAGAGACTTAAAGAGATCATGGTCCCTCCCAAGCTCAGGATTGTTGTGATCCGTCTCTACGAGACCGTCACTGCCAAGCTTAAGACCAATGAAGGGTGGTCTAAAGACATTGAATGCAATATTGGAGTTAAGCAAGGGTGTCCCCTATCCCCTACCCTTTTTGGCATATACATCAATAAGCTAGAGGAGTGTCTAGAATCTGTGGGGTGTAAGGGCACCGAGCTTGTTGGTGTTCTCATTACTCTTCTCCTCTATGCCGACGATATCGTTCTTCTTGCAAAAAGCCATGATGACCTTGACAAGCAGCTCCATATTCTTCATGACTACTAATCCAAGATGGGTATGCCAGTTAATACCGACAAGAATAAAGTCATGATCATTAAATCCAAAAAGATCGCCCATGATAGTTTTGTATATAATAACCAGTGCTTAGAACAGGTATCTTCTTATAAGTATTTGGGCATTGAATTCCCTCATCATATCAACTAGAATTATAGCATTGAGAAAAGGATTATTGGGGGATGGAAAGCTTATTATGAGCTTGAAAACAATTGTAAGTCGGTCGATATTTACATTTGGAGTAAAAATAGGTTTCTCTTTGAGACCCTTGTCACCCCTGTTGTCTTATACGGATGTGAAGTTTGGGGTTGTAGTATATCCAGATAGTCATGGAGGAAGAATGAGATGATTCAAAAGCAATTCATAACCTACAACCTTAAGATCAAGGGAAATGATCCCTATCCTATCCTCTTGATCGAATCTGGTTTGTCCCCCATTGAAAGTACATCTATGTTTAGATATATTGATGTATAAGAAGAAGCTTGAAAACATGGAATATAAAAGGTTCCCTAAAATTGCTTCTAACTATAGTCAAAACCGTCTCACCTTCGCCTCAAGCACGGGTGGCATAAGGATGCCTAATCTTGGCTCAACCATTGGGGAATTAAGGAGGAGCTCAGTATAGGAAGCAAAGATAATGTCAAAAATACTATTACCTCCAAGTTTAAAGACAAGTTGTGGGAGGATCAAGAGCTAAAGGGTAAAATGAAGCTAAGATACTATAAGGAAGTGATCAACTCCACCCTTGATAATGAGAATTATCTCTCTGTGTTGTCCAACAATAGGAAAAAATGAACATCGCTAAGATAAGAACTAATTCCCATGAGCTTCGGAGTGAGACCGGGTGGTGGTCTATTCTCAAGACCCCTTGGAACGATAGAATCTATTAGATTTGCGATTTTAAGAAGGTGGAAGATGAAAATCACTTCTGTTTAGACTGCCCTACTCTTAATCACATTCGCTCTCAATTCCCTACCATCTGCCACACTTCCAGTCTTCTTGACCTATTAAGCCAACCCACCTATAGCGATCTTGGAGCACTTATTTCCATTCTCTTTGACCATAGAAACAAGATTTTGAAGAATCAAACTTAGATTCTTTCTCTTTTTTAAGGTTCGATAGACCAAACGGTAACCATTATCATCATCATCATCATTTTGGTCAAAAATGTTAAATAATTTTAAATTTTCTAAAGTAAAACTTTACAATATATATATATATATATATATATATATATATATATATATTTATTTATTTATTTATTACAAATTTTTTATTAGTATTTATGTGACACTATTACCTATATTTACATCTTATTGCTCCATTCTTTGTAAATCGTGACTAAGATCTTATTCTGTAATTATTACATTTGCATTTGTCTTTAATGAAATTCTGTCAACCTCTCAGTCAATTGTGAATGGACTGGCAAAGCTTATTTTCTAGTCTATCCACTCATAAATTCCGTAGTCTAAAAAACCATAGAATAACTCAAAAATTCTGATAAGATTTTGAAAAATTCTGGCAAAGATTTATCAGAATCTTGTTTATAGTTGTTAAAATTCAGTATTTTGGGTGCCCTATGGGTTTTTGATAGTGCTGAATCCATTTCCACTATAAAAAATGCAATTCAAACACTCCAACTACCTGATTTTTTTGAATTTTTTTTACTGGATTCTGGCAAAAAGCTGTCGTCTAGGCTATTATATTGCGTCAGTAGATATCCCTCATAAATGTGCGGGGGCAGTAAATTCCCACCGTAGAATTAAAGAAGGTACATCATTCTACGGTGAGCATATACTACCCCACGCATTTATGGGTAGATAGACTGGAAAATAAGCTTAGCCAAATTGACTTATGTAAAATAGTTAGTAAGACCTTCTGAAAGGGAAGACCTCTATATAAAGGTGAGAGACGTGAGCGTGGACCTGTACTCCGATTCTTGTGGCTCACAATTATTTTCCTATTTGAATAACCACTAGTCTAAAGTTAGCCAACTCTACGGTCCTGAATGGCCGTGACGTGGCACCTTGCTTCTTACGATTTCCATCGCTAATCTCCATAGTTGGAATTTCGCTTTTATCGCTCTGACTGTACGTAGTGATATGTCCCCATCGCCACACATTTTCTATGCTTATAGTGTTGAACCTCTAATTAAACTGAGAGGGGGGGGTGAATCAGTTTAATACATTCTTGATCTTTTAAAACTTTTCATTAAACTTATCTACACCTTCATTTCAAACTCAATTTGATGTGAGAGTAATTTTAGAATGTAATCAGAAAGTATTAGTTTAATAGAGCAGTAGACTTAATATGAGAGTAGTAGGTATTAATCAAATGATACATATCAGATCAATACATAAATATCATGCACAGAGACACCAGATATAAGTGGAAACCCATAAAGGGAGAAAACCACATCTTATTATTGTTGTGATGCAAAGGCAAGCTCCAACTCCCTCTCACCACTGTTTTCTGCAGGCACCAACCTACGGGAGGCTCTATCCTCAATTCTGCAAGCTACAACTTGCAAGGAAGCACCAACTCCCTTCGATTTTCTGCAGGAACCAACCTACAGGAGGCTCCAACCTCAGTCAGCTACAACTGACAGCTATCAAGCTGCAACTTGATAGGGAAGCTCCAACTTCCTCATTTTCTAAAACTGAATGTTTGCTGATTTACCTCAGATATCAGCTCTGTTATGTAGCTTCTCTTAATCTTCTCTGCCTTCTATATTCTGCATTCTCTCTATATGTGCTCTCTCCCTTGCTCTCAAAAACTCACTCTGCATATCAAGATGATATTATTTATAGATTTCCTCACATGACTGTTTGTATTCTGCTTGGAATTCGAAATGGAAAGTCATGTCTCTTTGCCTTCTGCCTTCTCACTCCTTTTATCAGCTTACTCAGAAATTATAACTGTAGGTGTCAATTTGAACATTACAGTGGGAGTTTGTTTTCTCTCGGAGACTTGCCAATGCATCACAAACAATAAAAACAATTAAACCATTTACATTCGAATTACAATATGAATTCCAACTCACTTATTTTGTCTCTTGGTTTGCTGCACATTTGTCTTTTCTGTGACTGTATGCTTTTCTGTCCTCTGCTGTGGTGTATTTGCTGCATACATGAAACAATGCTTTTATATCAGTGCCTCTTAGAAAAATACGTGACTGCTGACTTGCGGCAAGTGTCTTGTTGATGTGGAACTTTCCGCAAGTGGAACGGACATATATCACAGTCATTGTATATTAAGAATCGCCCTCCCGTTAAGCTGAGGCCCGTGGGTCTACAGACCACACCGCTTATCGCAACAGCATTATATATATAGATATATATATAACAACGCCCTTTTATATATATATAAGTAATTTTAACACTCGGCATACATACAACCTTCCTTTTAAAAACGACTTAAATCAATTCTCGACATTATATAATAAAAACTCTTTAAACAAATAAGAACTCCTTTCGGGCTCACTCGCCGATCTTTCCGATGCGATGAATCACTCCTCAGCCTCTTCCAATTGCGATTATTCTCCGTTATGGCGAAACTTCAAACATATATCAGTCTTGGCTTATAAACCCATCGGGTCCGGCCTTTCAATCGCAATCGCAACTCTTTGTTTGCACGTTCCGATCCCCTTGTGATTTCCGATTGCGATTGATCGCAATCGCAACTTTGAGTTGCAAGCCCCTCTGCTTTGTTTACCTCCGATGCGATTGGGAAGGGGTCCCACCATATAAAACTTCGTTTTGTGCGCTCCATATATATACCTTGGACCTTTGGTTATATGCTCTAGGCTTCATTGTATTCGCAAATTCTCTGTTTATTTAAGTTCCGAGATTTATCAATTGCGGTTTATAGACCCATCGGGTCCGGATTCTCATCGCAATCGCAATTTCCTGTGGGTTACATATTACGCTGCTCTTGTGATCTCCGATTGCGATTGGGTGAGGGGTCCCACCTTATAAGCCATTTCGTTTTGATAGAACCTTTGATTATATAGATATAAAGCGCTTCGCTTGTATATAACTGATATATATGTTTATATATATATATTTTGCCGCTGGAGTGAAGCGATTCCCGGAATTATGTTTGTATATGTTATATGTGCTCCGCTTGCATATAACTGATATATATGTTTATATATTTTTCCGCTGGAGTGAAGCGATTCCCGGAATAATGTTTGTATAAGTTATATGTATAATGCCGGTTGGAGACTGCGATTCCCGGAATTTTATAACAGCTCTCTGCCTCTGTCTCTGACTCTGTCTCTGCCTTTGCTGCGCCGGTTGGAGAGTGCGATTCCTGGAATTTTATAACGGCTGCGCCACCTGCCTCTATTCTTTGAGATAACGGTTATTCCTCTATTATATTTCGTTTCTCTGCCTTCATTTGCTTCTTCCTTTGCCTCCTTTGCTTGAGCGCTGCCTCCTTTGCCATCAATGACAATATTTCCAACATATAGAGGCATAGTTTTCTAAATTTTATTTTAAAAAATTGACGCAATATGTCACACTCCAACCTATAAAAATATTTTTTTGTGGGCCACTAAATTTGTTTGCTACGTATGATCAGTGTTAATTTTGAATTTCATTGTTAGTATATTTTATTTTTAAATAAAATTTAAATTTCAAGTTATTGCTTTCATTTTCAACACATATTTTATATTTAAATGATTTAAATTGAATATTTAAATTCCATTATCGATCCAAAAAATATGGTTATCAATCGTATTTTATTAATTTGGTTTTATGTATTTATTATTCTTGGCCGCAGGCACGGCTGAGACTATTGTAATCGGCTAGGGCGATGCTAGCATTAGTCAAAGCCGTTCTTAACCAATGCTTTTCGCGCAAATCAATTTACAATTATGTATAACCAATGTTTTTTACGGCAGATCAATTCACCATCTTCTTTGGCCTCTTCCCAAGGCGAGGAGGCAAAAACATAGGTTAAATTTAATTTTGGTTTATAACTTTGAAACTAGTAAATGCTAGCGAAACTAATGCTAGCATTAGTTTAGGCTCATGCATTATAGTTTAGCTTTAGCTTGTATATACAGTGTATGTCATAAGAAGCACGTTGGCTAAGTTGGCTGCCCCTAGACCATATGGCAGCTGCATGTAGTAGCCAGCACACTATCTTCACCATGAAACCTAAAGCCCTTTCACTATTACTATCGCTTATTCATCTGTTCTATCTTCATCGTGAAATCGAAAGCCATTTCACTATTACTTGAATACAGGTAGAAGATGAGAGTGCTTGACGATGGTTGCCGCTGATTCATCAAATGGATCTACTACCAATGCTAGTTCTCAGATGGTTCCTAGGCCTCCTCCAACTCCCTCGCCCTTGCGTTACTCGAAATTTTCCCAGGTATCATGAAATTGTTTGTACTAAATCCATTGGGTATTCATGCAATGTATAGTTTGTGCTTATGAAAATTCAATACAAAGTATAGTGGGCATCTTCCAGTACTATTGCTTAGTAGCAGACTTCTAGTTCTACCTGAGTTACTAGCGGGTTCGCTATAACTACCCGAGGAACAGTTACAGGATTTTTGGGTAATTGATAAACTCGATGAACTTGCTTCCCTTGCTTCTTATGATAGTAGCTATGTTTGGTCAATTTAGTGTGTCCTAAATTGCTACATTAATTTGTCAATCCAGGATTCGTAAGCTGACGAAGTGTGGCGCACTATATCTGCAAGATAACCTATCTCTTACTTTTTGTCGTTTTTTTTTTTTTTTAAAATCTTGGTTGGTTTCCTAATGTGAGATGGAAATTCTAAAAGACAAGTATGGTTATGATTGTTCAAGGCAATGATGTCCTTTATAATGATTTCCAAACTTCAAACTTCAAAAGGATTTTGAA
>CM076575.1:1521826096-1521866087 GCA_034641835.2 Pinus albicaulis | reverse complement strand
TATTTTCCTGTTGTTGAATGTAAGGATATGGGAAAGGGCATTTAATTAAAAGGAGAAATAAGGTGAAACTGAAAAATCACTGTGTTATAATGTGTTGAATGACTGTTTGTATCTGCTGATTTTTTTTATTTCTGCATTTTCCAGCATTCTGTAAATTTTCCAGAATTTGTGTTTTCAGCAAAAAAAAAATTATTTTCCTGTTGTTGAATGTAAGGATATGAGAAAGGGCATTTAATTAAAAGGAGAAATAAGGTGAAACTGAAAACCGGGGTGGGAAAAGAGGAAATTTCTACATAGTATCAGAGCTTGAGTGCTGAAAGTGCAGTTTGGGACAGCAAGAAGAAAAATACAGTCTGCTGATTTTTCACTCAGAAAATTCCAGCAAGCTGATTTTTCACACACATAATTTTTATCTTTACTACAGCAGTGTTATTTTTCAGTTTTTAGGACAGCAGGATGTCATTGGGATTGAGGGTGGAGGATAGGTTAGATGGGCATACCAATTACAGCGTTTGGAAGGAGAGAATGCAGAGTATCTTTGAGGAGGTAGAAGTCTGGGACATCATGGTGCATACCACACAGAACCCTGTTGTTGTGCCTACTGATGCTGTTCAGTTGGCAGCATATAATAAAAAGAACAACAAGGGTAAGAGACTGATTCTAGACGGAGTCAAAGACCATTGCATTCATCATGTGAGAGGAAAGAGAAATGCTCATGAGATGTGGATAGCATTGTCCAATCTCTACTAGAGTACCAATGAGAACCGGAAAATGGTCCTGAAGGAGAAGCTGAAGACCATTAAGATGGGTAAGACTGATAGTGTAGCTGGATATCTCACAAAGATTACTAACGTGAGAGATGAGTTGGCAGTAGTTGGAGAGGTCATTCCACCCACTGAGTTGGTGCGGATTGCAGTGAATGGCCTCCCCAGTTCATGGATGAACTTTGCTGATGGGGTTTGTGCATGTGAGACCCTTCCCACATGGGAGAGGTTTTGGGATGATTGCATTCAGACAGAGATCAGGAAAGGTCAGCTTGGGGCAGCCAAGCCAGTTGAGCAGGATGAGGATGTAGCACTGTTGGCAGGACGCAAGAAAGGCAAAGGAAAGAAGCAGGCTTCCACAAGCAATGGTGGGGGCAAAGGCAAAGGTAAAGGTAAACAGGATAACTCACAGAAGGACTATTCCAAAGTGAAGTGTCAAGAAGAAAAATACAGTCTGCTGATTTTTCACTCAGAAAATTCCAGCACGCTGATTTTTCACACATAGAATTTTTATCTTTACTACAGCAGTGCTATTTTTCAGTTTTTAGGACAGCAGGATGTCATTGGGATTGAGGGTGGAGGATAGTTTGGATGGCCATACCAATTACAGTGTTTGGAAGGAGAGAATGCAGAGTATTTTTGAGGAGGCAGAAGTTTGGGACATCATGGTGCATACCACACAGAACCCTGTTGTTGTGCCTACTGATGCTGTTCAGTTGGCAGCATATAATAAAAAGAACAACAAGGGTAAGAGACTGATTCTAGACGGAGTCAAAGACCATTGCATTCCTCATGTGAGAGGAAAGAGAAATGCTCATGAGATGTGGACAACATTGTCCAATCTCTACCAGAGTACCAATGAGAATCGGAAAATGGTCCTGAAGGAGAAGCTGAAGACCATTAAGATGGGTAATGATAGTGCAGCTGGATATCTCACAAAGATTACTAATGTGAGAGATGAGTTGGCGGCGATTGGAGAGGCCATTCCACCCACTGAGTTGGTGCGGATTGCAGTGAATGGCCTCCCCCGTTCATGGATGAACTTTGCTGATGGGGTTTGTGCACGTGAGACCCTTCCCACATGGGAGAGGTTTTGGGATGATTGCATTTAGACAGAGATCAGGAAAGGTCAGCTTGGGGTAGCCAAGCCAGTTGAGCAGGATGAGGATGTAGCACTGTTGGCAGGACGCAAGAAAGGCAAAGGGAAGAAGCAGGCTTCCACAAGCAATGGTGGGGGCAAAGGCAAAGGTAAAGGTAAACGGGATAACTCACAGAAGGACTATTCCAAAGTGAAGTGTTGGAATTGTCAGAAGATGGGACACTATGCAGTTGTGTGTCCGGAGAAGAAGAAGAAGAAGGGGAAGAACCAGAGCATGGCAGCTTCAGCAGAGGTTGAGGACTTTGCAGATCGCTTTGACTGGGAGTTTGGGTTCATTGCGTGTGAGTCTTCTAGTGCAGGATTATCTGCCATAGAGGTTCAGAGGGAGCATGCATTTCCCTCGATTAGCGGAGCATCTTCGGGTATCTGGTATGTGGACGGTGGGGCTTCACGTCACATGACAGGAGTCCGTGAGTACTTCTCAGAGCTTTCAGAGAGTGGCACTGATGTAGAGGTAGTACTCGGTGATGACAGAGTTGTTAGAGCAGTCGGTGTGGGAACATTGACATTTCAGAGGGAGTCCAAACCTCCCTTGAAGGTGTCGGATGTTCTTTATGTGCCAGGGATGAGGAAGAACCTCATATCCGTCTCAGCTTTGGAGGACAGAGGATATGAGATATTGTTCAGGGGAGGACAGGTGTTGATGTATCCCAGGGGCACTCCAGCTGATTTAGCTAGAGTGATAGGTGTACGCCATGCAAAGGTGTACAAGTTTGCATTTCAGTCCCTTTTGGCATTGAGCAGTAGTACCGACAGCAGAGCTAGCAGTTCTGAGTTGTGTGAGATTTGGCACCGCAAGATGGGGCACATGTATCATGGAGCCTTGAGGACTTTGCGGGAGATCACTACAGGTGTGCCAGATTTCAGTACTGATCACTTTGATACTTGCAGAGGATGTGCGATGGGCAAGTTTGCCAAATCCCCTTGTCCCAGCAGTGACAGCAGAGCGACTGGGATACTTGATTTGATTCATTCCGATGTGAGCGGTCGGATGTCTCATGTTTCCTTGAGTGGATATGAGTACTATGTTTTATTCATTGATGATCACTCCAGGAGGACCTGGATTTATTTCTTGAAGACCAAGAGTGAGGTCTTCAAGCGGTTTCAGGAGTTCAAAGCTCTTGTGGAGACACAGACAGGTCGGAAGATCAAGTCCTTGAGGTCGGACAATGGAGGAGAGTAAACCCTTGGAGAGTTTGACTGTTGTGCGGCGAGGCATTGGGGAGGTTCTTGTTCGCCCCACAACTCCCGGCGAGCAGGGTTACGAAGAGGAAGAAGCAGATCCATGATTGAGGCTAGCAAACCATGTATAATCTGAAGTTGCTAGTGTTTTTGTGGGCAAGGCACAGCAACTTTGCTTTGTTTATTTGCGAACATGGTCGCATCATGCCTTGGGGCACATGACTCGGAGGAGAAAGACGAGCTTTTAAGGAAGAAGCAGGTCAAGCACGATGTTGGTCATCTTCGTATCTTTGGGTGTATTACATACTGCTATGTACCCAAGGAGAAGAGGACCAAGCTAGAGCCCACCGCAGAGAAGGGTATCTTTGTGGGCTATAGTGAGACCTCGAAAGCCTTTCAGGTCTATATTCCTGCTTCGAGGAAAGTTGTTATCAGGCGGGATGTGAGATTCGAGGAAGGGCAGGTTGGTTTAGGGGGTCCACGGGGTTGGTACGGATCGGCGGTTCTCCCGGCGACAGGCGGGTCGGTTACGAGGGGATCCGATGGGCCGAGGGGATCGGGGAGGATCCGAGGTACATCTATGACGATGTACAAGGTCGGGTTAGTGAAAGCGGGCGGAGATTTAATTAATCGAGAGGGGGTGGTGCTTCGGGCGACATACGAAACGATCCGCAAGAAGCGGGTTCTAAAGTCACTGATGGACAGTTCACACGGTACCTCAGCATCTACAGGTTCAGGTGCAGGCAGGAGGACAGCAGATAGACAGTCAGGAGTTCAGGCTCCTGATGATGATGAGGAGGAGGAGTTTCATTCTCTAGTGGGAGAAGTGTGCTTAGGGAAGAGGAAGCCCAAGTGGCTTCAGGACACCTTGAGAGAGGCCACATCTGTTGCTGAGCCTAAGAGGCCGGTCAGAGAGAGCAGACCACCTGAGAGGTTTTGTAGCTATATGGCAATGGCTACCAACATCCTTGACTCTGAGCCTTCTAGCTATGAGGAGGCAGCTAGCCAGCAGGTCTGGAGAGAGGCCATGCAGGAGGAGTATTCTTCTATCATGAAGAATGATGTTTGGGAGGTGGTGCCGAGACCTGAGGGCAAATCCGTGGTTACTTCCAGATGGCTTTACAAGGTAAAGCATGCTGCAGATGGCAGCATTAAGAAATTCAAAGCGAGGTTTGTGGCTAGAGGGTTCTCCCAGGTAGAGGGAGTTGATTATGAGGAGACCTTCGCTCCCGTGGCTCGATATACTTCGATCCGCTCCATTATATCGATAGCAGCAGAGATGGGTTGGAAGATCCACCAGATGGATGTGAAGACCGCATGTCTCAATGGCTTCATACAGGAGGAGGTGTACATTGAGCAGCCACAGGGCTTTGAGGTGCATGGGAAGGAGTCCCATGTGTGCAGACTGAAGAAGGCCCTTTATGGCCTGAAGCAAGCTCCCAGAGCTTGGTACTCCAGGATAGATACATACTTGCAGGAGATGGGTTTCATAAAGAGTGATGCAGATCCGAACCTTTACTTTATTGTGATAGGTGAGGAGCCTCTCATTCTGGTGTTGTATGTGGATGACTTGGTCATTACAGGTGCAGAGAGACTCATAGAGCACTGCAAGAGAGATCTTGCGGCGGAGTTTGAGATGAAGGACATCGACTTGATGCATTACTTTTTGGGTTTGGAGGTGTGGCAGGAGGAGGGGCATTTCTTCCTGGGGCAGGGGAAGTATATTGTGGACATCCTTGGCAGATTCCACATGGAGGATTGTAGACCCGTGACAGAAGTGATCACAACTCGAAAGAGCTTCATGCTTAGGTTTGAATTGGTGGATCACGTTGTACGGACAGTTGGTTCCTTGATGTATTTGGTCAACACTAGACCAGATATTTGTTTTGCAGTCAACACGATGAGTCAGTTTATGTGTGAGCCTGGGAAGGTTCACTGGGTGGCTGCAAAACACATTTTGCGGTACTTGCAGGGGACAGTGGATTATGGTCTGGACTACAGGCAGGGGGATGGAGTGAGATTGGCAGGTTACACTGATTCTGATTGGGCAGGTTGTGCTTCTGATAGGAAGAGCACTTCAGGGTGTTGTTTTGGGTTGGGTTCGGCAGTGGTGTCATGGTTCAACCGGAAGCAGCAGTCAGTAGCATTGAGTTCAGCGGAAGCAGAGTATATGGCAGCCAGTCTAGCTAGTTGTGAGGCCATCTGGCTTCGCAAGATGTTGTTCGGCTTATTTGGTCAGCCGTTGAGACCTTCAGTGATTTACTGTGATAATCAGAGTTGCATTAAACTCACGGAGAATCCAGTATTTCATGACAGGTCAAAGCATATCGGGATCAAATATCATTTCATCCGAGACTATGTTCAGAAAGGAGTTGTGAAGCTCGAGTATATTCCCACTGATGAGCAGGTTGCAGATATTCTTACCAAAGCCTTACCACGGGGCAAGCATGTCTACTTCAGAGACAAGATGGGTGTGGTGAGGAACACCTTCCTCGGTAAGAGGGAGTGTTGAAATTTGGTTACTGGAGGACAGGTGGTTCTCTAAGGCTTTGATCTTTGGCCTAGGGAAAAGTGTCCAAAAGAATTTAATTTTTCTCCTAAAGTGACTTTATAAAGTTATAAAGTCAAATCTAATTTAAAAGTGACTTTAAGTGATAAAGTTACTAGAGTCTAATTTTAAAGTGACTTTAATAAAGTCAATGTAAAATTAGAAAGGAAAAGTGACTTTGGAAATAAATGACTAAGTGGGTCTTTATTAAAGTGGGGTGAATTAAAAAATAGAAAGTGAGATTTAAATGAGCATTTAATCTCAGCCCTAGATCTCAATCTATTTCAGCCATTGGATTTAGGGATTCCCCAAAAGTCACTTAAGGTTAGGTTAAAGGAGGAAAAGGAGGAAAAAGGTCATTCATTCTTTCATGAGCAGATTGGGAGAAGGAGAGAAGGAGAGCAAGGGAGATTTACGAGCGTTGAGGGAGAAAGTGGGCAAACTGAGGGCTCAAGCCCAGAATGCATTATGGCAATGAAGAGGCAAGATTTCCAGGTACATGAGAAATCAAATACGGCAAGTGTTAGACACATTTTGAGGAGACGCAGCAAACGGGGAGAAGACAGGTACAACAAGTTCAACATTTAATTTTGAGTAGATTGAGCACCGAATATCGAGGAAGAGACTACGCGGTGGTACGGTTCTAGAAATTTGTCACAATGGTATACGATCGATTTATACAAATTTCGAGCAAAGAACACGAGATTTGGGAAAGTAGTTCACGGGTTTTCCACATACGGTCCATCTGTTTTGGGCACAAAAATCGAGAAGCTCATTTCAGCATTTAATGCTGTCATAAAAGCTGAAAATTTTCTGTTTTAGGTTTTTACTGTTTTGTATGTTTTCCAAGGCGGAGTGAATGCACGGAAATTGAGATAAGTGCAGTTGTTTAGTCGCTGAAATTTTTGCTGTAATTTCTGCCTCACTGTAAAAAGCATTTTAAAAAATAAGAAGAAACTTTCAAACTGGTTTTCCCCAAGAGTTGTAGGGGGTTTTTCCAGGGTCACGTTGACCAAAAATCACTGTGTTATAATGTGTTGAATGGTTGGTTGTATCTGCTGATTTTTATTTCTGCATTTTCCAGCATTCTGTAAATTTTCCAGAATTTGTGTTTTCAGCAAAAAAATTATTTTCCTGTTGTTGAATGTAAGGATATGGGAAAGGGCATTTAACTAAAAGGAGAAATAAGGTGAAACTGAAAACCGGGGTGGGAAAACAAGAAATTTCTACAATCAAAATACACGACACACACAAATTAGGCTCCTAGAGCCAGGGAAAAACCTCTCCCTCTTGGAGAGGAAAACCCACGAGAAATTCTTCTTATAGATCTTCAAATGACAAGTACCATGACCAAGACTTGGACCCTTGACCTATGAATGCCTCCAAGACCTTGTCATTACTTCTTTGCTTGTCTTCAACACTGACCCTTCTCTTCTGATCCAATTTGCACTGATTTGCACTAGTACTAGAGAGCTCGGTCTCTACTTCTCATTACTTAGTCAACAATTAGATACTTAATCTTCTTCACCTTGCCTTTCTTTAAACAGATCCACACTTTGTCCACTGCCTTTAACTTCGCATATGATACAAGTTCTTTTCATAACTTGGTGACATACAAACGGTATGCAATACTTCTGTAATATGACCACAAATTTTTCTCGAGATAAGGTGCAGTGATATCTCAAACAAGTCCGCAACTTAACCCTGTACTCGATCTCTGCAATTCACACTCATCTCTGTACTATTTAACCTTCTGAAATCCGCATCTATTAGTCTTCTGAAATCTGCAATTTATATCACAAAACAATCCGCAATTTCTTCCACAGTACAGTTCGCAATCTGCTTCAGACTATCCGCAATCTACCTCAGAGAGATCTGCACTTCTTATCCGCATTTCATCATAGAGAAATCCGTACTTCAGTTGCTTACAAATGAGCTGCAGGTATTGTGTATTTCTAGGAGCAAGTTCACTGACTTTAGGCCGACCTTCTCTTTGCTTGTAGGTCGACTTGTCTGGCTGTTGGAAGGCTGACTTTAACACATCATATGAGCTTATCTTTCAGCGTTGTTGGAGGGCTGAATTAAGCCATTCTTTCACAGATTCTTTGGCAAGGTCTTGGAGCATTTCTTTAGACTAGATCCTTCATATATATGACACTTAATTACATTTATACCTAGAAGACAAAACCCTAATAGACAACAAGGCGAAGTCTATTAACCTAAAATAAAATCTTGCTCATGAAACCCATGAAGAAAGTACAACAAATATGGATTTTATTATCTTTGTCTTTTTCTTTACATGAATACATAATTACATAGTCAATATGAAGACCGATCCAAGTAAGAAACTCACCACCAGGCTCCCTCTTAACAAGGGTCCTGTAGCAGTAATGGCGAAACACCTAGCTGCTCATGAAGAATTCCTCCCCTCGATGTCATGGATTTCGATATTGAGGAATCTTCAACCTTTGGCTTCATAGGGCACATATCATCCATCCCTTTCAGTCACGAGTCATGTCAACCATCAGAAAGTGATTCATCAGTCTTTCTCATCTGGTCCACCTTTATGCCATGCTGCTTTCCTTCGAATCATCTCCAAGGATCTTACATCCTTCCACATGATTGGCAGCCTTGCATAAACTTATCTAGATAAACATATACATATGAATTTATAAATCAAAAGTTACCTCAGTGATGATCTTTCACCATGACATCTTCTGGTAGGCATCGACATCCTCTATTCAGATTGACACATCTCCTAAATATATGCCTTGTCAAGGGTCTTCTCCTTTACCAGACTTCTATCAGAGTCTACATATCCTCCCAAGAGATCTCCTAGTCACATCTTCTTGGCTTCCAGATGATAACTGCCTTTTGACATGGTTGCATTTCATGATCGCTTCTTTTCTGCACATTCTTCATTCCCAGGAACTTACAAATTTTGTAGTTCCTCGTTCATATACAACCACCTCATATTCCATATGAGGATATATTATGTTGATTTCATCTGTCAGTGCACCGAGAGAGCCTCCTTCATAGATCATGCTTCTAAATATAGAAGTCTATTACCTGCAACCATATGATATGACTTCACAGCATCCAGTGTCAGCGTATAAATATATACATACCTCATACCTTTTTCATTTAAGTCATCTTGTAGCTGTTTTACTAGAATGAAGAGCTTCATTCCCTTGGCCTGCTCCATCAATATGTCATCACATCCCAAAATTTTGTAGCATGGAATTCTTGATGAAACCATTCTGCTTTCTTTCTAATCAGTGAATTCACAGAGAACTCCATTAGAAAATGTCAGCACTAGTTTTCATGATGACCCTTGATCTTGATAACTGCCTTCCATTAGTATGATATCAATGAGGTTTTCTAGGAGCTGTTTCATCGAGAGCTCCTGCCATGCTTCAATGATGATGCTATAATATACACTGCTTCCTATCATACTATTTTACAACCAACAGAAATCACTTAAAGGAGAAGGTGATCTCAATCATAATGGAGATCCCTCGCTTCTTCTTTCTTAGATTTCTTTGCATCAGATTCTTCCCTCATATCTGAGACATGAACTTCTTCTCTTTTTCTCTTGTCCTTTTCAGATTTAGGACAATCTCTTTTATAATGCCCAAGTTCATTACATCTAAAGCATCACACGTTGTCCATATTTCTTCTTTTATTCCGAGGACCAAGTTTAGTGAATCTTCCTTTCTTCTTGGACATGACTGCAAAGTCTTGATTCCCTTCACTTGATCCTGTATCAGCTTTGGCTTTCAATCTTGTTTCCTCTATTTTACATAGAGACAATAAATCATGGAATGGTGTGGCTTCTTTCTTCCCGTATAAACTTGAAGTGAAGTTTCCCCATTCTTCTGGTAGAGCATTCAGCACCATTGTCGTCATCTTAGTGTCAGACATTCCTTCTCCCAGTTCCTGCAGTTGATCTCTTATTTCAGAAATCCTCATAAAATATGGAGTGATTCCTTCTTCCCTTGACAATTTCATTTTATATAGTTCTTGTCTCGAAGAGATTGCTTCTCTTGCAGTACTCACAGAGAATAGCTTTACTAGTTTCTCATATATTTCTTTAGCAAACTTTAATTTTGATACATAGGGAACGAGTGAGTCCTTAATGGATTCTATGAGAATCCTATGGGCTCTGATTTCTCCTTTCATGTACTTGGCATGAGCCGGAGCATCTTCTTTTGGTGGTTGAATTGTCGATCCTTCGATGTAGTCCATAACTTCGTCTTCAATTAAATTCAAATCCGTCCTCTTCTTCCATGCACTAAAGTTTGATGACCCAACCAACTTGTTGCTCTCTTTACAGTAAGTCATCTTGACAGATTTAAGTAAGGTGATAGATACTTACTTGGAGTATAGTGGCTTGCAGTTTCCTTGATGATGATGAAGAAGTTAGGAGCTTCTTCTAAGATAGAAATTTTCAATCTAGGAGTTCTTG
This sequence comes from Pinus albicaulis, assembly GCA_034641835.2. Taxonomy (NCBI): domain Eukaryota; kingdom Viridiplantae; phylum Streptophyta; class Pinopsida; order Pinales; family Pinaceae; genus Pinus; species Pinus albicaulis. Next base: position 1,521,855,966 of record CM076575.1, on the reverse strand, counting down.
GATCCTTGATGGTAAAGGATATCTTCAAAAGATGATGTCCTCTTCTAACTATGTCTTGAATGTAAATCTTTGATGGCAAAGATTATTTTCTTGAAAAGTTGATCCTTTGAATGAGATGAAGATCTTTCTAAAAAATAGCTTGAGAGTCTTCCTTGCAAACTGATTTGACTTTTCACCCAAACTTTGATTTTTGCTTCCTGGAGTGTCTCTTTGTCAAGAAGCCCTTGAGTTCAACACCTTAGCTCTGATTCCATGTCGAGAATTTAGAGGGCTAGAGATTAATTCAAATTCTCTTCTTGATAATTACTTGTGAGCTTACTTGAGTTATGTCTTCTCTTCTTTAGCTTATTTAATCTTTCGTCAAGGCAATTATCAAAATACATGAGACACACAAATTAGGCTCCTAGAGCCAAGGCAAAACTTCTCCCTCTTGGAGAGGAAAACCCACGAGAAATTCTTCTTATAGATCTCCAAATGACAAGTACCATGACCAAGATTTAGACCCTTGACCTACGAATGCCTCCAAGACCTTGTCATTACTTCTTTGCTTGCCTTCAACACTGACCCTTCTCTTCTGCTCCAATCTGCACTGATTTGCACTAGTACTAGAGAGCTTGGTCTCTACTTCTCATTACTTAGTCAACAATTAGATACTTAATCTTCTTCACCTTGTCCTTCTTTAAACAGATCCGCACTTTGTCCACTACCTTTAACTTTGCATATGATACAGGGTCTTTTCATAACTTGGTGACATACAAACGATATGCAATACTTCTGTAATATGACCGCAAATATTTCTTGAGATAAGGTGCAGTGATATCTCAAGCAAGTCCACAACTTAAACTTGTACTTGATCTCTGCAATCCATACTCATCTCTGTACTATTTAACCTTCTGAAATCCGCATCTATTAGTCTTTTGAAATCCGCAATTTATATCACAATACAATCTGCAAATTCTTCCACAGAACAGTCCGCAATCTGCAATCTACCTCAAAGAAATCCACACTTCTTATCTGCATTTCATCGTAGAGAAATCCGCACTTCAGTTGCTTACAAATGAGCCGCAGGTTCTGTGTATATAGGAGCAAGTTCACTGACTTTAGGCCGACCTTCTCTTTGCTTGTAGGCTGACTTGTCTGGCTGTTGGAAGGCCGACTTTAACACATCATATGAGCTTATCTTTTAGTGTTGTTGGAGGGCTGAATTAAGCCATTCTTTCACGAATTCTTTGGCAAGGTCTTGGAGCATTTCGTTAGACTAGATCCTTTATATATATGACACTTAATTACATTTATACCTAGAAGACAAAACCCTAATAGACAACAAGAAGAAGTCTATTAACCTAAAATAAAATCTTGCTCATGAAACCCATGAAGCAAGTACAACAAATATACATTTTATTATCTTTGTCTTCTTCTTTACATAAATACATAATTACATAGTCCATATGAAGACTGATCCTAGTTACACTTTTCAACATGCTCCACAGAGCAGCTTGAACCTCCTTAAATATGCTCTGGAAAGCCTCCACGGAATTATGGCAATGCTCCACTAGGGTGGCACTCGAGGACCACCAAAGAAGAGTGAGATTTCCCCTTAGAAATCTCTGGTGGTGAACAACACTCTGTGACCCAACTAAACAACTTGAGCAATGTTGGTGTAATTGTCAAACTAGCAAAAGGTCCTAAATGTTGCCTTCAACCCTCTATTCAAAATTGTTGCCTCACCTTTCCTTGTGGGTCCCCCATCCAAATATTTTGGTCTCCCTCCACAAAATTGATTTTTCCTCCAAGGGGTGTGTATTCCTTGAGGAGTGGCCCCCACATTTCACCAACTCTAATGTTTGACCCACTTTTCCTAAGTTGGTATCCAAAAATGTGTTAGCTACAAAACTGGAAAATTATAGTTCCCCTCTTAGCATAATTTATTGAGAAGGGACATTGCAATTCTCCCCTCCCAAATGTTGCTTGTTCACAAGCAATTGTAGTGCAGGATGCTGCAAGATCTGCTCACCCTCCCACGTGGCATCCTCAATCGGCAAGTCCTTCCATCTGACCAAATACTCTCTGATGACCTTGCTTCTCAGCTTCCTTTCTCTTGTCTCCAAAATGGCCCCCAGTGTCGGTATCAAGTGCCCCTCATCATCCAAAGGAGGCAGTTCAGTGGCTACTGTAATCTGTTACCCCAAGGCTTTTTTCAGGCATGAGACATGGAACATATTGTGGACCCTGCTTCTTGGGGGAAGCTCCAACTGATATGCTACCTCCCCAACTCTCTTGATCACCTTGTAAGGCCCATAGAAACAGGGCTTGAATTTTTCTGCGCCCTTCTGCTTGAGGGCATATTGCCTGTAAGGTTGGAGCCTTAAGAAAACTAGGTCCCCAACCCCGAAATGTCTCTCCACTCGACCCCTGTCTGCGTAGAGATTCTGCTGGTTTTGTGCTGTCTGCAGGTTATCCTTGGGGGCTCTAAGGATATCCTAACTCTCTTGTATCCAGTCCTTGGCTCCTGGGGCCTCGCTGTCTCCAAAAGGCACATCAACAAATGTTAAGGCATCGTAACCATACAAGGCATGGAAAGGAGTCATACTTGTGGACATGTGGTGGATAGTGTTGTAATAGTACTCGCCCAAATGCAACCACTTCACCCATGCCCTTTGTTGCCGGGTCACGTAGTTGCGCAAGTATCCCTCCAATGATTTATTTACTACCTCCTTTTGGCTATCCATCTGAGGTTGGTAGCTTGTGTTGGGAGTGAACTCTGTCCCCACCACCCTAAACAACTCCTGCCAGAACCCCCTCCATGAACTTGCTGTTCCTGTCACTCACAATGGCCTTGGGAAGACCATGGAGTCTAAATACCTCTTTGAAGAATAGATTTGCCACCTGTGAGGCTGAATACTGCGCTGGAATGGCGAAGAAGTGGGCATACTTCGTGAACCGGTTCACCACCACGTAAATACATTCTCGCCCCTATACTATTGGCAACCTGGTGATGAAATCCATCGAGACACTCTCCCACTTCCTCTTAGGAATTGGGAGAGGCTGCAATAGTCCTGTCGGATGTATCTGCTCTACCTTATTCCTCTGACAGGTATCACACTTCCGAGCATGCCTCAATACGTCCTCCTTGAGGCCCTTCCATGTGAAATGCTCTCTGATGGCCCAGTAAGTCTTTCGGAACCCTTGATGTCCGACCAATGGTGAGTTGTGAGCTGCCTGTAAGATCTTCTCCTTTAGCTGGGAGCCATGCACTAAGTAGATCCCGTCCTTGTAATAAATCACCTCATGCATCACCCTGTATCTCTCATTGTTAATTTGGACAACTAGGTCCAAACTCCATTTTGTGATGCTCAGATGAAGATGCCAATATTTTTATTGGATTCCATCTTTCGGAGAGGTGCAAGATCGATCTAAAGATCATCTTGATCCGATGAGAAAAACACGTATTTTGATTTTATCCCACTTATGTGTAGGTTGGCCTTAAGGTTTTACACCCCGAGCAAATGTGTCACAGACCCTCACTAATGGATATATATTAGTCAACGGTGGAGGACATTTTCACTCATCACATCACACATTTTTCTCTCCTCTTCTGATTGGTTCGACCTACTTGGAGGCAATTTTCTATTCACACGTGGGAGAAGGACGTTGACTTTTCTGCTGCAGCTAGGGCTTACACCGCAAGTTTGACCAATGTTGACTTTGGTCAACGCATAGTCAAATTGAGCTGAATTTTGGCACAAACTTCGATTTATGTAGTCCGTACTATTTTGCACAAGAACCGAGGTCAAAGTTTGAACATTGACTGTGCTGCGTTGACTTTGACTTGCTGCTGTTATGCATTGACTTTCTGAACATCATTGACTTTTTGGGCTGTGTTGACTTTGGTTGACATGGATTGTCTGATGAGGGTGATGTGACACATACTGCGCTGGTTGACTGATAAGACTTTGCTGGTTGAAGTATCCTGCTGATCGTTGTAACGTACCAACACAAATATATATTTCTGGCTTGTCTTCTGTCGATCTACTGGTCTGTTCTATCAGCGTTTTACTTTATTGTTTATGTGATTGCTGTTTGAAAAGGAAGAGAAAATAAAGTTGCATCAAGCATTGAACATCTGCATAAATTTACATGGTATCGGAGCTGAGGTGAAGACAAAGCCCTAATTTGTAGCAATCACCGAAGAAGAGGATGGGTTCCTCAAACTACAATGGCTTCAATGGCTTCTGGCTTGTCTTCTGTAGTGGAATGACCCTATGATGAGGGTCCTGTTGGACGATGAGCTCTGGGAGCTCTGGGGGGCTTTGGGGATAGCTTCTCGGAGCTATAAGCAACCATAGGGCTAGGCTTTTCGAACCTTGTTGGTGTGCTTCTGCCCCACCGTTGTGATGATTGTGGTGGTTCACCTCTCATTATCTGTGCCTCGTATGCATCCTACCCATTGAGTTCAGGGCTTATGGGAAGTACCTCTCATTTGGCCAGTGAGGTGGGAAAACCTAGAGACTAGTAGCAAAGACTGATGGACGCATCAGAGGTTGCCGTACTCTCTATCTAGGATGGCACGGTCCAACCACTTGATCTGGGATCAAGTCTAGTGAGGTTTCGGACCTCCTACTGACTTCGGGTTAGATAAACCAACTTCAGGTTGGTAGGAGACTCTTTGCGAGTCCTATAGAGGTTTCAGACCTCTAGGCTGAATCTGTCAGCCGAGAATGATGTCTTTGTGACTGACCCACTTCTGTTTTGAAATAAAGAAGCCAACAAAGCAAGTTACGACGGGATGACACACGACGTTTGGATTGCACAGGTTGATGGAGTTCTCCGTAGTTGAGAGGGAGTGTTAATTTGGACAACTAGGAGTGATATATATGGTGTCAGGAAGCGGGACCATGCAACCAAAATCAGGGTTTCCCATGTAGTGCCACTTCTAAAGCTAGTAGCCAATAGAGGAGATCCCATGGGACTAGGATACAAGATTAGTGTTAATTTTGGACAACTAGGTCCAAACTCCATGTTGTGATGCTCAGATGAAGATGCCAATATTTTTATTGGATTCCTCTTTCGGAGAGGTGCAAGATCAATCTAAAGATCTTGATCTGATGAGAAGAACATGTATTTTGATTTTATTTCACTTATGTGTAGGTCGGCCTTAAGGTTTTACACCCCTAGCAAATGTGTCACACACCCTCACTGATGGATATATATTAGTCAACGTTGGTGGACATTTTCACTCATCACATCACACATTTTTCTCTCCTCTTTTGATTGGTTCGAGCTACTTGGAGGCAATCTTCTGTTCACACGTGGGAGAAGGACGTTGACTTTTCTGCTACAGCTAGGGCTTCCACCGTAGGTTTGACCAGAGTTGACTTTGGTCAATGCATAGTCAAATGGAGCTGAATTTTGGCAGAAACTTCGATTTTTGTAGTCCATACTATTTGGTACAAGAATTGAGATCAAAGGTTGACTGTTGACCCTGCTGCGTTGACTTTCTGGACAATGTTGACTTTGGTTGACTTGGATTGTCTGATGAGGGTGATGTGACACATATTGGGCTGGCTGACTGATAAGACTTTGCTGGTTGAAGCATCCCGCTGATCGCCGTAACGCACCAATACAAATATATATTTCTGGCTTGTCTTCTGTTGATCTACTGGTATGTTCTATCAGCATTTTACTTTATTGTTTATGTGATTGCTGTCTGAAAAGGAAGAGAAAGTAAAGTTGCATCAAGCATAGAACATTTGCATAAATTTACATGGTATCGGAGTTGAGGTGAAGACAAAGCCCTAATTTGTAGCAATCACCGAAGAAGAGGATGGGTTCCTCAAACTACAATGGCTTCAAGGCTGATGACAAATTGATTGGGAAGGATGATTTCCATGCTTGGAAGATTACATTGGATCTTATGTTGGAAGACCAAGATGTCATGGACTATGTGCAGGGTAAAATACAAGAGCCTCCATCCACTGCAACTGCTGCTGCCAAAACAAAGTATAAGAAGGGAGAGATCAAAGCAAAGCTGATGATCAGGGACTCAATTCACAAGAGTTTGGTTGTCTACATCTCTGAGCTGGGCACATCCAAAGATATGTATGATAAGTTGGTCCACATGTTCAAGGCCAACAATGCGAATCGAGTCCTATTCTTCAAGAATCAATTGAAGAATCTGAAGAAAGGCAGGGATGAGTCTGTTCAATCATACTTTCTGAAGCTGACCGAGATCAGGAACAATCTGCTGGCCATTGGGGAGACAATAGTTGATCGAGAGATGGTACTCACCGCACTTGGAGGGCTCCCATCCGAATGGCATGTGTTCAACACTACCATTCTCAATAATAATGTGATACTGGACTTTGACGAAGTACTATCGAGATGCGTACAAGAAGAGACAAGGATGAAGGAGTATGAAAATGAAGGAAATGCTGCCCACGCTAATCATTCTAGAAAGAAGAACTTTGGTGGTCCAAAGAACAAAGGAAGAGCGGGGGCCCAAGGAAAGAAGGGCAAGTGTTACACTTGTCATAGGCCAAGTCACTATGCTAGAGAATGTCCTTTCAAGAAGGATTCTCCCGATGGTGATGACAACAACAACTGCTGGAGGAATGGCAATCAAAGGAACAATAGGTTCAAGGGAAAGAGGAAGGCTCCCTCCAACAGAAATGGTCAACCTTTCAAAAGGTCGAGAAACTCCAGGTATGAGGAATCAAATGTTGTTGATAAAAGAAATGAATTCATTCTTGTATCTGCCCTCTCTGTTGCATCTCCACCCGACACTATGGATGTCTGGTTGATAGATAGTGGTGCCTCAAGGTACATCACTGGGTTCAAGGAAGCACTCTCTGATATAGTTGAGAAGGATACTAATATGTCATCATAGACTATGATGACATATTTTCCCTTGTGGCCCTATATACCACCATTCGATCTATCATAGCCCTTGCTGCTACGCAAGGATGGAGTCTTCATCAGATGGATGTGAAGACCGCATTTCTGCATGGTACGATAAAGGAAGAGGTGTATGTAGAGCAACCTCTGGGGTTCGAAGTCCAGGATCGGGACACCCATGTCTGTAGGTTGAAGAAAGCCACCTATGGGCTGAAGCAAGCACCCAGGCTTGGTACGAGAGGATAGATAACTACTTGATGAATCTAGGGTTCACTCATAGTAATGCTGATCCGAACCTTTACTTCAAGGTTGATAGAGAGAAGCCTCTCATTCTGGTGCTGTATGTGGACGACCTCTTCTTGACAGGTACTGACACTCTCATTCATTAGTGCAAGAGGGAGCTCGCTGCTGAGTTCGAGATGAAGGACCTAGGACTGATGCACTACTTCCTAGGCTTGGAGGTCTGGTAGAGACTTGACGAGATTTTCCTTTCTCAAGGGAAATAAATTGTGAAGCTTCTGGAAAGGTTCAGCATGGTGGACTGCAAATCCGTGTCGACACCGATGGAGCTCAACTTTAGGAAGTTGAGTGGCAGCGCTGTTGGGCCTGTGTTAGCAAATCCTACTGAGTATTGTTAACTTGTAGGGGCCCTGATGTTCTTAGTGAACACCCGTCCAGATATATGTTTTGCAGTGAACACTTTGAGTCAATAGATGGTTGAGCCTCATCACACTCACTGGGTTGGTGCCAAGAATCTTCTGAGATATCTTTAGGGCACGATAAACCATGGGCTGAGATACACTGTCGGGAGCGTGACACTCCTTGGATATACTGATGCCGATTGCGCTGGCAGTGTGGTGGATCGTAAATGCACATCGGGATACAGCTTCTCACTTGGATCTGCTTCGATATCATGGATGAGCAGGAAGCAGAAGTCAGTGGCTTTGAGCACCGCAGATATCGAATACATCGTAGCGAGTATGGCCTATTGTGAAGCATTTTGGTTGCGAAAGCTCTTCAGTGAGTTTTTTGGGCATGTGCTAGATACCACCATGATACTCTGTGATAGCCAGAGTGGGATTCACTTGTCCGAGAATCTTGTGCTCCACGATCGATCCAAGCATATTGATATCAGGTACCACTTTATTCGGGATATGGTACAATGAGGTGCCGTAAGGCTCGATCATATAGGAACTGATGTGCAGGTTGCAGATATTCTCACTAAGCCCCTAGGGAAGGTCAAGTTCCTAACCTTCCGTGAGAGTCTTGGTATCGTGGAACAACCCTATGATGAGGGTCCTATTGGACGATGAGCTCTGGGAGCTCTGGGGGGCTTTGGGGATAGCTTCTCGGAGCTATAAGCAACCACAGGGCTAGGCTTGCCAAACCTTGTTGGTGTGCTTCTGCCCCACCGTTGTGATGATTGTGTTGGTTCACCTTTCATTATCTGTGCCCCGTATGCATCCTACCCATTGAGTTCAAGGCTTATGGGAAGTGCCTCTCATTTGGCCAGTGAGGTGGGAAAAGCTAGAGACTAGTAGCAAAGACTGATGGACGCATCAGAGATTGCCGTACTCTCTATCTAGGATGGCATGGTCCAACCACTTGATCTGGGATCAAGTTTAGTGAGGTTTCGGACCTCTTACTGACTTCGGGTCAGATAAACCAACTTCGGGTTGGTAGGAGACTCTTTGTGAGTCCTATAGAGGTTTCAGACCTCTAGGCTGAATCTGTCAGCTGGGAATGATGTCTTTGTGACTGACCCACTTCTGTTTTGAAATAAAGAAGCCAACAAAGCAAGTTACGGCGGGATGATGCACGATGTTTGGATTGCACAGGTGGATGGAGTTCTCCCTAGTTGAGAGGGAGTGTTAATTTGGACAACTAGGTCCAAACTCCTTGTTGTGATCCTCAGATGAAGATGCCAATATTTTTATTGGATTCCTCTTTCGGAGAGGTGCAAGATCAATCTAATGATCATCTTGATCCAATGAGAAAAACATGTATTTTGATTTTATTCCACTTATGTGCAGGTCGGCCTTAAGGTTTTACACCCCTAGCAAATGTGTCACACACCCTCACTGATGGATATATATTAGTCAACGTTGGAGGACATTTTCACTCATCACATCACACATTTTTCTCTCTTCTCTTCTGATTGGTTCGAGCTACTTGGAGGCAATCTTCTGTTCACACGTGGGAGAAGGATGTTGACTTTTATGCTACAGCTAGGGTTTCCATCGCAGGTTTGACCAACGTTGACTTTGGTCAACGCATAGTCAAACTACGCTGCATTTTGGCACAAACTTCGATTTCTGCAGTCTGTACTATTTGGCACAAGAACCGAGGTCACAAGTTGAATGTTGATCGTGCTGCGTTGAATTTGACTTGCTGCTGTTCTGCGTTGACTTTCTGGACATTGTTGACTTTTTGGGCTGTGTTGACTTTGGTTGACTTGGATTGTCTGATGAGGGTGATGTGACACATACTGGGCTCGCTGACTGATAAGACTTTGCTGGTTGAAGCATCCTGCTGATCGCCGTAACGCACCAACACAAATATATATTTCTGGCTTGTCTTCTGTTGATCTATTGGTATGTTCTATCAGCATTTTACTTTATTGTTTATGTGATTGCTGTCTGAAAAGGAAGAGAAAGTAAAGTTGCATCAAGCATAGAACATTTGCATAAATTTACACTCATCTTGTGCCAAGCCATTAAGGATTTCGCATGCATGCTTATCTTTGGAGTACTCAACTAGTAACTGTGCTCTCCAGTCAGGGGTGATACATATAAGTGAGAGGGCTGTAGGCCTCCTAGATAGAGCATCTGCAACCGCGTTCTGCCGGCCCTTGACATACTCTATGTCAAAGTCGTATGCCTGGATCTTGTTGACCCATTTTTGCTACCTTTTCTCCAGCTGCTTTTGCTCCAGGAAGAATCGAAGACTGTTGTGGCCAATCTTCACCTTAAACCTGTTACCCACCAAGTACTGTTTGAATTTGGCTAATACATGCATGATGGCCAACATCTCCTTGTCATATATGGAGTACAAACTCTCATGCGGTTATAAATTCCAACTCTCGAAAGCAATAGGGTGGCCGTTTTGCATCAATACTGCTCTAATGCCCTCCCATGATGCATCACACTCCAATACGAAGGGCTGAGAAAAATCTGGCAATGCCAAGACTGGGCAAGTGCTCATGACCACCTTGAGGCACTCAAAGGCCCCTGGGCAGTGTCTGTCCAGCTAAATGCTCCCTTCTTCGTGAGGTCTGTAAGGGGTGCAACCAACTGTGAAAATCCCCTCACGAAGCGCTTGTAATAAGTACATATTCCCAAGAACCCCCTTAACTCCGTAATGTTCCTGGGTGTGGGCTAGTGAATGATGGCACAGTTCTTCTCGTGGTGGACTCTGACCCCATCCTCGCTAATCACATGCCCCAAGTACAACATCTTAGTCATCCCGAACTCACACTCGAACATCTTGGCATAGAATTGCTGCTCCTCCAAGATCCCCAAGGCCTGCTCCAAGTGCTCCTCCCATGTCTTGCTGTAAATGATTATATCATCGAAGAATATGAGGACAAATTTGGGTAGATGCTTGTGGAACACGTGGTTCATGTAAGACTGAAATGTCACGGGAGCATTGGAAAGCCCAAAAGGCATCACCAAGAACTCAAAATGCCCATAATGGCACCTGAAGGCTGTCTACAGAATATCTTGCTCACGCACCTTGATCTGATGGTACTCTGAGCGCAAGTCTATCTTAGAGAAGTACTTGGCTCCTCTAAGCTCATCCATCAGCTCGTTAATCCGAGGTCCGTGGTGCCGATTCTTCAACGTCTTCTTAGTCAATGCTCGATAGGCAATGCACATACGAAGAGACCCATCCTTTTTCTTTACTAGTACTACTAATGAAGCAAAAGGGCTAGTACTCAGCTTGATATGTTCCAGCGCCAACAAATCTTGGATGGCTCTCTCGATCTCGTATCGGTAGGCCTTGGGGTGCCTGTAAGGGGTAGTAATAACTGCGTGAACCCCTTCCTCCAGCTCTATGGTGTGCTCAAACCCCTGATTTGGTGGCCTACCTTGTGGGATCTCCCCAAAACCCCCCTGATACCTCTCCAACAAGGCCAATATGTCTCGATGCAATGGTCGTGTCTGCGTCCCTATCTCTGAGATTTGAAGCTCCATTGCCCACTCTATGCCCCCATGCTGCATATCTGCCTCGATCCGATGAGTGGAGATTGTCTGGGGCGGGTAGGAGTGTATTCCCCTCAACACTACTGATTTCCCATTTGGGCCCGTAAACTCCATCACCAACTTCTACCAATCAGTGGTGACCCTCCCAAATGAGTACAACCATTGGACACTCAACATCACGTTGGTGTTCAGAACATCAACCACAAAGAAATGGTCCGTGACGAAGTAGTTTCCCATCGTCAGAGTCAGGCTGGGAACATACTTCGTGTACTGCGTCATCTGGTCTCTTGGCACCAACACTAAGAACCCCTTAAATGTGTCTGTGCGAATGCCCCTCTGCTCCACCATTTGGGCATCGATAAAGTTGTGGGTAGCCCCACTACCCTCTAAGACTAACACACGCTGCCCCTATACCGTCCCTTTGATCTTGAGTGTCAGATACTTCGAAAGTCCTCGAAGTGAAGCTTGAATGCCCCCAGATGGAGCGAATTGTCCTCCTCCCTGAGGTGGTGGTGGTGCTCCCCCCGCTGACTGTGACCCCTCATCTCCATGTCCTGCCTCTGGCTCAACCTCCTCATCCAGCTCACTATCAAAGTACACCTCAATGTAACGTGAAACATAGTTTCCTCCTCCTAAGATCCCTCCTAGTCTCCTCATCCAAAGGGCCACGTCCACTCTCTTCTGAGTTGGGCGAATATCTTGGTTCCCCTGTGGGGCGGTGGGTCTAGTGGGTAAAAAGGTCCTGATCCTGGGCACTGCGTCAATCATGTCCCGGGTCCTAGAAATAGCGTCCAACAAGGACTCGGGCTTATAGGCTCTCACCCATCCACATAATGGCTCAACTAACCCCTCCACAAACAACATAATCAAATGGGCCTCTGAGATATCTAATACCATCACACCCAACCTTTGGAATTTTGAAATGTAGATCTCTGCATTGCCTGTTTGCCTCAGGTGGGCCAACTTTCTAAAATGTAGCTCGAGGTCCTTCCTCTCGAACCTCTCAATCAGTTGCTTGGTGAACTTGGTATAAGAGGTATTGTATATGTGCTCCAACGTAATCAGGCCGTGGTACCACCACTCCTATGTATCTCCCTCCAAATGTAGCGTAGAAAATCGGATAACGTCCGTCTCTCACATGGGGTTCAGGTGGAAGTAAGAATCTAGCTTCTGGACCCATGCCCTAGCTGAACTCTTAGCCGACCCATCATAATTGGGGAGTGTAACCTTCCCCATTATCTTTTGCAGCTCTTGACTAGATTTCTCCCCTCTATAGCGAGTCCCAACTCATGTAGTATGCCTCTACTTGAGGTGGATGTACTCCCCAAAGGACATCACCCTCTTGATCCTGGGGTCTAGTCCCTCATACTCATCAATACCCGAAGCAACTAAGTTCACTAGATCTGTAACAGGGTTAGGCTCCCTCTCCTACTCGGGCTTGTCCATGAAATGGGGCATGGTAGGACCAATGTCACATGGTTTGGGTTTGAGTTCGGGTTCGACAATGATTAGGTTTGGTTTGAGTTCGAATTTTTCGATGAGGTTCGGATGAGGTTCGTCACTAGGTTTGTCTATATATATATATGTATGTTAATTTAAAATGAATTATAGCATAAAATAGTAAGAAACCAACATCAGTACTCATAAAAAATGCTATTACGTACATGGAAACTGGAAGGATAAATTACAAGCTTGAGTTGTAACATGAATTTATGAGTTTTGATCTATGGACTTGGTTAATGGCTATGAGGTTCGATGAGGTTCGCCGAACCACAATTTTTTTTTAAGGTTCGCCAAAATTCGAACCTCAAGGTTAAAGTTCGACGAAGCTTGTGACATAGGGTAGGACGACCTGTTTGGCCACGCAGAGGGGTATGAGGTGGTTGGTAAGTATGAATTCCTCCCCCTGCTCAGGAACCCCCGTCACCTTGGGGCTTTGCCCCTGGTCTATCATTCACATGTAGGCCCATCACCTGCTGCATCATGTCCACCATGAGTTGGCCTTGCCTCGACATCTGCTAATTGGTCCTCAACAACTCCTCTAGGATCTGGTTCTTCCCTCCCTGTCTAGGCTGCTCCGTATCCTCTTGGTTCTCCATGTGTCCTTTTATGTTTTCCACCTCTGTATCAGAAAATGGGCCCGATGCTCCCTCTCTACCTCTTCCTCTTCCATGGCCTCTCTGAAAAACAACCCCTTGGTATTTGGGTGGCATCACCTACTCTCGTCTCCCACACCGGCCTGGAACATGCTCTGATACCATTGCAATGTTCCTATTAGGAAAATTAACAGTGACATTAAGCAAAAACACACATGCAACACAAACATATTTAGAGAACAATTAAACACCCATAATTTGCACCAAAATTGTGCCAAAATCAGCCATTATATTATATAGAGGAGAGTACAATGCATGGAATGTGTGCACCTGGGCTTGCCAAATCCACCTAGACAATTCCAGGTGAGAAAAATGCTGCTTGGATGCAAGGGAAAGCTTTCTCCTCAATGTATTGCATTGTCCCTGGAATTTTTGCAACTGTTGGCTGGAAGAAACCCTTGTTTGAGCCTCCAAAAATGCTTAGAAATTTCCGCCAAATTTATCTTGGACTCTCCACGAAAAACCTAGAAAAACTCAGGCAGGGTTTGGTCTAGATTTGACTCTCCAAAATCACCCCCAATTTTTGTGAGTTCCTCCACTACTTGGAAAATTCGTCATACAGGAAATCAACCTCTGCAACCCCTCCAAAATGCAGATAAAATCCTCCCAACAAGCCCTCTTGCACCTCCTAAAAAACCAACCCCAAAATCCCTTAGCCAAGACTCCCCCACAAACAACTCCACCAAGAACTGCGCAATCCAGAACACCTATTGCGCAGGCTTCAGGAAGAATAATTTGATCTGGGCAATGAGCACTCTCTCAGCTCACAAATCCTCCTGAAATCCGCTGCTTTTTGACCAAGGAATGGGCTTGTAAAAACCTAGAACTATCTCCCTCGGAATACCTCCCCATAAGAATGCTTGGTTCCTCCTTTCTACGCCCAATTTGCTCCACAAAGTTGTTCGAACCTCTTGAAATCTGCTCGAGAAAGCCTCAAAGGAATTGTGACAATACTCCCCTAGGGTGGCACTCGAGGTCCACTGGAGAAAGAGTGAGATTTCCCCTTAGAAATCTCTGGTGCTGAACAATCCTTTGTGACCTAGTTAAACAACTTGAGCAACAATGATGTAATTGTAAAATTAGCAAAAGGTCCTAAATGCTGCCTTCAACCCTCTATTTATAATTGCCACCTCACCTTTCCTTGTGGGTCCCTCATCCAAATATTTCGACCTCCCTCCACAAAATCGATTTTTACTCCAAGGGGTGCGTATTCCTTGAGGGGTGCCCCCCACATTTCACCAACTCTAATGTTTGATCAACTTTTCCTAAGTTGGTATCCAAAAATGTGTTAGCTCCAAAATTGCAAAATTGTAGTTCTCCTCTTAGTAGAATTTATTGAGAAGGGACATTACAAATATCCAAAAATAGTAAGAAGAAACTTGGTCGAAGAAACCTATGGATGGTGATAGATGCCATTGCAACACTAAAGGCCAAGGGAGAAAGGACATACAACAAGGGATTAACAAAGTAAGAAGCTTTAAATCTTCTGAAGAAGAATGACAACAACATTGCAGACAACGATTCCAAGATGGTTGTGAATTTGTCTAGCCATGAGTTGAACGATTAGGAGCATGGGATTTTGGAAAAAAAAGCTTAGGTTTTGCCTTGGCATTGAAATCTATTTCAACGGAAAACATAATTTGCAACATATATGATAACATTAAACAATTGAGGATGACAATGAGATTATATGAGTTGATTGTGCCTTGGTTCTAAGAACGATAAAATTGCCTAAAAGAAACCTAAGAAATGAGGGCAAGAAGCCCTTTTGAGCATAAGGAACATTGATGGCATTGCCGTTTTGAAAGCAAATGAAGGAGGGGGCCGCGATTTACATGAATAAAATAGAGTACATTGCTAAGATGATTGAACACCTCAAGATGAGTGGTGGCTACAAAGAATTGGGCGGCAACCTGTTAATTTTAAGCAACTAGATCCAAACTCCATGTTGTGATGCTCAGATGATGATGCCAATATTTTTATTGGATTCCTCTTTCGGAGAGGTGCAAGATCGATCTAAAGATCATCTTGATCGGACGAACAGAACATGTATTTTGAATTTATTACACATGTGCAAGGTCAGCCAGATTTATCCCACATGCATAAAAGATGTGTCGCACACCCCCACAGATGACTATATATTGGAGAGACTTGGAGTTCATTTGACACATTTTTGGAGGCATTCTCTTCTCTCACGGATGATGATGCGGTTAGGGCTTCTTGGTGCAGCGCCTTGATGGAGGGTTTTTGATGAGCAGTCTTGGGGTTGTGTGACACATTGGATTGGCTGACCTTATGGAGACTTTGCTGGTTGAAGCATCCTGCTGATCGCCGTAACGCCACCATTCTTTATCTCTGTTTTTGGCTTGTCTTCCATCGACCTATTGGTATGTTCTATCTGCATCTTACTTTCATGTGATTGAGCCCTAGAAGTTTAAAGTAAATTTGCATCTAGCATAGAACATCTTCAGAAATTTACAAATATCTAAAGTAATGAAGGAGGTTAAGAAAGTTTTAAAAGAGTCCAACCTCGATGAACACACAAAGAAACAACTTTCTTCGAGATGTGAAATCACCTCTAGAATCTATGGCCTCTCAAAGATATATAAGGAAGGGGTTCCACTTAGACCAATTGTCAACACGTGTCACCTGTTACCCACCAAAAGTGGATGACATAGGAGAATTTCTCTCCTAGAGATCTCTTTAGTCGACAATCAACAACCCCTGACAATCATCGATGTAGCTGATACATTGTGCCATTTGATCTCTGCTCCCTGATTCAGTCATATGTCCCCTTGCCCATTTGTCAAGAGCATATGTTCACAGGTGGGCATTCCAATCTGGAAGGTATGTTTTTCATTATATAATCGGGTGCTTATGCTTGTTTTTCATTGGGCATGGATTATTGGGTGACTTGGAAGAAGGAAGGGTTTTGACCGGGGTTTTGTTCCCTCACCTTAAATGGGGGGTTAATCTTCAACCCTAGTCCTGTGGGATCTCCCCTATTGGCTTATGGTTTTAGGAAGGGCACTACTTGGAAACCCCAATTTTGGTAGCGTGGTTCCATTTTGCCGTTTCACATCTTTCACTCCCCTTCGGACATTACAAGCCTTGTCTCATTATCTTTCTTTTGTGGGTCCACATGACCACTTTGTCCACAATGCACTAACACACCCCCCTCCCATTGTCACATGTTTGGGTCGGGCCTAGAAATGTTGCCCCGGAGGTTGATGCAGCTAAAACAAAAGTTAAAAGCATATCATGGCCACAAGCAAGAAACAAAATGAAAGAATATAATAAAATACAAAAGATGGTCGAGACATTAAAATAACATGTGGGCAAAAGCCAAACATGAGCTCTACCCTTGATCATTATGGCCATCACCCTGGTTCCTAGGGCCCATGAGTGCCCCCACATCATTAAGGAACCCATGCACGCCCCTACCATTGGGGGGCGATGAATTGCCCCACCTTAAGGGGGTAATATCTGCTTACATCATACACAACATGCTCTCATTTCTTGGAGCCCCGAGTAGTAATACAAAGAAAAATCAAGTAAGGCAAAAAAAATGAAGTGTGGGAAAACAAATGTTGGAGTAACTCATGTATCTATGATTGCTCCCTCCTACATCTGTATACTCAATATGTGAACATTCCTCATCATTGCCACCCTTGTACCCATGGCATATGACCTTGAGACCCCTGTGTTCCCGTCCATCTCATCATTTTTCACATGACCTCTATCTATTGAAGGATGTACCTTGGACCCATCTTTCCCCTTAGGGCATGGGAACACCTAATGGGGTCATTTATTAACCACTCCTTCCTAGGGAGGTAATAATACTTCCAGCTCAAAGCCCCAAATCTTGAAGGGAAACCCCATATGAAGTCTCACTATGACCTTGATAAATAAGCTTGTTTCACTTAGATTCAGTAATGAATTATTGTACCTAAAGGTTAGGAGGCACATTGTACATTATATGTAATTGGCAGGTGATTTCATGGGTTGGGCAACTTAATTGGGGCCCAAGTCCACTAAAGGATCATATTGAGACCACAGGGGATGCGTTGAGAGCCATGGGACTCCCATCATGTGGAAAGCATCATTTCACACCATGGGCATCCTTAACACCTTCAACAGTATGTGTATTGTCCCACATTATTCACGAGTTGATGCATGACCAGTGTGCTCAACTGACGTACCATTATGGAGTGGTAGTTGATCTGAGGTCTAGAGGAGGTTTGTCTCACCCTTGAGACATGGGAGGACTAACACCATCATTAAAGCCCTCATTTGGAGCATTATACAGACTTATCTATCATCAGAAGACCCATGAGACCAACATTTCTACCCCAAAAGCACTTTGGGGTCCCACATGATGAATTGCATGGAGGATTAGGGCCCATCCCCTAATTTGTGATTTATGGAGCCCTCTCTCACACCATGACACTTAGAAGATTCAATGTGGCCCTCCAATTGCCATATATCAACATGACATCATCAATTCAGCTAGCATATAGATGGCTAATTCATAATTTATGAAAGCTACTTGGTCGACTTGTGACTGAGGCTTGTTTCTTGCTCATTATTTTAATGTTTGGGGGCTAATTAGGCTAATTTGACTTAGTGAGACTCATATAAATAGAACTCACCTTCATTTGTGAGAGTCATCATCACGCTTGAGATTTTTGGCATCTTTAGCCAATTCACACTTTTTCTTTGGTGATCTTGTGGAGTAACTTGGATGCACTACGATATTTGGAGCTGATTATTGATCTTGTCTTTGAGCTACTTCTTGAATTTGGATAGATATATTGCATGACAATCTTGTAAGTTCTTTTGTTGATGAAATCTTTCTATGAATTTGTCTAATGTATATAGTTGCTGCAACTAAAGTAAATGCTCTTGTGCCCTAATATTGTTGAAGATATTTTTGAAAGCTATTTGGTTGGCTCTTGCATATGTTACTCATAATATAGCATGCAACAAATGTTCCTAGTGATGAAATGTTAATTTTCTTCATGAAACTCCATATTCTAATAGTAGGTAATTGTTGAAGGTTTTGGTTACTGTTAGTTAGGGCATCATTTTTTAACCTCCTTGAAGACAAATTTGGCCAATCTAACGCATATAGGACTCCATTAGCCCAAGAAAGAAGGCACTAGCCCAAACCGTTTGGTGATCGCACCTCTTTCTTCCATATTTTCTCTCTTAAAATTTTGGTTCTCTTCCTCTTGGATGGCTAGACTAGGGCATCAAGTGAAATTCCCTAGAGAGTGAATTTGTGGATTTCGTGAGCACACGACTCTTCCTTAAGGTCTTGTCTATAGGACCTCCAAGTTTGGTAGGTTTCTCACTGTTATCCACCCATTAAATCTTGTGCCCTAAGTGTGCACTAGAATGGAAAAATCTAGCTTGTATCTCCTTGGTTTGGGGACTTCTTTGGAGGTTGTATGAGCTTAGTATTCCTTGGATTAAATCATAAGAAACCCATTTTTCTCCTCGCCTTGACCTCGAGAGTGCCTTTAACCACGCTAATTCACAAAACCCTAGGTCTTGTGCGAATTCCTTCTAGGTCTCTTAGAGGGAGCGAAAGCCTTTTGAAGTGCCAAAGCATCACATAGAGCTTCCTTGAGAGGTCCTACCTTATCACTTAGAGTCTTGATCTTAGGAATACCTATTATCATCACTTATCTCAAACCCTAAGCCTTGATCTCTTCATTCTAAGGCTTTTCTTTGAGAGCGTTTTAAATTCTTTGAAGCATTGAGCCATTGTTGTATCTCTCCTTGAATGGGCTTTGTGGAATCACATCATACCTAATCATTGACCTATTCATCCCAAGTGATTTCCTTCCGTAAAGAGTAGGGGACATTGACTATGGTGACAGTGGGTCATTGTCCCATTGTTGTCACTTAGTCTAGCAGTTGTCCCATAGGTTTCCCTCCCTAGGGCCCTGTTAGATTGCGTGGTAACATTTTTGGCACCATTGTTGGGGAGTAAGCAGGTCTTCCTCCTTGGTCAAATCTTTGAAGAGTTGGATCTTTCAATGACAATATAGATCCTCTTCTGGCGACTCCTAAATTGCTTGGTTACGAAGATTACGCAGAAAACATAGCTCCCATAACCAGAGTTGCAGAGCTTGATAGGTC
Source organism: Pinus albicaulis (assembly GCA_034641835.2). NCBI lineage: Eukaryota > Viridiplantae > Streptophyta > Pinopsida > Pinales > Pinaceae > Pinus > Pinus albicaulis. Next base: position 1,521,836,561 of record CM076575.1, on the reverse strand, counting down.
TCCTCTATAGTCCAAACAATCCAACACCTATTACAAGGCAACTTTTCCCTGACACTATGAATACCAACACTAACCAAACCCAAACTCGAAACTGGACCCAAACTCCTAGGCTAAAAAGGTGGAATGTGGCATCTTTCAAACCCTTGAATTTTAGCACATTCCTTTATGCTCCCCACACATTGCCTGAGAAATATCATGAATGGCCACACAGGTTCCAAGGGGAAGCTGATCAAACTGTCGAGAGGCATGTAGATAGTTTCTTTTGGACAATTGGCCCTCAAATGATTGAAGATGAAGATGTGATAATGATGTTGTTTGCATTAACATTCGAGGGAGACGTTAGAGATTGGTACATTAGCCTTTCTCAAGGTAGTATGACTAACTTTGATCAATTTGAAAACCTCTTTAGGAAGAGGTGGGCTACTGATGCTGATGGGGGTTTAGCCACTCAAAAATTCTACAACATGATGAGATATCCCTGATCATCTTAAACCTACTGATGCCCAAATCTTAGACGAATTCGTTAGAGGAATTCAAGGACATTTTACATGCCAACTCATGAATAAGAAGCCTAACACCCTTGCTGAGGCAAAAGAAATGGCCATTGAAATTGAACAAATTCTTAACGCTGCTCACATTGAAATGTTCAATTTTCCTAGAGCCAAGGTTGAAACTAAGAAGGTTAAATCAAAGGACCAGGTGAAGAAGCAGTGGCCACCTTGTGTAAGAAAGTCGTAAAACTCTTTGATGATATGAATGCTAGAGATAGGATGTATATGAATAAGTTCATTGCTCTAGAAAGGGGACAATGGACTACTTTTCCTTCCAAGAACAAAAACAAGGTCTTTGTTAAGAAGAATAGCGAGGAAGACAAATTGACTGAACAAAGTGTCCCTAATACCTTGGCTCCAACCAATGCGGTGTAACAAGAAGGCTCATCTTCTGAAGAATATCAAAGTGATAGCTTTAGTGAAGAAAGTGAAGATGAGGAGGGCAGTGAGCAAATGAATGTGGTTGGTGAATCCCAAGCTTTCAACATCATATTAGGTGGTGCATACACCCATCCACAAATCAGTGAAGTGAAACATAAAGAAGAACAAGATGAACCTTCGATGAATGCAGAGAATAGTGGGAGATTCAAGGGGTTACAATACTCTAGGAAGAATGACAATGAAGCCTCCTCAAGGTCTAAGCTACCAAAGAGAAGGGATCCTCCTCCAAAGGAACTCAAAAAGAAGGTTCCCTATAAGATAGACAACATAAAAAGAGATCCTCCTAAAGGGGAGCCCAAGCGCAAGAGCAAAGAAATTGAATTAGATATTGATGCTGGTGCTGCCATAGTTAAGATGAGTACACAAGTTCCTATTAAAGAAATTGTGAAGATCCTTGCCCAAAGAAGACAAGAGAAGAAAGTCCTAGGACTTGATGATGATGATCTCCCTATTATGTTACAAAATATTCATTTCACTAGGACTAACCTTGGCCATGACCAATTTTTGGTCACCCTAACTACAAATAACCTTCTTCTTCATAATTGTATGTTGGATTTAGGGGCTTTTGCAAATATTATGACGCTAAAGGTCATGAAACAACTCAACCTGAGCATCACTCGACCTTATAAGAATGTATGTGGTTTTGATTCTTGTTCCATTCCTGTCCATGGCTTTATCAAAGATCCCAAAGTAGCTTTAGCTCTCAATAAAGACATCTCTTTGCTTATGGACGTTGTTGTTATCAATATACCTGATGTATGGGGAATGTTGTTGTCTAGAAAGTGTGGTGCTTTTGTAGGTGGATAACTTCAAATGGAATTATCTTACGCAACCATCCCTCAACCTGATGGGACCCCATTCATTCTTTATAGGGAACTCTAATTTCCTACTCTTGTTGAGGACCTTGGCCTTCTTTCGTATCTTGATAAACTTTATGAATCTAAGAATCCTAGCTCCCTTTCTCCCCAAGGGAGTATGTCTCCTCAAAAGACCTAATAACAGAGAACACAAGATTAAGAAGAAGTGGGTGCATAAATAAAAGAAGGAATTTAAAGTTGGGGAAGTACTGTTGGTTGGTTGGCGAAGGGTATTATTACATAGCTAGAATTGATGGTGAGCTTTAGCCTAACCCCGTCAAGGCCAGTCACATCACCCCTTGCTTGGATACTTGATATTGTATATTGTGCATGTTAGACTTGCATTGTAGAATATATTTTCTTTTATGTATGGTTTTATACTTGATGAAAATATGGGCGATAAAAACACGCCCAGGACACATGCTTCCAACATTGTTTGTGATATGCAAGATACAGGTCTGCGAGCCCAGAGGATTGTTGCTATTCTCATGACCTCCCCGTTCGAGTACATTGATCACGCACTATACAGAGAGCTCATGTCCTAGTTGGAGCCAAATGTTACCCACCAAAAGTGGGTGACCCCATAGGAGAATTTATCCCTTAGAGATCTCTTCATCCGACAATCAACAATCCTTGATAGCCACCGATGTAGCCAATATATTGTGCCATTTGATCTTCGTTCCCCGAGTTAGTCATATGTCCCCTCGCCCATTTGTCGAGAGCATATGTTCGAAGGTGGTCTTTCCAATCCAGAAGGTATGTTTTTCATTGTGCAATTGGGTGCTTATGCTTGTTTCTCATTGGGCATTTTGGGCATGGATTATTGGGTGACTTGGAAGAAGGAAAGGTTTTGACCGGGGTTTTGTTCCTTCACCTTAAATGGGGGGTTAATCTTCAGTCTTAGTCCCATGGGATCTTCCATATTAGCCTATGGGTTTAGGAAGGACACTACTTGGAAACCTCGATTTTGGTAGCATGGTCTCGTTTTCCTATTTCACATCTTTCACACCCGTGCGCACATTACAAGCCTTGTCTCATCATTTTCCCTCTCTAGGTCCACATGACCACTGTGTCCAAAATGCACTTGCACACGCCCCTCCTGTTGTCCACATTTCTGGGTTGGGCCTGGAAATGTTGCCCTGGAGGTTGATGCAACTAAAAAAAAGTTAAAATCATATCATGGCCACAAGCAAGCAACAAAAGAAAAGAATACAATGAAATGCAAAATATGGCCGAGACATTCAAATGGTATGTAGGCAAAAGCCAAACATGAGATCTACCCCTGATCATTACGGCCATCACTCTAGTTCCTAGGGCCCATGAGTGCCCCCACATCATTAAGGAACCCATTCTCGCCCCAACCCCTGGTGGGCGATGAACTGTCCCATCTTAATGGGGTAATAATTGCTTACATCATACACAACATGTTCTCATTTCTTGGATCCTCAAGCAATAAGACAAAGAAAAATCAAGAAAGGCAAAAGACAAATGAATATGGGTGGAAAAACAAAGGCCAGGGTAACTCATGTATCCATGATTTCTCCCTCCTACATCTGTATAGTCAATATGTGAACATTCCTCATCATTGCCTCCATTGTACCCATGGCAAATGGCCTTGCGACCCCTATGTCCCCTTTCATCTCATCATTCTTCACATGACCCCTATCTACTGAAGGATGTACCTTGGACTTGTATTTCCCCTTAGGGCCTGGGAACACCTAATAGGGTTGTTTATTTGCCACTCCTACCTAGGGAGGTAACAGTACTTCGAGCTCAAAGCCCCAAATTCGGTAGGGAAACCCCATATGAAGTCTCACTATGCCCTTGTTAAACAAGCTTGTTTCACTTAGATGTAGTAATGAATTATTGTACCTGAAGGTGAGGAGGCGCATTAGACATTATATGTAGTTGGCAGGTGGTTTCATCATAGGCTGGGCAACTTAATTGTGGCTCAAGTCCACCAAAGGATCATATTGAGAACACATGGGATGCATTGAGACTCGAGAGCCATGGGACTCCCATCATGTGTAAAGCATCATTTCACACCATGGGCACCCTTAGCACCTTCAATAGTTTGTGTATTGTCCCACATTATTCACAAGATGATGCACTTGGACTAGTGTGCCCAACTGGCGTACCATTATGGAGTGGTAGCTGATTCGAGGTCCAGAGGAGGTTTGTCTTACTGTTGAGACATGGGAGGGCAGACACCATTGTTAGAGCCCTCATTTGGAGCATTATACAAGCTTATCAATCATTAGGAGAGCCATGCGACCAACATTTGTACCCCAAAACTACTTTGGGGCCCACTTGATGACTTGCATGGAGGATTAGGGGCCATCCCCTAATTTGTGATTTATGGAGCCCTCTCTTACACCATGGTACTTAAAGGACTCAACGTGGCCCTCCAATGACCCTACATCAACATGAGGTCATCAATTCGACTAGCATATGGATGGCTAATTCATAATTTATGAAAGCTGCTTAGTTGGCTTGTGACCAAGGCTTGTTTCTTGCTGATTATTTTAATGTTTGGGGACTAATTAGGCTAATTTGACTTAGTGAGACTCGTATAATAAAACTCAACCTCATTTGTGAGAGATCATCATCACGCTTGGGATTTCGACTTCTTTTGCTAATTCACACTTTTTCTTTCGTGATCTTGTGGAGTATCTTGGACGCACTATGATATTTTGAGCTGATTTTTGATCTTGTCTTGGAGCTATTTCTTGAATATAGATTAGATATATCGCATGACTATCTTGTAAGTTCTTTTGTTGATGAAAAATTTCTTTGAAATTATTTAATGTATGTAATTGCTACAACTAAAGTAAATGTTCTTATGCCCTAATTTTGTTGAAGATATTTTTGAAAGCTATTTGGTGGGTCTTGCATATGTTTCTCATGATATAGCATGCAATGAGTGTTCCTAGTGATGAAATGTTAATTTTCTTCGTGAAACTTCATATTCTAATAGTAAGTAATTGTTGAAGGTTTGTGGTTAGGGCATCAACTTTTAACCTCCTTGAAGACAAATTTGGCCAATCTAATGCATCTAGGACTCCATTAGCCCAAGGAAGAAGGCACTAATCCAAACTGTTTGGTGATCACACTCTCTTTCTTCCATATTTTCTCTCTTAAAATTTTGGTCCCTTTCCTCTTGGATGGCTAGACTAAGGCATCAAGTGAAATTCCCTAGAGAGTGAATTTGTGGGTTCTGTGAGCACAAGACTCTTCCTTAAGGTCTTGTCTAGAGGACCCCAAGTTTGCTAGGTTTCTCATGGTTATTCATCCATAAAATCTTGTTCCTTAGGTGTGCATAGAAGGGAAAAATATAGCTTGTATCTCCTTGGTTTGGGGACTTCTTTTGGGGTTGTATGAGCTTAATATTCGTTGGAATAAATCATAAGAAACCCTTTCTTCTCCTCGCCTTGACCTCGGGGGTGCCTTTAATCATGCTAATTCACAAAACCCTAGGTCTTGTGTGAATTCCTTCTAGGTCTCTTAGAGGGAGTGTAAGCCTTTTGAAGTGCCAAAGCATCACATAGAGCTTCCTTGAGATGTCATACCTTATCACTTAGAGTCTTGATCTTAGGAATACCTAGGAATACCTATTATCATCACATATCTCAAGCCCTAAGTCTTGATCTCTTCGTTCTAAGGCTTTTCTTGGAGAGTGTTTTAGCTTTTTTGAAGCATTGAGCCATTGTTGTGTCTCTTCTTGAATGGGCTTTGTGGAATCACTTTATATCTAATCGTTGACCTATTCAACCCAAGTGATTTCCTTTCCATCCTTTGGGACTCCTCCCATCCGTGAATGTCAGTAAAGAGCAAGGGACATTGACTGTGGTGACACTGGGTCTTGTCACTTAGTCTAGCAGTTGTCCCATAGGTTTCCCTCCTTAGGGCCATGCTAGATTATGTGGTAACGCAACCTATGCACTAGACTAACATGTCACGAAGATCTGAAGTTATTTAGTAGGCAACATAGACTCCTACATAAAGGATTCTAGTGACTTTGTTAAACTCATTAAAAGAGAGAGGGTGGAAATAAGAGATAACTTCAATGTGGTTTCCCTTTTTACAAAGATTCCTTTGAATGAGGCTGTTCAAGTTATCAACGAACTCTTTAGATCCAAAGACAACTAAGTTAGAGGAGGTATTTATTAGGTCAACCTTCTTTGTTTTTCAAGGGGAATATTTTTGGGCAAATCAGTGGTGTGGCAATGGGGTTCCCTTTGTCACGAATGGTGGCTAACCTCTTCTTGGAGAAGTTTGAGAAAAAATATTGACTCCTACCCCTTAAAATCTACAAGATGGAAGAAGTACGTAGATGACACCAATATAAAGTGGCCCCATGGTAATGATGAGATGAACAATTTCTTTGACCAATTCAATGGGATCTTTGAAGACATTAAGTTTACAATTAAAATGGAAGATAATAAACGTATCCCCTTCCTTGATGTGATGGTTACCAAGAAGCAGGATGGAACTCTTGGGCACAAGGTTTTAAGAAAGAAAACCCATACTGATAGGTACTTTCATGTCAACTCCCACCACTACCCTTCACAAACGATGGTTGTCCTCAACATGTTGGCTATGAGGGCAATTAGGATCTTTGATGTTGAGCATCTTGAGCGAGTAAAAAACGACCTAACCAACATCTTTAGGAGTAGAGACTATAGTAATAAGGACCTCAGGAAGACAATGGAAAAGGTTGTAAGAGGGATTGAGTCTCACTATAATTAGAACTCTACCATGAAGGCTTATCTCCCCTACATTTGAGGGGTCACTAATAAGATTGCAAAGATACTAAAAAAAAGGAGATCACAATCTCATTCAAGACATCAGTAATCATTAGACAAAGAATGAGGTTTGTTGAAGACTTCTCTGGCAATTAAAAACTTAAAGCTGTCTACAAGGTTACCTACTCATGTTATAAATGTTACATTGGAGAGATTAGATGATCATTTTAGGTAAGTATTAAAGAACATGGAGCAAACATTAAGAAAGATCATGTTCACAACTTAGCTCTGGCAAAACACTCTTTTAAGGCCATTGTACCTTGAAGACACTAGAAACCTCACGAAAGAAGACCATTATTACAAATGATGCATTAGAGAGGCCCTAGAGATAATCGAGGATTCTAACAATATAAATATGGATGTTGATCTAGAGGTAAGTATGAGTTGGCTTCCATTAGTCAACAAACGAAGATCCTAGGATAATTAGTTTTGTGGGAATCGAGTTTGAGTCCTCCTTGCTCTTCTCTTTCGTTGCCTATATCTCTTAGATATCTTATTATTTTATATTATTAGTTTCTTCTTCATTATTCTCTTCTACATTGCTTTTATTATTAATTTACTTTGATTTCTTGTGCTTTAGTTGTTGTTTTTTTCATTTATCATTAGTCTATTATATACTATATTATTAATAATTTAATACCTTTCTTATCCTTAGGTCCTTCTTAGTTTATTATTCTTTTCTTCATTGTTTTATTATTAATTTAGTTTGATTTCTTGTGGTTTAGCTTATGATTAGTTTATTTATCATCAATCTTTTATATATTATATAAACCCTAATAATAATATAAGATATAATATGTTAAGACCTTCTTGGTTAGTGTTTCTCTTCTTCATTGTTATTAACTTGGTTTGGGTACTTGTGCTTTAGTTCTTAGTTATTTTATTTATTATCAACCTCTTATGTGTTATTATTATTATTATTATTTTTCCATAAGAAAAAATCTTTATATTTCTAAAAATTAATTATACAAATGCCTCCCCCCTTGAGGAGCACTGAATATGATTGTAATATCACCTTATCTGAGCCTTAATACAAATAGATCTTCCAAATACAAGAAAATTGATTCACTTGACTTGAATACATAACAAAAAATCCTTTATGAAACAATCTAAACTATCTTGTAGTAGTTGATTTGTTAGTTTTGAACCTTTCTCAGACTTACAAGAAGAATATAATAAAGAGATTTACATATCGTGCACTAGCCAGTCCTCATAGAATTCATGGATTATAAAGTACCCATCATGGAGAGACAAAGCTTCCTTGGAAAGCTCATCATCTTTGACATTTAGTTCTCTATAAATATTGGAAAAGGAAGACCAATCTGTATGTTTGATAGTCTAATTTGCTTAGAATGAAAAAAAAGATCCCACAATGTTGCAAATTCTTCTTTTGAACTAGGACTAGGAGCAAGAGCATATCGAATAAGATAAAAGTGAGAGAAGTTTAACTGGAGGACCACACCAACCCCACAACAAGGAGGGTTTCCTTAACAAGCCCCATCAAAGTACCCCTAAGGAATGACATAATCCAAAGGAGGCATGATTGGATTCCATTTTTAGACCTTTTGGGATCAACCCTGTATTCCTTAATAGATTTCATGATCAACTCCGCAACAACTTTCACAATGACCTGTTTATCCTATAATATTTTGATATTCCCTACCCACCAAATGAAATAAACGATAAAGAGAGGGAGAGACCCAAAACTTGCTAAGTTGCTAGAAGAGTCACAAAGACAATTATCGACACTTTCCTCCAAATTGGATGATACCCATATTGATTTGGTCTTGAACTTATTTTCTAGAGAAGCTCAATCTTGGGACGTGAAAGAACATGCGATGAATAGTTGGAGGATGGAGTTTGACTAATGTTGGCATAATGAACATCGACTTGGCTTGAGCCATCCCCTTTTGAGAAGGTTGTCCCATGTAAATAATTTGTTACTCATGGCAAGCCATAGAAGGATCTTTGCTTTTAGGGGAGCATGAAATTTCCACTAGTGATCCCACCACTTCTTTCTTTTTGAAAATTAATCCTATTCTTATAAAACATGAGACCAACTTGCCCACATATGATGACCATTCAACCACCATATATTCGTCCAGTCTATCCTGCTTTGTTGAAAGCCAATTGCTCCTTTACACCACATCTAATATCCCAAATTGAATAGAGTCCTTTATCATTGGAGCTTATTGATTAGATTCTCTAACAATCTATTATATTATTTTATTTTGCCTTGTCTATTTTTTGGATATTAATTAGTTAAGGTTTCTAGTTCTTCTTTATTCTTATTTTTCTAATAATCCGATGTTCTAGTTTTAGATGGATTTATTATTAATTACTATATTAATTATTTTATCTATACCTTATTTTTTATATTAATCTCCTCTATTATTATTTGGATTTATTTCTATATATTCTTATGTATTTATATTCCCTTATTCCTTGTATCCCCTCTTAGGGTTTTTGGTCTTGTCCCCTTCTCTCTTTTCTTATTTTGTCCTTTTTGTCTTTTTTCTCCTCTCCCTTGTGTTGGTATTATTACCGCAAAATCTAGTAGGCCTAAAGCCTCACTAGGAACACCTAGACCTTGTGGCAATAAGAGATCGACCACCACTATCACCTGTAATATTCCCAATTAGCCTTGCTAATTGGAATATTTCATTTTTGTTTAATTTTGCCGCTTTAGTTAGAAATAATAAATAAAGTGAGAAATAAGAGGGGTCACCTCACTTTAGTCACCTCACTTTATAAAATAAAGTGTTTTCCTAGTCGATTAACGTTATAACTTAAAGAGGGGGCCTTGGGGGTCCACACATATATGAGGGGAGGCCTCACGCTGACCCAAGGGTAACTGCAAGGTGAAGGACGCAGTTAAGATTTTGGAGGGAGTTTAGCATTATAAAAGGAGGGGTTTCCACTTCATTTGGTATGCATGATTTTATATTGATATTGAGAGCTAGACTTCTGTCTGCTTCAGCACGCCGGTTGTTTAGTCGGTCTGCAGCACTGTTTAGTGCAACCGAGTGTCTCCGGTTGGAGATCTCACCCTTAGCCTCGGGGGACTTCGAGTGCCTGCCCTGGTAAGGTTATTTCTGGTTTCACCCTTAGCTTCGGGGGACTTCGAGTGCCCGCCCTAGTAAGGTTAATTTCTGAGTTCTATCTTTCAGTTTCAGTAGCAGTTTCAGGTGGAGAGTCTGAGAGGAAGAAGCCCTCTAGTGGCTGCGCAGATCTAGCAGGAAAAACGCAGTTTCAGCAGCAGGAAGGACGCAGATCAGTTTGGAGTGAGGACGCTGTTCCAGTAGGAAGAGGAAGGACGCAGATCTGAAGGCACAGTGATAGATCCAGCCTTGGAGATTGTAGATCTGAGCAGATATTTGCAGATCTAGTTCTGTATGGTGCAGATCTGAAGGTATAGCACTAGATCCAGCTTGGGAGATTGTAGATCTGAGGAGATATTGGCAGATCTAGCCTAGATCTGAAGAGATAACATCAGATCCAGCCTTGGGGGTTGCAGATCTGAAGAGATATTGTCAGATCCAGCATAGATCTGAAGGGTTGGTAGCAGATCTGATCTAGGAGGACGCAGATCCGGAGGGATAGGACTTGTAGAGTCCGGTTTGGAGGCTTCCGTATCCAAAGATCCGAGCATTCAGAGGCAAACATCCACCCGGTAGGACGTCGATCCTGAGAGCAAGGCCAGGTTAGAGGGGCTTGATTGAAAAATAAGATCCGTGGGCTTTGGCCTTCGTAGCAGCTTTTCACTTCAGCCTAGGACGCTGTCCTGTTGGGTGTGCTCCATTAGTTTGTC